>PVHY01000569.1:0-216188 GCA_004024945.1 Uropsilus gracilis
TCAGGGAGGGTGGGGGGGGTGAATCCCGGCAAAATAAATAAATAAATAAATAAATAAATAAATAAATAAATAAATAATAATAAAAAAATGATAATGATAAAAGTTCACAGATTTTCCTCAAGCAAAGTCAACAATAAAATCTCATTATTTAAAAAAAAAAAATAAAATAAAATAAAATACATGTCATGTCCACTGCCACCCAGGAAGATTCAATATACCTCATGCTTCTTGGGAATATCCTCAAAGTTTATTATCTTCTAAGTTTAAAATTTATAAAAGGGATAATGAAATACTTTACAGGATTTATTCTTGAAATTATAGTTCAGACTATAACTGATACTATTTACTTGAATCTGACATGGGCTGTGACTACTCATCTTGTTATGTTAAGTGTTTAAAAAATACCCTGGCATAAACAAACTGATATATGTTGTTGCAACACCAATGGTGAGAAAAGAATGCTGAGTTTTCCATTGTTCTGTATATAAATTATTAGCTATCGTTTTGTTCAAGCAGGTCAACTTACTCTCCCTCACTACGGGTATGAAATTCTAGTAGCCTCACTGTGCAATAAGTAGGCAGACAGCATTTTTGGTCATCAAAATACAACGCATTCTTAGGTGAAAGCAACGGAAATCCTTTGTTAAAAGTATGTTCCCTTACTCTATTTCAGGTAAAAGACAAAGATCAGTAGGCAAATAAACTAATATTGAAGATTTAAAATAAAAAGTTCTATGGTTTATTTTAAAGATCATATATTCAACTTAATATCCTCCAAAATTTTGCAATTTTGTATATTATATGGTGATTATATGTTATTCAGATCCATGGCAATTCCTTTTGAACCATTATCTTTAAATAATCTCAAATTGCTCACTTCCTGACACAAGGACTGGACAGTAAATATGTACAATTTTGAAATATTATTTTAAAGGATTTACTATATTCCACTTTTGTTAGGATGTTACAAACTAACCTTATTGCATCCTTCCCTCTTCTATCAACTGTCTATTCCTAGAAATACTTCTACTTTTTATTGAATGTCTGCAGTATGTCTCAGGCACTCTGCCCACAACTGACTCCACACCATTCCCATTTGTTAGGATGTTACAAACTAACCTTATTGCATCCTTCCCTCTTCTACCAACTGTCTATTCCTAGAAATACTTCTACTTTTTATTGAATGTCTGCAGTATGTCTCAGGTACTCTGCCCACAACTGACTCCACACCATTCCCATATACTTCTCATCTGAAGAAAACCAGCAGCTTGCATTCTAGGAGCTTCCACTAACATATAAAAGCTTTTATATGTTAAAAGACATTTTTAACATATAAGAACTGAATCATCCATGATAACTTTTTTCAGTGGGAAGTTATATTCACAATTTCACTAAATTATCAACAACCTAGTAGAATAAAATACATTCATAAGGTTGGGACTGTCTTATCAAAGAGTGGATAACAAAAACAAGTTCACAATGAAATTATTAAACTAAGGTGACTCATTTTAATGTGAATGATGAGAGTTTTAAGAAAAACACACTTTCACCATATTCAATAAAAATATGTAGTAGTTACTACAAAATTCTAGAAATATCAAGAAATTAAATTTTTTATTCACAGAAATGGAAGCAAAAATAACTAGAATATTTATAGCTACGCAATGACTTTGAAACCCTCATTTTGCTATTTTTCCATATTATGAGTCAGAAAACTAATGGGTCATAACCCTCTGAAGCCAGAGGACAGGTCAACGACTGAGGAATACAAGAAGGCACATGATAGGGAGGCAATCGTCTAGCAGAGAATATGTGTGGTGGACCCAGTGGTGGAGGTGGGTGTTGTTCTGGACATCTTGACACATAACCTGACTCATTGGTCTTCCTGGATATTTTGAAAGGTGATACTCAAAAGCTTTTAGTAAGTTCTTTAACAGCCTACAGAAACCAGCGAAGACTCCATTGTTTACAATGGATGCTTTAACATCCGAGTATTATGACTGGAATATAAGGTATTCTGATGAGAGCCAAACTATATATCTTTAGTCTACAACTGTATTTCCAAGCATATACCTAATACAAAAAACTTTGTATTTAATACACTGAAACCCCAACTCCATCTGCCCTAAACTAAATGCATTTTAGTCATTACTACTCAATCAAAGTGAAGAAAATGAAGTCATTTATACTGTCATCCACATCCCCCAAGCTCCCTATCAGCAGTACACAGGTTCCATAATGGTAGTGAAATCTGCCTTATTCATTGATACACTTTCTGAACCTAAGACAGTATCTGACAGTCACTGAAAACATACACCTTTTTTTAAAATTCCCCCCATTACTGTTGATAGAGATGCTATGGTACAAAAGATTCGTAAAAATCAACTCACTCATCTTAGTATGGCACAGGAGATTCTCTAGAACCCAGTTTCTTCTGGGTTGCCTTTTCCCACACAAGCCTTTATTATGGGCACATCCAATTAGTTGCAGTTCCCTCACATACCATTTTGCTAATGTTTCCAGTGCCACTTTAGAGGTAGAATATGTAGAAAGAGTCTGGGAAAGCTTTCAGAATTACACAAATTAAGAATGGCCTGTGCAGGTACCATATAATGTTATATATCCATGAAACTGAGCACTTAAATTTTCCTTTACTTGCATCACTTTTTAAGACGAATATTTTTGAAAAAGGGCCTACATAATTATGTAGTAATAATTTCCTGCAGACTTTACTCTGTCTAATGTGAACAGCTTGTGTCAGTAGAAAACTTGATGCATCGAGACACATGGTCGCCTAATCACACCATTTATTTCAACTTTTAATATGAATGATAATAATTTTAAGGAAGAAAATCATGCCTTCATCATATTGTATGAAATATGTAGTAAATCACTATAAAATTCTACAAACACTCATGAAATTAAATTTTTTATTCACAGACATAAATGATCCAGATTGGAACATTTATTTATCAGGGGAACAAGCAAGTTACTGTACTTATACTCTAAGATATACTGAACGGGGACATAATGCAACAGTTACTTTCCAACTGAAAAGAGAGCCAACCAGATCTCAATCTAAATTAGAACATGATCAAAGTGTAAAATTTGCTGCTTTGTCTTATATTATATAACAAAACTTGTGCTATGAAAATTGACATGAACACACATATTTAAGTATAAAACCTTCACTAAAAGTTCAAAAAAATCAAGCATAGTCAGTAATAAATTTAACTTCATTAGTATTAAAGGAAAGAAATCACTGGAATTAATTTATGGAGAAATGATTTTATGACTAGATCATGGATATGTCTCACTCTCTAGATTATAGACTCTCTACAGAGTTCTCCCTGGTGAACACCAATCATAACTCAAGAGTTAGTTGGATGAAGTTGACCACTTTCTTCTCTTTTGTCAAGAATGTACCTATTAATCTTGGTCAGTGCTTCTTTTTTCATGACTATAACTACAGTATGTTTAGTTTACCTTGCCAATTCCACTATAGCCTTCTTGAGATAGCCTTTTAAGATAGTGTCTTAATTCTATCTGAATCTAATCAGTATTAGCAGATTAATAAATTAATGAGAGCTGATCTTAACTCTTCGAGGTTTTCTGCATTTTAAGGGTAATACTATATAATTTTAGAAACTGTTTCAACCCTTCTACAAATCTACAAAGATCAGATCCTCTGCAACGCCTCACCTCATACCTCTTTCTCATTTTTGATTCTATCTTTTCTTTATTTTTATATCTTATAAAAAGATGTTTATTATTCATATTACATACACTCAGTCAACAAATATTTGTTGATCAGCTACTACTTAGAACCAGACATTGTATGAGGTTGGGATATAATAGTGATGAGGCAAAATCCTTGCAATCCATATGCTTACAATTGCTTACAAGTGTTTTGAAATGACCAGGTACAGTACCTATATAACTCTCTCTCTGGATCATATACCCTTCAAAAAAAAAAAGAGGGTATCAAGAGACTTTCGACGGTTGATCTTAAAGATTATAACCTATATCAGAAGACTTTTATGTGTCCCACAGTGTACTGACTGAAGAATCATGCAGACATCTATAAAAACCAGAAGTGTGACACATTTGTCTTTCAATACAGAAAGCAAGACCCAGCACTTCTACATAACTACAGAAAGAATTAGTTTGGAACCACCCACGTAGGAATTTGAACACGAAGACCCCAGTAGGAGAGGTATGGAGCAATATGAAATGCACTGCTGTACTTCCACATCTCAAAAACACAAAAAGCTGGGAATCAACCAGTTTAAGATGACCAAGAATATTTGACACATGTCTTCTTGTATTATGAGACAGCTTTCAAGTGGCTGTTTAAACTATCCTTATTCAATAACATTACGTGGTCTATTGATTTCACTATTACAATATAATTTTTCTTTCTCAGTATTCTAAAAATGATTCTGGAGTGTTCTTCCTTTACTCAACAGAGGTAGTATACTAACATCTGTTATGATCTTAGATTCACTTATATTACTGTAAATATTATTGAAAATGCATCTGTATACTGCAGGACTTTTTACTAGTGCTTCCTATTAAGTTTTATGATTTTGTGTTCTTGAACTACAAGTGTTGAGAGTCGCATGAAAAAGTCTGTATTTCTTCTGTATGTTTTAACTTGAATTTGGGGATGCGCACAATTTGAGATTTACTCAATTAAGAAGTAACTTTTTATGAAGTGGCCGGGGCTAGGGATAGCAGTTCGAGTCCCGCTGGGGCCCCGTAGTGAGACCGAGTTCCAAAAAAATAGCTGGACATGGTAGCGCATGCCTGTAATCCCAGCTACCTGGGAAACTGAGGCTGGGGATTACTTGAGTCTGTGGTACCCCGGGCAACGAGAGCCTGCAGTTCTACAGTCAAAAATAGCGAGACCTAGTCTCAAAAAAAAAAAAAAAAAAAAAAGTAACTTCTTAATTTTTTCATTTGTTGTTGGTGAGCTTTATTATTATACTGAGCATTCTCTATTGGTTTTCTTTTAATTTCCACTGTAATCCATTATACTAATATTTATAAATCTAATCACTTTTTAATTGATTTCAAGGACTATTTCTCAGTTGAAAAGATAAAAAGTTAATTTGTTTGGATATTTTTAATTTTTGGCAATGAATTCACATAGTACTACTACTCAACTCCTGAAATTCTCCTGGTATTGCAAGTTGCTTTTTAATAAAATGTTTCAGAATCTTCTTAGATATATTTATATATATAGATAGATAGATAGATATTTCTTTCTTTCTTTCTTTCTTATTATGCACCTAGGCTTTTCTACCCCAGAAATCTGATAAACTATTAATGATTCTAAAATTTTAGTCTCTACTTTGAGTGTCCCATAGTAAATGCGAAACAAACTCCCTTAATTAAGTAATCCATTCCAGTGAACACTTAAAATTCATCTCATTACTTATAATGAAGAATTTGTTTCCATTAAGGAGATAATATCACAACATACCGTCTTTTTAATCAATTATTGCTTTGCCTTTCTTTTTACTTAGTAGGTTTAAAACTTTGCTAAGTTTCTCTTGATGTATTCATAAAGTATTTCATTAGTTTCTTGAGCATTCTTTGGTAGATGAAGCTGTACTTCTGTTCTTCTGAATTCTCTTGAGTTTATGCCCAAGAATGTCATTTTTAAAATTAAAGACTTGTAAAGAGATCAAGTTTCTCCTCTTGGCACTCCCAGTATCCTTGAGCTCATTTTATATTTATAATTAATATGGTAAGAAGTAGAGTCTAGAAGACTCAGATGGAATTGAAGGCTCTCTAGTGCTATACTATCTTCTGATGTTCCAAAAACTCCTCTCACCAACTACAGCAGAATTTTAACTAGTTTTGTTTTTCCACATTTGGGAAACAAAGACCTCATCTTTCACTTTAATTAGGTAAGTAGTGACTAGTAAAAAATCCTTAACATTAAAAAGGGACATATTCTCTGTCTTACTGCCAGAACCACCAGAGCAGTTAGATAAAATTAACCAATATATTATGATTATTCTTCCCAAGACAGGTACACATAGTCCTTCATTCTCCCACTGGATTATTGTGGTAAATCAAAGATAGGAAGGCCAAACTGTAGAACTGATAATGAAGGTAAATGGCATTGTCTGATGAAAACAGAAGAAGAGGGACAAAGCAAACAGTTATCCTTACTGTTCACATTATTGTTCTCAGGGGACACTGAGTACAACAGTTAAAAAAAACTCACTAGAATAAAGGTAGAAGAATTTCTTATAGGAAAGCACACCTTTATGTTATTAACTACATTTGAGAGTCTCTCCAAAAATTTATTTACTATTCATTCACAATAAATCTCAAGGAAAACAAAAACTCTTCCTCCAAATTATGAGGTTTATTTCTGTGTTCTCTTTACCAAGGGATCAGATTTTCGACAACTTTCTGTTGGATGGAGACTGACAGCCTTTTCTCAAAGAAAGGATTGCACAAGATTTTCTCCTGGTTTTGTGCCTGGAAAGCCATGAGCTCCCTCTCCTCCAAAAGCTCAGTAATTCGGAAAAGTTAAACCATGACAACATACTCATAATTATAGTATATTATTTTTGTGTACTGTGACTTATTAAGGTGTCTCTGAAAATGGTACATGTCTATAATTTGAATTCAGCAAGTCATAACAAATAAGAGGGATCAACTAATCTCCTTTCAAATCTATTTATATGACCCGCGTGTGGGACTGAGGTTAGTAAAAAGAAAGGAGATTTTAATTGAAGATGATATCCTTCATAGAGGACACAGCTCCTGTCTTAGCCACAGAATATGAGCCATGCATTTCTTCCACTAGTGGGAGTGGATTTGTGCCTGTCCATTCACATTCTAAGTCCAACCATGTAGGTGACCGAGAGAAGGTGCAATCAAGATGACTGCAGGAAAGCAGGTGTGATGCTTCATGGAATGTGGGAGAGGTTGGAGGCCCACAGTCTGACTGACATGCTTCTTTTCATTAATACTTTACCTGAAGGAAATGACCATGAGCCTAAAATATGCTTTTATAATTTTAATCTTAAAAAAAAAGAAATTGTAAGCATCATGAAAGCAGTGTGGTACAAAAGTGCAGTCTTAGTTTCCATTAGCTGCTAGAAAGTTTAGAGTAAAATGTATATGCTGTTATTGCTGTGACTTCGTTTTTCGTTTGATTTTTTGCCTTATGCTACTTTACCATATTTCTGGATCCTTATAACAGCTGTTTAAAATGAGCTCCAGGAAATGGTAAGATATAAATAAATAATATTATGACCAGACTCTTAAAGAGAAAATTATGTGTTTGATACACAGCAAAACTTTAAAGGAACAGGAAATACTAGAAAAACCCTTTTATACAATTCAAGTAACTTTCATAGGGACTAGAGGTGAACACATTTTAGAGGATGTTAAATATTCTTTGACAAAAGCATTTTGTGTCAGTGTTTTTCATCTATGAATAAAAGATCCAGAAGACCATATGGGAAGAGGAAGATCAAAAAGGATGTAGTACTAGACAAAAATGAGACAAACAGTTCCCTCTGGTATCCCCATAAATTATACAGGAAGCATTACTTCTGTTTAAGCCCATCCTGTAACAGGTGTTCCTAAGAAAAGTAGAAACCAGAATGGGGGGGTTTTCTAACATTTGACATTTGAAAGACTGAAAGCAACTGAAATGAAAATTGTAAAATGACTAAAGATAACACCAGACTATATTTTTAAAGTATTCTGCATAACTTATGAGGTTCAGGCAAAGGGTCAACCCTGGAATAGATGGATTGCAGTTTATGTTCATGAGTACATTATGCTTCTGTTTTATTTTTACCTTTCTAAAATAATACAAAGTTGAGAAACAGAAAGCATTTTTTAGCTTAAAATTAAAAAAATAAAACACATATAAATATACTCTTCTCTTTAAAATGACTAAAACATTTAAAACTTTTTTTTTTTTTTTTGAGACTAGGTCTTGCTATTTTTGCCTGAGGAACTGCAGGTTCACATTGCCCAGGGTAATTTTGAAAGAAATATGAACAAAAATATTAAATAATGGTTTACAATATGAGAGGGATGGTTGATCAGCTTTATTTTTCTTTTCTCTGTTCACTCACTTTCCCATTCATTGCCATGATGAGTCAACATTATTGACTGAAAATGCATTATGTACTACGTGGCACATACTATTTACATACATAATTTACTCAATTTAAATAACTGGTCTTCAAACTTCAAATAGTCATCACTCAACTTCTAAGAAATATTATCACCCTAATTTATAAAAGTGTAAAACATTTTAACCATAACTTCAGTCAGATAATACAGAGTTAAATCACTTAACATTTAAATTTTTTGTTACACAGTATTTAATGTGCATGTAGACAAAGACCCACATGGACACAAATACATGAACTCTTCTATGTATTCATTACCCACTTCCACACATACACAAAAAAGTAAACAACATGATCACATCTGTATCTTCACTCACTATCTTCTCTGCATACTACTTTGAAGAAAACTAGAAATATCACTTCAGTAATAAACTTTCTATGGATTCTAAATATAGATACATGTAACTGCAGTGATATTATCACAACTAAAAATTTAACAAAATTCTTATCAAGTCAGTATTCAAAATCTTTAAATTTTTTTCTTTTGTTTCAATTTTGACAAACAGTTGGTTTGCTTGAATCAATATCAAAAAAGCTTCCACATGTTCTATTTGGTAGCTATGTTTTGAAAAATTTCTTTTAATACATAGATTCCTCTTTCTTCTCTCTCTTCCCTTTCCTTCTCCCCCCCTTCCTTTATTCTATTAAGAAATCTGCCCTGTAAAATTCCTGAATGACTGGATCTAATTAATTCATTAGGACAATGTCAGTAAACAGTATTTTCTCTGATGTCATATTTTTATCTAGATGGTTATGCAATTTTTGGAATTACATATTCCAAGAATGTCATAAATATATTCCAAAGAATATATCATAAATGATGTTATCTTCTTCCCACAGCATCACTTTACAGGTGCAAAATATTTTACTGTCTCCCCTTTTATAAAATATAAAGATCAGAGACTCAAGTGTTGTCAAACTGATACATTCATTACAAAACTTCCCATCATCATTTTTTCATGTTGATTTTAATAGTCATTGATGATTACTGAGCTAGACAAATTATCCAAATTTTATTGAATTTTGTTCCAAAATTCACCCACGATTTAACTTCTAGACTTACATTTAATAATGTATCCTATTGAAAAGTTTAATCTTTTTTATTTGTGTCCATATAATGCTATCTCAATTAATATTTACAAATAAGTCATTACCAAAAAGTATTTTTTACAAACTGATGTTTTATACTTCTTAAGCAGCAGTTCTTATATCATCATTGATAGTTTTACTTGAATTTTCTTTGCAGCACAAGTACCCAAACATTAACAATGTAAGTAAAGCTGATAGTAGATTCATCTACTGACTTGTTCTGAAGGAGCGACTACATATCTTATTTAAGCTACCATCTAAGAATACTTTGGCTATGATGTGTTCTTTTCTGATTAAAAAAAGTATCTACATTAGATAAGTATCTACATTAGATAGCCAGAATTTAAAGAGTTTTCCTAGTAGTAAATAGGTGGGGGATGGGGCTCGGAGGAGAGAGAGAGAGAGAGAACCTGGTACTTTATCAAGCTCTATATACACAATGTGCAATTGCAGCAGTGAAAAAGATCTAGAAAATTTAAAATGTGCATGGTTCCAAATATTCTACTTATAACTGTATATTTTCTAGAACTTTAAACATGTAAACCAGCTCAGAGATATCAAAAAATATTCATTGCTCCATTAATAATAATGCTGGGAAGTGGAACTTTATTGTTCTTCAATGGGAAAAAAAGACAAATACCTTAATAGCCTATCATGGCATTTAAAAAATCATGGCCTTATACACATCAACACAGATTTCAAATACTTAGTAGAAAAATCAAAGTATTCAGTGTCCTACAGACTATAGCATTTACGTGTTAAAAAAAAGAACCTAAAATATTGACCAAGGATGTATATAATGATTTTCTGATGTCCAAAAGTACAGAACTGGAAGAAAATATAGCTGTGGTTAGCTGTTGAGAAAGGAGAATGGGGTAAAAGGGAGCTTAAATTTCCTATTTATTTTATTACCAAAAAAGAAGGCAACATGATAAATTATTGATAATTTTCAAATCTTTTCTGTTCTTCAAGTTTTGTTATTTCTTTTTTTTAAAGTGTTTTCAACATTTCTCTAGCTAAAGAATAAATGCTACAGAAAAAAAACTAAATGACTGTAATTAGATAATGGAGGGCTAAAGTAAATGTGGACTTCAAAGAAGTACTGTCAAAAAGTGCCTTAAATATCCTGTATGAAGCAAACCATAGATATGAGGCATACAGTAAGGGAGGGAAAGGGAGAGGGGTCAAAATGGGAAGGGAGCACAAGACATTATGGTGATGGAGCATAGGCAATGTGCTGGGAGAGTTATGGGGACTAAAACTGAGGGAAGAAATCAAATATTTCTCCCAATTAAAAATAAAAATGAGTAACACTGCAAAAATATAAAAAAAGTTCAATCAATATAAGTATAAATATTTTGAATGATCTATTTATTTTATAATTTAGCACTATATATACCCAAAGTAAAAAACAAGCAAAGAAAAAACCCCAACTCAATAATGATTATAGATAATGGGCTAGTAATACAATACTTGTATTGATACAAAAACTAATCACTGCTACATATTTTAAGAATAGTAATTACAGAATATGAACTGAAAAATTACAGAAAACAAAAGTTATTTTAATTAAAATGATTCTTTAAAAGATAATGAAATAATGACATGGTACATACATTTTGGATGCATGGCTCTCAGAATTTTAAATAGCATTTCTTCTTCATTAATTAGGAAAATTAATATAGTTGAACTGCCAGATATTTATGCAAATGAGTTAAAATATTCTAAAATGACCATAAATTTTGATGCTAACTACAAACTTAAACTCTATGATTCCTCTTAACCATATCAACCACTTAACATTTTGAAATGCTCAGTTTAAGAAACATTATTCATTTTAGTTTATTCACTGTGACTAAAACATTTTGCTATATAATGTTCTAGGTCCATAAAATATCCAATTACTTATGAAACTACTTCAAATTCAAATTCTATATAGTCACATTTTTAAGGTCAAAATAGGTTAGCTTAATGGAATACTGAATGAATTTTCTTGGGCTCACCTGCCCTGCAGATTACTTAGTTTACAAACATTTCATTCAAAGGTGTAGGGATAGTTGCCATTTGGATCTGTATGTCCCAGATGAAAATGGTTTGTAACTGGAATGGCAATGAGAATTTATAATTAAATTGTCTTCTGGTAGAATTGTGCTTGAGTGAACTGCTCCAGAAAAATGACTTTTGTAGAAGTGCAGGTCAGTCACTGATTCATCTATGTCTGTTAGATGTGCTACCTTTTACTGTGTTTTCAACAGGAATGTATTATGAAATTTTGTGTTATTACGTTAGCTCCTAAGAGCATCCACTTAATAAATATTCATTGAAGAGATCTCAAAGAAGTTAGATTCAAATATAGTTGACCAAATAGTTTTCCCTACTAAGCACTTAAAAAGTTCCTCAACCCAGACTAGCTCAGCAATATAAAAGAGTTCCAATAACAGAAGACAAAGGAGAAAGGAAAGAAGGCAAACAGTAGTGAGGAAGAGTTTGGCAGGAAAAGCTAAGGGGAACCTCTACTATTCTGTGCCTCTTAAGCAACCCCCAAGCCAATATTTTCTGGAGCAAAAACCCCTGGGAGTTTCATCTTCTTAAAATCTGAGACAAAGTAACATTATTCATGATAGTCCCAAAGAATAAATAACTCTGTTGACAGCTGATAAGTGTGTAAACAAGTTATAACAGATAGTGGAATATTACTTGGAAAAGAATGAAATACGGAATCATGTTACAACATGAATTTTATAAACATCATGTAAAGTGAATGAAACCAGTCACAGTCTCATATTAAATAAAACTGTATGTTCCGAATAGGCAAAGCTACAGAGACAAAAAGTAGACTGTTAAGTTTCCAGGGACTTAGGGAGGGGAAAGAACTCGTTAAGACTGCTAAAAGGTAATTTCCTTTTAGGTGATAAAAATGTACAACTCTGTGAATATACTAAAAATATTGAATTGGATACTGTAAAACAATTAATTTTAAGATATGTGAAATATATTTAAATAAAACTACTATTGAAAAGTCTGGGATTTTGGCTGGTGAGGGCACTAAAGGTCAAAAGGACAGAAATTCATCAAATATCTTTCTGAAGTGGTACATTAAGTAAGTAATAAATTGTCAAGGCACATTTAATCTTTTGAATGACCTCATTTTTAAAACAAGTATGTTTTGAAAAGGTTTATTTCACAATGTCTTAAAAACATTCACTGGAGAAAAGACCTGAACCATAAAAAAGCCTTTTCTGTTACTGTCAACCCTTAAACATTTTTAGAAATTTTAATAGTATCACTAGAAGCCTGATGGTCACCAACAGATGACCCTTTAAAATGTTAAAAAAAAATCTGAATGGCAGTGAGAAATAAAATCTTTTCATTAAAAAATAGCACAGTTCTTTTCTTAAGTGGCGATAAGAAAACTATTTGTCAAGATTGTATGACTTTTTTGAAACCACAAAGAATTCTATTTTAACAGACCTTTAAACTAACTGAAAAGGGAGAGATAATCTTAGGAAGAATGTGAGCTTATTTAATTTCAATATTGCCACTTATTTCCTCCTCAATGAGCTGAAGGAAAAAGATTTTTCTCAGGGTCTACAGTAATTTCCTAACACCAGCAGCAGTCAGTCCAAAGATGGGCAATGTGAAGGGAGATCAGATGCTATCCACTGAAGTAATCAAATTTTAAAAAATGTACAAAAGTAAAAATGAAAATTAAAAACCATACTCTAATTCCAAATATTGCCATTAATGCTTTTTGCAAGTATTAAAAAGTTTACTTTTAACCATCTCTCTGATTTCAATGTATATGGAAATTTAGAGTTTGATCTTAATGAGTGGACTAGCTATGGTTATAAGATGAAATTTTTGGGACCAGCATAGATGCCCCAAAGAAATAAATGTTCACTGTCTACATAATTTATTTAAAAGTTACTGAAAAGTAAAAATTGTCAGTTTGGAGGTATTATAAGATTCCAAGTGAAGAACAGTTTTGAAATGGTATATTATTAAGATTTCAGAGATAATTTCTTGAATTCTTATATTTTCATAGACTTAATTTTCAATTCCAATCACACTGACTTCTTCCATAGTTTTGTGACCTAGCAAACTGAACCACTATGGTACTTTCTCCGCTACACAGGTTAAACCTTTGATACCGGAAGGTTATATTTGACTTGCGTTATTTCTGCTGGCCATGTCCTCTAACCAGAGCGCATCTTACCACTGAAAGACTGCCATGGGATCTCTAACCATCACTAAATTAGCAACCCCAAGCTCCAGGCCAAGCTCTCTGTCCCTTAGTGAATTCCTCAAGCAAGTGGGAGCCATTAAAAGTTAGGTCTGGTATATCAAACTGGGGCTTCTGGAGCAAGATAAAAAAGTTAGAATTGTCTCAAATTTAAATTAAAAAAAATTCTTTTTAAAGAAATAGATCTGTTGATTATCGTACAACTTATAAACACCTGTATGTTAAAACCATCAAAAATCATAAAACCGTATGTTGCAAAAGGTGAATCTTGCTTAAAAAGCCACATATCATTAAATATGACTTGAAAAGTTACTTCCAAATTTTAGAATTAAGGATTTTACTCTTAATATTTTCTCGAAGAACACAAATTGTCCAGTGTGAGTATTACTTAGGTCTACTGTTAATAAAAAACAAAGTGAGAACACTGCCTTGTCAATAAGTCTGTCCCCATTTCTGTGGAGGTGGGCCCTTTACTTATTTCTGGGCCATTGTTGTCACTGCAGTGTAATTAGACTCAGAGATTATCCACCACTGATGGTAGGAGAAAAAAAAGAATCAATCCCATGCTTATCAAAATTTGAACATGAACGTTGTTGTTCAGTGCACTTTAGGCAAACAGCTTAAAAGGTATAATTCCCTCTGAGGCAGCTGCTGTAGGAGTCTCCTGAGTTGAGCCTTGCAGATCTCAGCACCCCTGAGGGTTATTGTGTTCATTAATGCATACACACCATGCACTTGCTCAGTGACCTACAACACAGAACAGTTCATGTCTTGGCACCCATGGTGCCCTGGAGGTTATAATGCCTCTGAATAAATAGTGATCAAGGCATAGTGCCTGCTCAGAAGGCCTGAATTTGAGCCATCTATCTCCACCTGCTAAACATCATCCTGGAGCCAAGGGTGTCAATTGGCCTTCTGGAGAATTACTTTGAGCTCGAGTGTAAGCTTCCACTTATATGATGTTTTTCAAGAGAAGAAGAAGTGCCCTGTAAGCTTGTTTTTTATAATTTAGATAGAGACTACTGAGAGTGATGCTTGTCTCAGATAAAGTTCCTTCTCAATGCTGAGTCCTAACAGAAAATTCTCACACCTCAGTCCCAGTAACTAAAGAGCTTCGTAAGCAATCTGTTTCTTCCTTAAAATTCTTTTTCTAGATATTCTGAATCATGTAATTTATCAGGATTACTTTTTTTTGCCTGGTTACCTGGAAACTCAGAAGGAAAAAGGTTCCCTACTTTTAGCAGATGTATGAAACATTAATCATACATATTTTTTAATACTATCTTTACCTCCCTTCCTGTGCTTTCCTGTAACTTTCCTGTTAACTAATCCAATAGGTCACCTTTAGAACTTTTCAAGTGGCAGTGGTTATTTTTGGTGAGATAAATCATCTCTGAATATAGGAATCACCAATTTCAGACTAAGGATCACTATGTATTGATATTGCTATTATTATTAATTCAGTAATGGAAAAATATCAGAAATTGAGTTTTTATTACCTGTTTAGAAGACTATTACTTCCAGATAATCTTTAATAGAAAACTAAGTAATTACTTTTAACAATTAAGACTTTTTAGTTTTCACAAGACATATTGCAAGGGAATGGTCAATGTCAACTGTGCAGTTCACTTTTTAAGGACTCTTTCTAGTTAATAATATGCAGAGGTCCAGTTTTTCTACCTGTAAAATGGAATTATCTTTTTTGCCTTTTCTGACCTTATTATTGATATGTCATGTATTTCTGGACACTTGTCAATGTCAAGAGAAGCTCTATGTTAGTTTAGGTGGCTACATTGCCAGAATAAAAATCTTAACTGAATCTTTAAATGTTGAATTAATTTTGCTCTTAATGGAAAATTATGCATTTTTAAATCTGCTTTTTCATATTATTTGGAAATATGTAATATCCCATTACTCTATATTTCACTGAGTGGGACAAGGCCCAAGTTAGACTTTTCAATTCATATTTTGCTAATTCTTTTTCCTTTTAATACTTCATATTAAATAGTAATACTTTGATACAAAATACTACATACTAAATATACTTTAATAATAAATACTTTATACTAACTATACTAAACATACCAACATGCATCCTTAAGATGCACCATCTTAAGGATCAGAGATTAGAATATTCCTAAAATTATAATTTAAAAATCTACTATTGTTTCAAATCTATTTTAAAATTTATAGTCATGATTGGTTACGAAAGAGAAACTACAGATAGCATTCTACTCACTAAGGACTTCTGTGCTGTAACAAGAGAAGATACTGGGAAGCAGAACAATTATGATATTGAAAATTTTGAGAGTTAAGTTGCTGTGGGGACATATCTATTCAGGAGCAAACAAGTCAAGCTTTAAAAAGTGCAAGCAATAGAAGTATTTTATGGCAGGCTTTACGAATTACTGTAAAAGAAATGCATAGGTAGAATAAGCAGTGATTTCATCTTTTGGAGACTGTGGCAGTAGCTTTTATAGTTAAATGGTTTTGAGTGGCATGAAAGGTTGTTTAAGTAAAAAGCAATTATGAGTGAACATTTTTTCAGTAGTATATTAGTTTTATATCTACTATTTTTTAATATATTATTTCATATAGTAGTTTATAGAGTTCTAGAAAAATTCAAGGTAAACTGAAGGCATTTTTAAATGCTATTATCATTTAGAAAAAATTCTCTCCTAAAAAAGTCAGTATTAGGCATTTAAAGCTAATTAGCTTTACTAAATAATTAGCAATAAATATGAAAACTATTCATTAACTGTGTCTACATATGAGAAATCAAACTGCTAAAGGCAGCATAACTTTTGCTACAAAAGCTTGCCAATGTCACATAAACCACTTCAAGCACAGGAATGAAGGGTAATCAATACTCAAGAGATTTTTCAAAGATAGAATAAATGGATACCTTTTGATGTCAAACTCATGAAAGCAAGTTAACAGTAACAACAACGACAGAATCATCTGTTGTCCCCAAGACACTTTAATAGTGTATATAACTTGAAGGCCTTTAAAAAGATAGAGCCATTGGCTCTGTACCTGGTGCTGGCGATGCTTGGTGATTCTGCTCCAAGCCTACATCTTTCTAGTTGACTGGCAACAATCTGCCTTTCCACTTCCAGTTCTCGGGTGAGTCGCTGAAATTGAAGCTCCTGTGATTCAAGGAAATAAAAGACATATAAGGTGCCATATATATAAGATTTGTTACTAAGGCAGATGTATAAATTAATGCATGTCACAGGAACATAGGAACATACTCATAACATAACACACCATTGTGTAGCTTCATAAAATTTTAAGTTTTGGCTAGAACTTTTGGCTTAAATGACCAACTTAACAAAATTAAAGACACTAGAAGATTAGCCTTTGCATGGAATGGAAACATGTAGATATTTATTTGATTTTTTAATTACTTAGTCCTAACTGAGGTCTTCAAACAATACATCTGCTACTATATTAAAGCTTAAAGAGACTACTTAATGTGTCTACATTACAGGCATACCAACAACATAAGCACTTCATTCTCCATGGCTGATTGTTATATCCCTCATACTACATGCAAGTCACAGCATTCAACTACATACATAACGATGAAAATCATTTCGCCATGTTTGTACAAAGTCTTTTTTGGGAAAGAAGTCATACCAATCTCACAGAGAAATTATGCTACACTCAAATAATATAAGCAACAAAATTCTACTACATCACAAGTGCATCTATGTGTCACCCTGTGAAATGAAGAGAGATAAGTAAAGGCAAAGTATAAGTCATAATATAGAATCTAAAACTGTACTAAATAGCTAGACAGATTGTCTAAAGAAATTATATCCTCCAGTCTGTAGTGCCTTGAGAAGGCAAGAAAGTTCTATTATAGAGGTTGTTTTAACTTTATATCTTCTGAGTGAAGGATTTTAATCAATACATATTTATAACAAGCATACCATGTTATAAATTGTCTATGGATCAACTCAAAAATACTCCAAAGGTTTTAAGTTATAAAGGACTTCTACAATAACACCTCTAGCTTTCTTGTGCCATATTATCTTCTTAAAATTCCATGCAAAGCAAATGCTGAACTATAAGTACTTTAATTGGACAGTGACTGCTAGTTCAAAATACCAGACTTATGAAAGCCATACCTAGAAACTAATCAGTAATAAAAAGTATCTATGACAATATGAAAATGTTGTTTACCTGGCAAAAATAAATATAGAATTTAATTGAAAAGTGTATTAACTCCCTGTGGAATCAGGCGAATGTGAAATTACTTGACAGCATTGCTTTTGCAAATTCTACAAACTATTCTAGGAATAATTTTTAAGAATAGTCCCTGAACTCCTTAAAACTGATCTGAGAATACTTTTCTAATGAGTCTAACTGGTGTGGGCATATAGGACAGGGCTGGGAGGAGTAAAAGCTGGCTCCATAATGCTGTATATGATCCTACTATAGGGAAGTGTGAATTGCTTATTGCTGCCTAGCAATTCCTAGACCAATACCAATTATTAAATGCTCAGAAACAAAAAACCAGCAAGATGACTGTACAAGTCAGTATGATTATATAACACACATATACTATTTACTACAAAGACAAACAGCATGTACACCTCATACTCAATCTTTCTTTGTTCTTAATACAGACAGACTTCCATTCTTTGAATTATTTACTCAGTCTTTTATTGTGTATCATTCCCTTCCCCCCCAAAGACCAGCTGCTGGTATTAAGCTGGTCAAGGAAAGGTCAACCCATGAATCTAAAACTATTTCCTGAGACATTATATTACTTTCATGTTCATGACAACCAAGGATTGGAAGGTAGATTGTTTCATTTGGGGGAGGATAAGAAAGGTTTACTAGGGTGGAATTAATGCATGTTTCAAATCAGAACATAGAAAAAAAGTTTCATTTAAATAAAATTCCCTTTTAGTGAATTTTTATGATGTTTCTGAAAACTTACAGCATTGTAAGCACTCACTCTTTCAAGGAAATGGCTAGATGGTAGAAGGCAGAAGTTAGAGTGTATTTCCATAACTCCTTCCCTCATAAGCAGAAACAGGTTATTTTGGTTCAGCCAAGAAAATGTCAGACTGTGAGTCAGGTGCTGAATTGGAGATTTTGTCATCAGAAAACAGAAAGCTCATTTTTCTCTCTCTTCTACTTTGTTATGAGGCGACCTGCAACTGGTTTCAAGGTAAAGATCCCAACACGAAAATGACTTCCACACTAGCTATGGGAGCCTTGATGCCAGTATCAGTGGTTTCTCTACCTGACCAAGTTTGTGACACAGATTTGGACACAGTTCCTAGAAGCTTTGTCTCAAGGTTTATTCTTTTATTATATTATTGTAACAAATGTGGGAATTCATTAATACTAACTTAATAAATACCCTTTCTTGAATAACTAGTCATATCAGTGTGTTTGCTGTACCTAGAGTCCTTAACTGATAGACCTATAAAAATAGTTTGCAGTTGTCCCATTGCTAGGAGGGTCAATATTGATATATATAACTACATTTTCAGTTTAAAAGTTGGGTAATTTTCTTATCATTCAGAGGCACTGAAAAATGTTCACACTATATCCTTTAACAATAAACATAATTAGATATTGCTATCAAAACTATTCTAGCCATTATTTGTCTACACTGATTATAAACAGGGTGTTGTTAAAGTTGTGGAAACAAGTATTTTTAGGAAGTTATGAAACATGAAAATGCTAAAGGATACCCTAAACATGTGACTAATTTCAAGTAAAATATTTACGCATGTTTTGATGTAAAATTACTAATATTACTGCTGTAGTATATAAATTGAACACCCACATGTAGCAGGCACCAAAATGGTAAGTAGGATATAAATATTTGACAATTCTGTTACTACTGGCTTCTTTGACTGACTGATTAGGAAGAAAGAATTACAGTTATAAAAAAAACACAGTAAATGATTTTCAAAATAACACTCATTAAGATGATTATACAGAAATATCTATAAATTTTAACTTTTTATATTTTATCCTCTAAATATAAAGTGTGAAGGCTGATCTTTACATCAGTATTCAAAACTAGAAGTCTGATTTATAAGGGGACCCTATATTTGTTCTCCATTAAGAAGAACAAGGAAAATATGTGGAAAATATTTGTCAAACATTTAGAATACGACATTTAGAATATCCTTTATTAATTCTGGCCAACAACTCCAAAGACAAAAAAAGTAATTCAAGGCTACTAAAACAAGCTATAAAAACAGCCAGTTGCTATGTGTTTGAGCAGTTTTCATCATATTTAGCTCATATAGCTGAGGTAAATCTATAGATAAATAGTCTCTGAGAGTCAAGGTAAGAGAAGAAAACAAACCTTTCACAACTTTGTATGGTGGCCAGAGCTCACTGCCCATGGCAGCTCAAGAAAGGGTGTGCTGGCATTTACTTCAGGGATGCCTCAACTGCAGGGAGTTCCCCAGACCTCTCTTCTATGCAAGCTGATTCCTGCCTTAGATGAAGGTGGTTTTATGGTAACCTCATGCAAATTTGTCCGAGACCTACCCCTCAGTTTGAGCTTAGCTAGCCCACATAGTACTTGAACGCCTCCTTATTCAACCCTGGTTTTCCCTTTCCTCTCCTCTGCAAGAATTGCCTTGAAATAAATGTTCACACAAAATTCCAACTCAATGAGAACCCAACATGAAAAATACTGGTTTTTGGCAATCTGTGATATCAAAGAAATTTTTTTCTCATGCTCACCTTAAAATATTTTAAGACTTAAAATGTGTGGGAAAAAAAGTATACACAAAAGAGCATAATGAGCTTTGAGAAACTGATCAAGTTATAACAGATCTTAATATTTTGGTACATTTTCTTCAGATATTTTGAAAAAGGAATTATAGCCACAACAAAAACCTTGGATTCTATATTTCTCTTTCTTCTAAACCCAGAAGAGGCCATTATCCTCAATTTGGTGTTTAATAATCATATGAATATTTCATATTATTACTACTTCCAATTCACAGATCCATACATGATATACAGTACTGCTTTGCATAAGTCATCTATTTGTACCATGGCAGTATCACAATATTCTATAGATTGTATGTGTTATGATTTAAGATTTAGCAGCAGATAGAGTCCATTTATTTTCATTACTTTTCAATATTCTATTGTACCACTATAGTACAATGCATTTGTATGCACTCATCACAGGAAGTCCTTGGGTTGCCTCCAATTGTATGCAATTATAAGCATTCTGTAGAAAGAAGTATCTGTGTACAAACCATCTTGTGCACATGTGCCAGACTTCTCCAGAGTATAGACCTTAAAGGGGAGTTACTGGGTTTGAAGCTATATACATCTTTTAACTTTTCTTGATAATGACTGTCAAATTACTTTCCAAAGAGGCTGTTACCAATTTATATTCCAGTTGGAAGTATATGAGTTCCAGTTATTCCACATTCTCACTGACATCAATTTGCATTTGGATGCCTAAATTCTTTTTGGGAAACTAAACTGACAGGCATGGGATGTTATTTCACATACATTTTATGTTTTATTTCCCTGATATCCAACATCTTTCCATATGTTTATTGGCCATTTAGACTTTTGAATCTCATAGGTCTCTTTAGGAGTCTAATTCCCAACTACCAGTACCACCCAGATTTGTCCTCTTCTACGGGGCAGGTTCTCATTACCCTTGTAGTTTTACACCCTCTAGCAGTTTGCTTACTAATTGACACACAAACCATTATTAGGTCTAACTGACAATAGCTATAATTTCAGAAATGCCAGGCATATGTCTTATTCCTTTTGCACTGCCCAGTTCATTCATTAAAAAGGAAATTCAAAATTAAAAGAAAAAATTTCTGAAAAATTAAAATTATCTTCCAAGGCAGTGTTCTGCAGGATTGCCCTTAAAAGGAGGCGTTCTGGGTCAAGTAAGTTTAGAAAACCCTTCAAGAAGATCTGAGATGCACGGTATATTAAACACTAGTATATTAGACACTAGTATATTAAAAGCTTGGAGAACCCTAATAGTAGGGTATCAGTTTACCTTACCAATGTTTTGACTTTACAGAAATCAAGCATTTTTAAAAAATTAAATAATTTATTTATATATAAATTTCACCTCTTTCTAATCCCTGGGGTTCACCTCCCCACCCTCCCTGACTGTTCTCACCCTCTCCTACCCCTTACCCCCGAGTTGTATACTTTATTTTGGTTGTTAGCTTGCTTTGACTTTTCTTCATGTCTTTTTGTTTATCTTTCCCATGTTCCATATAATAGTGAAACCATTTGGTATCTTTTTCTTTTTGACTTGTTTCTGCTAATATGATTTCTTCTACATGCATTCATGTTATCATAAAATCATCCAATTTCATTTTTAATTGATGAGTAATATTCCATTGTATATGTGTATCTATCTATCTATCTATCTATCTATCTATCTATCTATCTATCTATCTATCTATCTATCTATCTATCTATCTATCTATCTATCTATCTATCTATCTATCTATCTATCTATCTATCTATCCCACATCTTTTTTATCCAGTTTTCTGTTTTGGGACATTCCTGTGCTTGGATGTTTACTGCAGCATTATTTATAATTGCAAAATCATGGAAGCAATCTAAATGTCCCAAAACAGATGACTGGATGAAAAAGAAATTAAGTATTCTTTATCAAGGAGCAACTATTAACACTCAAGAAAAAAATGTACTGCAGCTTAGCAATACTGAAAAATCAAACATATACACTGCGTTTAAACCTATATTCTAAGGTTTAGAATTCTGCACTCTATATTTAAAATATTTTTAATACATTGCAAAGTAAAATCTAATCACCTTCATCTAATTTGTATGTTTATAAGGGGCAGGGCACCACAAAGAATTAAGCTTCCAGTGGAAACTGTTGACCTCACATCACTTTGAAGACAGGAAAAGTGCACCTTCTTTAGACACCTCTGATGGATTAGTTGCCCTAATCTCTGACCATTTTATTTATATATTGCTTTTTTACATTTAAAGCTTGCATATTATGTTTATTAGATAAACATAATGAAAGAAAAAGACACAGCTGTCAGTCTGTTTCCGAATTACATTAGCTTTACATTCCAACAGATGAATATTAAGATTTTTATCATTTTATCATTTAACCACACAGGAATACAACAGGTTCTAGTATTGACACCTATCCTGCAGTTTTAACGAAAGAGAAGCTAGCACAGCTTTCTATTATAATTTGTAAACAAAGTTCTTTTGTTAGGAAATCAAATTAAAACAAGAAAGACCTGTATTGAAACATACAAAAAAACACTTTGTTTAGAGGCAGGTAAAAATGAGAACGTCAGATATGAATGTCAAAGCAAACAGGTAAAAGTCCAAACTTTTATGATGGCTTTTAAAAACATGTCTACACAATAGTATCTCAATGACATGAACTTTTTTTGAATCTTCTTGATTCAAGTCACCTCACCTCTTCAGCAACCTCTAGGAGATGCTTGTGCATATGAAAGTTCAAGAACCACTATCCTATGGGAACCATGCTTCCTCTTTGAACCTCTTTAAATCTCACTCAGGTTCAAACCCAAGTGTTTTCATCTTTTGAGCATTTCCACCCTGTCTCTTATTCTCTATTCTTTACATATGAAATGATCTTCCAAATCCTCTAACTCCACCTCTTCCAACACTGGTTATGCTATTCCTCATCATTTCTGCCATTACTCCCTTAACTTATATTCATATTAACTCCAGACTACTGTAGTGAATTCTCATCAAGGCTTCTCTCTATCATAGTGGGAAGAAATCTTTCCTCTGCTTTTCATACTTCTTCCAGATCTCTGTCAAAGGCATTAACAATCTTTATCTTTTTCTGTGGGTTTGCTCAACTCCAGTCCCCCTGCTAAGTACTGCATATGATTACTTCTTTAACTCTCCATTCAGCATGCATGCCCCCCTCCACCCAGAGAGCTGACTTGCCTAGTCATTCAAAATGAATGAGGAAATCCCATTATGTTGACTTTCAAATCTCATGGGATTAACTACAGCACATAAAACCCTTCCCATTCCATTCTTCCCTACCCCATAATATAACTTATAAAAAAAAAGTCATCCCAGTCATATTTTAAGACTCTCAGTACTTAGTTCCCCCAAAGTTTTATTTATTATTTTTTTGTTTTGTTTTGGGTTCCTATCACTCCCTTTCATACAACTAGACTGAATTATTTATGGTTTCCTATTACCCAAACACACATCTGTCATTCAGAATTGGGGAAGAATGCTCAATCATAAGTGCTCAACTTACTGAGTGGAATACTTAAAAACAATAGAAAATAATGTATTCATCATTATATCCATGTCTTTGCAAAATGGAACAAGAAAACCTAATTCATTCAGGTTTTATCTATTTTATATATTTTGCTTACTGTATAATAATTGATTGTGTAGATTTTTAAATTTACTGATATGCAAATGGTCTTATACAAAGGCAGTCATAGCATACTATGGTTGGTTCTTTTTAAGGTACCGAAAGCATTTTAACTGTATGTAACAGTACTCATTCCTACAATATAGGTAAGGGGGAAAAATAATGTCACAAAATATTTTTTTTTAATTCATGTTTAAGTAATAATGATGTGCAGGCAGAGCTGAGATTAAAACCTGGATTTACTCAAATTTTGTTGACTGCTCTTTTAAGAAATAAGCACTACTAGGAATCCATTCCATTCATGGTGAGATGGGCAATTGAAGGTTTTCTTTTTAAATAATGTGTGCATAATTTCAATGAGAATGATTTACCACAAGACCTACTCCACACCTTCCACAGACTGTTAACTGTTTCTACTTATTATATTCCCTGATCTCACAGAAACCATATTGGGACAATCAGAAAATCAATTTCTCAAGCATCACATCATTTTGGAAAATTTAGTCCACAGACATTTTAAACTGAACTAGCAATGCCATCTTTTATTTTCATTTACATTCTCCCCTAACACTTGGAACTGTGTGTCTGTTTGAAAATATAAATATTCCTAGTTAAATATGTTCTATCCGTTGAAATATTACAAATATTTAAAATGTCATGTATAGAATATTATTCATAAATCAAAAAAAATTTTTGATGCATTTGTGACAACATGGATGGACCTAGAAGGAATCAGTTAGCAGGAAAAAGCCAGAAAGATAAAGGGAAATACTGGATGATCTCATCTATATGCAGGATGTAGGGAAAACAGACAAACAAAAGGACAAGGAAAATTTAAAACTACCTATTAGCAGAAGGAAAAAAGAGAGCAAGAGAGGAGAAGAGGGGGTAAAGTCAGGGGAGGGATGGCACAAGAGATTAAAATGGTTGACAGGTGCTAAGGTAGTGGGAAAACTTCAGGGTAGACAATGATGTAATATGTGTGTATTTTAAATATACATGCAATCAATTAAAAAATAAAATGTAATGAACATTAAAATGTGAAATTATGCTGACCAACAACAACAAAAATAAAATGTCATATATTTGGACCAGTCTTAGTAATCAAATGAATAATCAAGAAAAGAGCTACAACATGAAAAATTGATGCCTAGAGTCAGTGTCAGTTGTATTTCTCAATGACAACTGTTGTCATTTTCCCATATGGTACTATTTGGTAGAATTAATATCAAAAACACAAGATTTCTCTTTAAAATATAATCTTAAAAATTCAATTATCCATTACTTTAAAATGAAGAAATAATGAAAAATAATTGGTTGTTTTTAACATTAATAATTTGTCCGATTTTTTAATACATAAATATTTCAAAATTAGTAACACCAATGATGCATATCACCTAATGCTAGATGCTTATTTGGGAATTAATTGACTGCACAGCAGATGATAATAATGTCTATGAATCATTATTTGCTGAAAGACAAAACTAAGAAGAACAAATGACCAATTTCCTACTTTCTCTGTTTAGTAGTTATTGCAAACACAGCAAAAAATATGAATATTAAAAAGGAAACAAACATTATGCTAATTTTAACTTCTTTTTTTAGTAGATCTCATGAAAGAATACTAAGGAATGAAAGGCTAATTTTTTAAATGACTAAAGGTTAAGGTTTGGTTAGTAACTTAATGAAGTGTAATGGGGAAAGAAAATAAACATATTACATAGGTAAATCTTTTCTCATAAGTATATATTTTCATTACTACATTTACTTCTAAAACAGTGCTATAGCAATTCTAAGGACAGTGTCAAAGTGGGGACAGGTCACTTCTGTGATCTGCATTAACAACTGCAAATTCACCAGGCTCAAGGAACAACAACAATGGAAATCGGGAAAACAAAGACTTTCAAAGGTCATAAGTAGCTGGCTGTCTCACCCCAGATGTATTCAGTGTCTAGCAGTACCCAATCAAAGGTTACCGTGCCAGATGGTGTTGTACTGTGCTGGATGGAGCTGGTGGCACACCAATAAGCAGTGGACTAGTATCCACTCACATGGCAGTTGGAGGTGCATGCAAGTAGGGCCACTGAGGTGACATCACAGCAGCCTATAGCACCAAATGCCAGATTAGACAGCAAGGAAGGTAACAGTTCCAGGAGGCAGTGCTGGATGACCAGAAGTTGTGCACAGCTTTTAAAGGTGGCTGGAAACACCAGGAACTCTTGTGAACTATTGATATAGACCACAAATAAAACAGCTCTTTGACACACCAGGTCAAGGCTGACGGTACTTCTCACATGCAATGATAGAAGCAAAGCCAGAGGCAGGTGGAGTGGCCAGGTCTCTGTGAAGGTCAATGGAGATCTGGAGTCAATGAGGGTCTGGATTTTACAGAGGTAGTGAAGTCTTGGCATCTATGATCTACTGGATCCCAAGGAGGTCTTTTGGTCAATGCTTGTTCTTTGAGGGCTGGCTGATGAGTTTGTCTTCTTTCTTTAGAGGCAAGTAGCAGAATGAAACAAACTGGTTCTTGTTCCTCCTTATATCCTGGTTCAGCCTATGAGCACCTATCAGCTCACTTTGCTTTCTTAATCCAAATAATTAACTCATCTGGAATGAAACTGAGCTCAAATCTGATTGGTCCAATTGTTTGAATCTGTACAAATTTTAACATCAACAAATTTAACATCAACAAATACAAAAGGAAAAAGTCCAAGGCCTGCACAGATTTGACCTCCCTCGAGGTCAGGACAGGTTCATGTATGGATGACCTATGGATGATCTACTTCTGAGTTAGCTTCTGTTGAGCAGGAGGCACGTGGAACTGGTGCCCCAGGTGCTGCAGGATGGGCTTTGCTGGTAGAAGCCATATTTGCATAGCACTTCACAGGCCTCTTTGCCAGGGGCTCCAGGGAGCTACAGCAGCAGCATTGGAGCTGTCCTACTACAGCTCAATTCTCCTCCAAGAAGCCCTGACCCAGAAGCCATGGAGCTTGGGATCTGCCCTGAACTGTGTGATGAAGAAATCACCCACTGATGCTTCCCACAAGCCCCCTGAACCCAGAATGGCCACTCACACTGTGGGCAGTGGGTGGTGGGATGCTTGCTGCTTTTAGAGCCTACTGAATGCTCCCCACAGGTGGGGAAACTCCTGATGCTGTACCCCAAGGGGATGCATGCAGCCTTTACCACAGGGGCTCTTGTGCTCAAACCTGCCTGGTCCCCAAAAAGAGGGGCTGCTCACAGATGCTGTTTGTTCTGGCAGGGATGACAAATTGCTTCTGGGAAAACTGCCACCATTGCAGATTTCAGCATGTGCTGGGCAGTGGGGTGTGAAACTGACCCTGCCATTCATCAGCTCATATCTTGTGGTCTCTAGGCACCACAGGGCCCCTTTAACACCCCTACAATTGTTCATACTGCTTTGTAGATTTTTAACTAAAAAACTGGGAGGTGGGGAAGGGGGGGAGGAGATACTACTGGAATTGGGATGAATATTTATTAGCTGTGCCCTAGACAATTAAATGTTTCTTTGTGAAGGCTTGGCTTGATTCCCAGTTAAAAGACATAACAGGTGTTAAAAATTTTGGCCTCTTAATTATTTAATTTTCCATTTCATCTGTACACATTTCTCTACAGCACATCTGATCACTAACATCACACTTTTTTAAAGATCCAGAATATGTCCTGGGATTCTTAAGAAATAAGGATAAGCTCTCAGAGGGACCCATCCCCATGCCTCCTGGGCCACCATCCCTGGGAGCCAACCCCCGCAGCCAGGTTTCTGAGGGAACCAACCTGACCCTTCCCCCACCTAGGAAATAATCCATCACCAACAAAGAAAGGACAATCTCCGGAAAACATCGAAGAAATGATGTGTATCTCAGAAAAAGATTCCAGCATCAAGATGTTACATGCACTCCAACAATTAAGAGAAGAATCAGAAAAAAAGGACAACAGTATGATAGAAGCATTTAATGCATTAAGAGAAGTAGAAACATATAAAAAAGAAAGCATCAATATGTATAACCTAATAAACGAACTAAAGAATGAAAATGAATTCCTAAATTTGAAATTGAAAGAGACTCAAGGTTTAAGGGTTGCAATAGATGAGCTCAGAAATGCACAGAAAAGTGATGGCAGCAGAACAGATGAAATAGAGGAACGAATCAGCACACTTGAGGATACAGAAATAGAGAGGACAAAGAAAGAAAAAGAGAGAAACAAAGTAGGAGGATTGAAGACAAGTTCAGAGATATGTCAGATTCCTTAAAGAAAATAAACATAAGAGTAATAGAAATCCCAGAAGAAGAGGAGAGAGTTATGGGAACCAAAAGACTTTTCAATACAACAATAGAGGAGAACTTGCCAAATCTGAAGAAAGAGATGAAAATAGACATACAGGAAGTCAAAAGGACACCACACTACTTTAATGAAAGAAAAGTCACAGCGAGACACATCATCGTAAAACTTCCAAGAACCCAAGATAAGGAAAAAATAATGAGAATGGCTAGGGAAAAGAAAGAGATAACCTACAAAGGAAAATCCATTAGACTGACCTCAGAATTTTCTGAAGAGACACTACAGGCAAGGAGAGAATGGAGTCACATCTATAAAAAATCTCCAAGAAAAAATGTGCAAGCCAAGAATACTCTACTCTGCAAAGCTATCCTTCCTCTACAAAGGAAAAATTAGAACCTTCTCCAACAAGCAAAGTCTCCAGAAATTTACTACCACTAAACCCCCACTCCAGGAGGCCTCAAGATCAAAACCATAAGAAGAACAAATACCAAAAAAAAAAAAAAAACAAAACAAACAAAAAACAAAATAAGCCCCAAATGACCACCAGGAAACTGTTAGAATCGCAAATATCAATAATCACCCTAAATGTCAATGGTCTACACTCAGCAATCAAAAGATGAAGAGTTGCAGACAGGATCAGAAAACAGAACTCAACATTCTGCTGCCTCCAAGAAACACATCTGATTGCTAAGGATAAGCAAAAACTGAAGGTGCAGGGCTGGAAAACTACACTACACGCAAACGACCCCCACATGAAAGCAGGAGTTGCCATTCTTGTGTCAGATATAGCACACTTCAAATTAACAAAAGTGACAAAAGATAAAGACGGCCACTACACAATGGTTAAAGGGTCTATCCACCACAAAGACATAACAATAATCAACATATACGCACCTAATGATGGAGCACCAAAATTCATAAAACAACAACTAGTAGAACTGAAATCAAATACTGATGAGAAGACATATGTGGTAGGAGATTTTAACACGCTACTCTCAACAAAAGACAGATCAACAAAACAGCAACTACGCAAAGAAACAAAAGCTTTAAAGGAAGAACCAGACCAAATGGCCCTAATAGATATATACAGGACACTACACCCCCAAGGAAAAGAATACACTTTCTTTTCAAATGCACACAGTTCATTCTCCAAAATTGACCATATATTAGGCCGCAAGACAAAACCTGAACAAATACACAAAGATTAAAATAACACCAACCTTTTTCTCCAATCATAAAGGCATTAAATTAGAAATCAACAATGAAAAGAAAATAAGGAGAGAAAACACTACATGCAGCCTGAACAACAGGTTTCTGGAAGATGGGAAAAAGAGGAAATCAAAGAAGAAATTAAAAACTACATGGAGGCAAACGACAATGATGACACAACGTTCCAAAATGTGTGGGACACAGCAAAAGAGTACTACGAGGAAAGTTCATAGCAATACAGGCCCAAACAAAAAGAACTGAAACAGCCCAAAGAAATACTCTAATCTCCCTACTTGAGGACTTAGAAAAAGAGCAACAAAAAAATCCAAAACCCAGCAGAAGATAAGAAATAACAAAAATAAAAGCAGAGATTAATGAAATAGAAACCAAAAAGACCATCGAGAAGATAAAACCAAAAGTTAGTTCTTTGAAAAAAATAAATAAAATTGACAACCCCCTGGCAAGGCTTACAAAGAAGAGAAAAATTCAAATAAACAGGATCACAAATGAAAAGGGAGATATTACAACAGACCCAGCAGAAATCCAAAAGATAATTAGAGACTACTACGAACATCTATATGCAAACAAATACAGCAACCTGGAAGAGATGGACAAATTCCTGGGATAATACAGTCATCCAAAATTGAACAAAGAAGAAATAGAAAACTTAAACAGGTCAATCACAAGCAGTGAAATTGAGGCAGTCATCAGAACTCTCCCTAAAAACAAGAGCCCAGGTCCTGATGGTTTTACAAATGAGTTCTACCAAACATTCAAAGAGGAACTAACACCACTACTATTAAAACTCTTTCAAAAAATTGAGAAAGAAGGAAAACTACCAAATACCTTCTATGAAGCAAACATTACACTAATTCCAAAACCAAATAAAGATAGTGCAAAGAAAGAGAACTATAGAACAATCTCCCTAATGAACACAGATGCAAAAATTCTAAACAATATTCTGGCAAACCGAATCCAACATTGCATAAAAAGGATCATCATCATGACCAAGTGGAATTCATCCCAGCAATACAGGGATGGTTCAACATTCGAAAATCAATCAACATAATCCACCACATCAACAAAGAGAAAAACAAAAACCATATGATCATATCAATAGATGTGGAAAAAGCATTCACTAAAGTTCAGCATCCTTTCATGATGAAAGCCCTGGAAAAAATTAGTATAAAAGGAACATGCCTCAACATAATAAAAACTACACATGACAGACCCACAGCAAATACCATCCTCAATGGGGAAAAACTGAAACCATTCCAATTAAGGTCTGGAACCAGGCAAGGATGCCCTCTCTCCACTCCTGGAAGTCCTAGCTAGGGCAATAAGGCAAGAGAAAGACATAAAAGGACTGGATAGGGAACGAAGAAATAAAGTTATCATTATATGTGGATGATATGATACTCTACGTGGAGAACCCAGAAAAATCAACAGAAAAGCTGATTGAAATAATAAACCAACAAACAGTAAGGTAGCTGGATACAAAATCAACACACAAAAATCAACAGTATTCATATATCAGAAGAAGAAGAAATTAGAAAAAACACCCCATTTACCATTGCACCAAAGAAAATCAAATAATTGGGAATTAACCTAACAAAAGATGTAAAAGACCTATTCAAAGCAAACTATAAAACATTCTTAAAAGAAATAGAAGATATCTTAAAAAATGGAAAGTTCATGGATCGGAAAAATCAACATTATGAAAATGGCCATACTACCAAAGGTTATCTACAGATTCAACGCAATTCCAATACAGATCCCAATAACATATTTTAAAGAGATAGAACAAAAACTACTGAAATTCATATGGAACAACTAAAGACCCTGAATAGCCAAAACCCTTTTGACAAACAGGAGAAGAGAGGTATTACTATTCCAGACTTCAAACTGTACTACAAAGCCATAATACTTAGAACAGCATGGTACTGGTACAAAAACAGACAAACAGACCACTGGATCAGAATTGAATACTCAGAAATAAAACCACACATATACAGTCAACTAATTTTTGACAAAGGGGCAAAAACCATACCCTGGAACAAGGACAGCCTCTTTCGTAAATGGTGCTGGGAAAACTGGATCAAAACTTGTAAAAAAATGGACCACGACAACACCCTCACACCCTGTACAAAAATGAAGTGAAAATGGATAAAGGACCTGGAAGTGAGACCTGCAACCATAAAATACATAGAAGAAAACCTGGGCAAAATCCTTCATGAATTTCACCTCAGAAATCCATTTGGGGAAACAACTATAGCTGGCAAAAACATGAAGGAAAACATAAACAGCTGGGACTATATAAAACTAAAAAGTTTCTGTTCAGCAAAAGAGACAATAAACAAAACAAAAAGAAACCCAACTGACTGGGAGAAATTTTTTGCCCTCCAGACAAGTGACAGGGGTCTGATAACAAAGATCCACAAAGAGCTCCTACAGCTCAACAAAAACAAAGCAAAAAAACCCACTCAAAAATGGGGAGAACTGAAAAGATACTTCACCAAAGAGGAGATACAGATGGCTAACAGGCATATGAAAAAATGCTCCTCATCACTAATAATCAGGGAAATGCAAATTAAAACCACACTGAGATACCATCTTACACCAGTAAGAATGGCCCATATAAATAAAACAGACAACAACAAATGTTAGTGTGGATGTAGAGAAAAAGGAACTCTTACACTGCTGGTGGGAGTGCACACTGGTCCAGATACTATGGAAGACTGTGTGGAGGACCCTCAAACAATTGAAAGTGGACTTACCATTTGACCCAGCAATCCCACTATTAGGAATCTACCCAGAGAACATGAAAACATGAATTCAAAAGGCACATGTACACGCATGTTCACTGCAGCCCTGTTTACAATTGTCAAGAATTGGAAACAAACCAAATGCCCCAAAACAGATGATTGGCTAAAAAAATGTGGTACATATACATGATGGAATACTACACATCCATCAAGGAGGACAAACACATGTCATTTGCAGCAACCTAGATGGAACTAGAAAGACTCAGATTAGCTGAAATAATTCAAAAAGAAAAAGAGAAGTACAGGATGGTCTCACTTATATGATGGATATAGTGAAAAACAAACAAACGCATAAGAATGAAAACAACCAATGGGACTGAACCATGGAGCGAGAGAGGAAAAGGGGAAAGAAGGTGGGGGAGGTGAAGAGCACAAAAGATCAGGATGGTTAACAAATGTTAGTGAAGTGGGAAAGCCCTGGGGTATACAATAATGGATTAATGTAATATAAAGATAAATATAAATATACATATACATACCAAAAAAAATTTACCCAATATCAGAAGAGACCAATGGGCTAAACAACGAACAACTGAACATCAACTTAACCAAACAACAAATCGCACAAAAATGGGAGATGGAGTGACTGGAGTGGGGATATGGAAGTGGGAGGAGGGATCAATTAATGCACAAATGTGACAAATCAATAAAATGAATTTTCAAATAAAAAAAAGAAGGCTAAGAGAAATCAGTTCCTTCTTAATAAGCATATAATGCATGATATGTAAAAGGAACAGTGAAACCTTGGGACAGAACTGTGACACACTTAGTCACAGGCTGAGTCTAACCTCAGTGCATTTGCATCCAGACTTACAACCTCCACTGGCTTCAGGTGTACAGCCTCTGTTGTTGTCTTCATCAGTGTCTCCCTAGTTTTCTCTTGCCTCCCACCCAAGATACAGTTCCTTCCACTGGATGCTATTACATAAATTAAAAATTTTTAATTTACCTTCTATTGCCTTTTACAAAGAGCCATATTTCCCTAGTTACCCCCCAAAGAAAACAATTTAAAAAGCACTTTTACTTGTTAAGTCTATATGGGTTTCAGTAGGAAAAAAAGAGGAGGAAAAAAAAAAACAAACCGGCAAACTTTGTTTGGAAAAGTGCCAGATTTGAATATGTTATATTCTTAATAACTGTTATAGTTCAGTTATAATTAACATATAACTTTTAGCTTCAGGTATTAAACATAATGATGTGATATTTATATATATTGCTAAATAACACAGTAAGTCTGTTAACATCTAGTACATTTTACTTTATTGTTCATGCTAATAGAGATGTCTACGAGAAGCTCTAATTTACATTTACTTATTTACCTATTTATTTACCTACTTATTTATTTGGATGTTCCTCCCTGCTCCCCTTCCTCTTGTCCCACCCTCTGGTCACTCCATCTCTTCTTTCACTGCCAGTGATTGGTGAACTTTTAGTCCATTAGATTCTTCTGGGGCAATGTTCTTTTGTCAGGTGTGGATGTGTTTTCCTGGGACACAGAGGCCTGTGCTTAGTTTTCCAGGTATATCTTTGTTGTAGCCAGTTCATGTATGTTTGCAACCTTTCAGTGCCGCCTCCTCCTCCTCCTCCTCCTCCTTACTGGTAGTACGCTCTGACCCAGCTTCTGTCACATTTTGCTCCTTTTTTGCTTTGTAGTTTTGGTCACTGGTGCTGGGAGCATTTCTCCCAGCTGATGATCATGTTTCTTGATTGGGATATGCACTGGTGGATGGTTGGTCCGGTTTGTCATGGGGTCACTGCCCATCTCTGTGGCTTTCCTCTCTGCACAAAATGGGAGGGTGCTTAGCTTGCACTGAAGGCATCTTTGATCTGGAGATTCCGTTCCCATGTGTGGAAACGTCGTTGTTGATTTTATTCCTGAGACAGTTTGTCTCTAGTTAGTTTCACAGACCTGGGTCCCGTGGATCTGAAGTGTTCGTTAGTTCTGGGCTTTACTTCCTTCTTCTCATCTCCATCTTCACATGTATCTGCTGCTGAATCAGTGATTTAATTGTTTCTGGTGAGAAATGACTGGATTGGAGAAGAACAGAGGGGGTGACTCCTACCGACCTGTCCTCTGCCCTTCACCACACCTGCCAGCCCCCCTTACCCCCCCAATCCAGGGGTACTTCGTGGGAGGGCTTGGCCTCCAGGACATAGGTGGCCCAGTCCCTGAGGGGAATGGGCAGATGTGGGCCCTAATTTACCAATTTAGAATTCTTTTTTTTCTTATATATAGTACATAGTCATGAAGAACCCTATGGGCTATATTTGAAATGTGCAATTTGTATTAAGTGTTTTATTTCCTTATCTTTTCCAGTCTCAATAATAATAATCCTAGGTACCACTGAATGATTGTCTCTAATCCTTACAAAATGAAACAGAAGTATAACCTCATCTAGAGCTAACCAACAGTAGTGTGGGAGAAGTAAAATAGACTGCTCAAGGTTATGTATTTAGTAAGTGAAAAATAAGAACTTAATTCTAAATTCTAGCTCTTTTTATTACAAGAAACTAAAAAAAATTATGATTGTCTCATTTTCTATTCTTAAGGTTATATTTAAAATGGTAGTCAATATACTGGCTGCCCAATGCAATCTTAAGACTGATAATCTACCCAGCAAGGTTTGCCTGGTTCCAACAACATAGTCCTTCACCCAATGAAAAGAACACTGACACAGGAAAGAAAGAGACTAATGGACATAGCACAGACTAGTAAACAACAAAGAATGGGGTTTGAGAGAATGGAGGGGGTAGCAGAGGGAGGAGGGGGGAGGAGGTATCCCAAGAACCATTTACTGCGATTGTGATATAAAGAATAAAAATAACATCTTTTAAAAACGTAGTCAATATATTATTCCTTCAAAACTTCTTCCCAATTCAAACAAAGCTCTGAATGTTAGGAATTTATAAACAATATGTAAAAGAATAAATGAGAACTTACTGATTATGTATGTATATTATGTATGATTATGTATTATGTATGATTATGTATGTAGGATTTCATTCAGTAGAAAAAGAACTGCTGGCATAATTAGAGTACACAAAACAAAATCATTAAAAACCTTGTATAAACACATCCATAAATTCTACAGTTTATTTGTAGGTAACCCAAATAAATAAAAGATTTTTTTTTTACCATTTTTTTCATACAATCTACAACCTACTTTTTTTTTTTTTTAAAGAGTCTACAAGATTATTTTACAATCTTAGGTTGATAGACTGTCTAAAAAAAAGGGAAGTGACAAAATCTAAGGGATTATAAAGGTATATTTGATTATTCAATTTTACATGCCTAAAAAAATCAGAAACAAATGACACCCCCAAAAAGGTGAAAAGTATTTGTTGTACACAACCCATAATGTAGCAATAAAATCTATAAAAAATCTTTTAAAACCAGTAAAAATATACAAGGATATCAAACAGCAAGCTATCTGACATGTTGTACAAATGCTAACTAGAATATTGTGGGGGGAAACATAGTTTAATTTCATTTGTAAGGAGTAAGGGAAGATGATACTTATTGACAAGAACTTCAAAAGTGGTAACATTCACTACTCAGGGTTGGGGAGGGGCCAGGAAAATAACACAAATCCTGTTGTTTTTAGTAGAATTTGCTATAAACCTTTGGAAAAACTCCCTAGGTACAATTATCAAAATTACAAATATACATTCATCATAGTCTTGCCATCCCAACTTTGGATATCCACTCTCTCTATATAAAGCAAGTATAAGTATAGAATGCTACTTGCAAGCACTGTTAGCAATGATTTGTGTGTAAACCTACTAAGTGGTTATTTTAACAAGCTATGGAATAGCCACAATATAAGTAATAACTAGTATATAGTTAATGAAAAGAGTGAGCTGGACCTTTATCAGTGGCCTCAGAAGGACCATTTATATATAAGTGAAAAAAGTAGTTGAAGAGATGAGTGAAATACAATAAAATACAATTTAAACACCATAGGGGTTAGAGTGTAAAGAAAACTGATAGGAATGTAGTAATTCAGTAGTGGTTAGTCACTTCATAGAGGAGAACTGAGAAACAGAGATAAAACATGCATTTGGATATTACTTCTATTACTTCACATGTTACAACTAGCACATGACTTCTTTAACTAAACCCTAATTCAGAAAATTAAAAAGAGTGAATGCGCCAAAGCCATACTGTTTGAGTACTACTAGGACAAATCCTGCTTATTGTTGTTTTTGTTGAAAATTCCCATGACCTGTGAAAGTCCATTTTAACAATAAGTAATAAAACTTGTAAGACTTAAAACAAAAAAAATGCCATGGAAATGTGTATTGGTGCAACCTCTAGAGGGCAACTCATAGTACATTTTTTTTTTAAAAAGGGACCTACTTATGGGACCATAACTTCTTTGATACACTTGGAAAACAGACAAAACCAACAAATCAATAAATCTGAGAAAAACCCAATATTCAGCAACTAGAGACTATAGGATAGACTCATGCAATTGCTGGAAAGGTCTGAAGTAAATCCATATGTGCAGATGTAGAAAATCTTCAAGAAAGATTAGTCAGGAAAGTCAAATTAGGCATTTCTTTTAAAAAAAAGATTTAAAAATGCAGAATATTTACCCCATGTCATACACTGAAAAAATTGAATTTCCAGGAAATTTTTAGTGATTGGGGAAAAAAACTGGTTGTCTGTAGGGCAGATTACTTTTAACTTTATACCGGTTTGTAAATACTCAATTTCTTTACTTTGGTCACTTAGTTCTGAGATTCATTTTTATAAATAAAATAGATTAAAAGTAGTTTAATGACCTAAAAACACTGTAATATCCTATTTACTAGTAGTTAACTGCTCTTATGCTGACCTATAAAAGATTGTATTTCAAGAATTGGTTTTTATAAAGAGCATGAAATACATGAGTAATAAGAATCTTATTTGCAAATACATGATGTATGATGAACTAGCTAGTTTCAAGAATTCTACCATATGTTATTCTTTTGAAATGCCACATAACTCTTTAATAAAGAACTGCTATCTTTAGATGCGACTCAGTTTGCTCCATGGCTTTACTTATTTTTCTTCCATAAACTGTTACTAGGTAAGGAAGAAGTTACTTATGCTAAGTCTAACCATAAAATCAAATCTAAATAATTTCTCCTACAAATTCTATGTCAAAATACATACAGGAAATATCATCTGGAAGACCCTATATGAACTTTAAATTTTAAAGCATGTTACAGCCAAATTGCATTCTATATATATCAAATGGTAAATTGTTTTCATTTAGTAATTTGAAAGGGTGGTCAATGTATTGTGCTATACACTTTTGACTAGATAATTAAAGTAGAATTTATTTTTTAAAGAATGGAATAATGTGTTTGTGGGTTTTTGGTTCGTTTTTGCTTTTTTTTTGTAGTGGTTAAAAAATACATAACAGAAAACTTACCCTTTAACAATTTTTAAGCGTACAGTTGGGTGGCATTAACTATATTCACACTTTCCTGGAACCATACTACCATCCATCTCCTGAGATTTTACATCCTCCCAAATGCCAATTCCTCCTGCCAAGGAACCCCCCACAAGCATTGTTTCATTTTCTGTCTTCTATGAATTTGACTATTTTAGGACATTATGAGTATAACCAGACAATACTTGTCCTTTTGTGATTGACTACTTCATTCAGTATAATGTCTTCAAAGATTATCTATATGGTACAGGTACCAGAATTTCCTTCCTTTTAAGGTGAATATTATTCCATTATATGTACATACCACATTTTGTTTACAGTTTTCCATAGATAAATACAATATTCTATATCAAATTTAAGTTGAATTCGACAAAAAAAGTATCTTGAAATTCGTATTTTATTTTCTTCTCTATTCTGTTATCATGTATAAGTTCAACAATTTCAGTAGTGAAAAGTTTTATCTACAGAGCTGAAACTAGGATTACAGATTTTCTTTTGGCTATTAAAAAAATTGACTAAGATTTTCTATTCTTTCATTTGAACTTTGAGTGCCTTCTGAGTCAAACAGTGTGGTGGGCAACCAGAAAGGATGGGGGGTCGGGTGGTGGAGTAACAGAGTGTGAGTGCACAGTTTCATCATTAGATCTGGGCGGGGGTAGGGGGTAGGTCTTCCACTACAGGAGCAAAGTGATTTAAATCTGACTTTCCCTCAAGAGAGTAGGAAATTAACACATTCAAGCTGAAATGTCAAAATAAATCCCCATTTTAAGAGGCCAAATAAAATTAGGTACCTCGAAATTCAGTGAAAGTGAAAGGCTGTGCTGACACCACATGGTTTGGCATCCATTTCCTGCTTGCCTGGTGCAAGGCAAACACCATCTGCTTTGCTAGCTACTGGAACCCTCAACAGACCTAAGGTGCATGACTGTCAACTAATTTTCAGGGTTCATGAAAATTTTTTTCCTATTATTGCTAAACTATTGAAACATGTATAAAAAGTACTTAGTTTACAAGTTATTCAGAATAGGTTCAAGGCCATATTTTGGTCAGATTTAACTGACCTGGGTTCTAGAGTTTAAAAGCTATGAGCCTCTTTAAAGGCAGATGATTTGATTTGGGTTGCAACCTGGATGTAACTCAAGGCTCTGTCGCTTACTAGTTGTAGAATACTGGACTCGTCATTTCAACATCGATACCCCTCAATACAACTAAGGATAAGATCTGTATAACAGAGAAGATGGTATAAGTATAAGAAGAAGATGAAAATGCTGAATAAGCCATGAAGTTGGTTTTAGGAAGTTAGGCAATGTAACAAAATACACTTTTGAAAAATAACCAGTATCTCCCACTAAAAACTTCACTCATCAAATATTGGGGGATCGATTTTCCATTGCTTAGCAGAGAGAAAAAAATGTGTATTTGGAACACAGGTAGATGTCTTAGATTCCATTTTCACTAAGCTCCCAGCATGGTACAATGCTATTATACCACTCAGTTAATAATTTACTCCTTTCATCTTTTGATCAGTTCTGATCTCACTAGCTCTGATTCGTCTTTTCTTTTTTTCTCTTAATCTTCATATAAAGAGGATTTAATTATATATAAAAAGTCACAAGAAGAAAGTAGTGGTTTTAGCACCACTCATGACAAATGACTGATAGAAAAGGGTAGTTGCTTCTTGCTAGTTTCACAGACTCTATTTCGTATTTATTAAATTTCAAAATAAGTATTTTCAGCAAATCTATGAGGTCCATAACCCTTGCAAAGTGAAAAAATACGTGATTTTATCTCTATATAGCCAGCTTTAAGATATCAAAATATCAATGCTAATGAACAGTATAAGGTTGGTGAGTAAATAAGTTCAACTGTTTTTAAGTTTTCAGATACTTATTTAAGACTACCCAAAGTAGCTAATATTTCCTGCCATCTTACTTTTTTAGCAAATTCCTTCCTTATGTCTATTTTACAAAAATAAAGAAGAGCAACTGTTTCCTCTTGCATTTTCAAAAGTCTGGCCAGTAATTTTCATGCCAACAACTCAAAACTCCAGTTAGCAGACATAAGAATGAGCTGATTTCTATAATTGTCTTCTTTCCTTATAATGCAAGAAGTTGATATGACAACAGAACACTGCCCCTGAACTCAATGCTTAATGAGGTTCAGCCAGTGCAGCCAACCAACGCTTGAGTCCACAGTAAGCAAAAGTCAGCACATTGGCCTTACCTGTCTCAGAGGTGCCATCAGGCTCAGTGCCTGGGACCATACCTGCCTGCCTGTCTGCTTCCATGAGTGAGCAGGGATGTTAGGTCACTCTGAAAAGGATAAGAGTTTGTCCAGGCAACCCGAATCAATCACCAGAGTGAACAAAATGGCTGTAGAAAGGACTGTTACACGTGGCAAGCTATGGCTGTCCCTTACTCTGCTTGAATCTAAACTGAAATGATCACTCTAAATACACATCCGTGATATCTATAATTTAAGGTAAGCCAACGTACTTATGTTAAATCAAAATATTTTAAATACATTGTAATGAATGTTAGGAATATCAACAGGTGAAGGTTTGGTTCATCTTAACATTTTCTCAGCAGCACAATCTAAACTGGTTTGAACACAGTGTTAGACTGGCATATACTTAGCTGGATTTAAAAACAGCAACATTTTCATAAAGGTAATGGTGCTAGTCTCAGCAGTCTTACACTCTAGGACAGAATATAGAATGCCAAGGATGTTTTCTGGCTCATTTCTAAGACTACAAAGTTTTCATGGACTATATAATATGACTCATTCTTTTATATTTCCTATGACATGTTTTTAATAATATGTCAAACACAGATTAAGAAATTATAATACCAATGTTATCAGCTGTTGGTTATTATGTGCTTGCACTGAACCAGATACTGATATTTTCTATAAATATATATAGATCTCATAAATGGCAAGTAGCACAGGTATCTGTTAATTTCTACAACCAACCCCTAAGGTATATCTTATTAACCTCATGTTTGAGATCTAGAACATGAGTGTCTAAGGTGACACATCTAGTGGATGGTAGAGCAGTAATACATGAAGTTAGGAGGCAGGACTCTAGAATTAATGCTTCTTATCAACGTCTTTCAGTCTCACACCTTGGAAACAAAATTGATTTTGAGATGGTGAGACAACAATAATCTCTTTAGAACAACACAAGCATAAGTAATCCATCAAAGGCTTGTTTTGATTCTGATGTGATCATCTTCAATTTAATAACTGTGACTCATAAGCCTTTCTTTGGCAGTATTTAAATAAAATGTCACTACTTAAGAGCTCTAATAGTCACAAACAATTAATCTCATTGTTTAAATTCCAGGGAAGTAGCTGTGGATGGAAAGGATACATAGTTTTTTTATGGAGACGTTTATAGTTTTTTAGAGATTTTCTTCTCCATTGATTCCCATCTAATAAACAGGGTCTTCTGTGACATTGTTACTTTATGGTAAGCCAGTAATGCCTTCAGTGGATCTTATGACTCTTGGGATCACAAACAAAAACTCTTACATGCAAACAGAAAAAGAGCTACACTGCTCCATTTATATATCTGGATTTCTCCAATTCTGAATTTTCTATGAGCATTTCTGTTTTAAAGTTCATTATTGTCAATATATCTGATTGAGAAAGAAGCTAAGCAAGTCCCAGGTGAGTCTGCACCATAGCAACAGGCTTGCCACAAATTCTTTGGAGAGCAGAATTTCACAGAAGTATTTGATTGCCTATTCACACTCTTGATTACAACACATCAAGCTGTTAAACTAAATTGTATGCTATTAGTGTATTGAAGGAACTTTAAAAAATAAATACCTTGTGTGAAGATATTTTTCACACATAGGTTCAAATTGAGATGTGTTTAATTGTATGTAGCCTATTTCCCTTTTATTTAGAAAACAAGAGAAATCTTTAAACTATTTCGAAACTTGTCAATGTCATCGTGTAGTAATGTGATAAATAAGGCATTACCCTTTATCACAGGTAAATATTGAATCCCTGTTCTGGCTTATAAATTTGTTTAATCCTCCATTGTGATTATCACAGAGTATAAATGCACTGTTCTTAGAATTTAAACAGGAATATGAAAATACCTGAAGTTAGATAAACAATGACCAAAATAAGTGAAAAAGAACCTCAGTTTCATAGTAGATTATAGTAGATACACTATAGTCTCATAGTAGATATACCTGGACTTGGCCTATTGCTTCATTGGGATAGTATATTGATAATGAACCAAAAGTAAGTCAAAGAGAAAAGCTGTTTTTCTGTGGATTACCACAAATATCAGCCACTTTATAAATTATGCCACAACCAAAAGAGAGACCAGTGAAGATAAACATGGCACGAGGAATATTTATCACAATCAGAAAATCAACTCAAAGCAAATCCAGGTGAGTGTGAATTATTACTACCTATCTTCATGTCCAAATACATTCAACAAACCTGTTCTGTATTTGCAATTAATTGTTTTGGAGACAGAATAAACATTTTGCAAATACTGAAATTAAGGTATAGGGGTGACAGTCATGAGGAGTTGTTTTTATAAAATTGTGTTCTTTATATTATTAGGACATCCAATGGTGTGGATATAATCCAATTATATACATTTGGTTTTGTGATGCATAGTATGATGTTTCTGCAGCAGGCCTGCTTTTCTAATTAACTTTGCTTTATTATTAAAGCCATGCACTTAATAGACACTAGGAATATGGGAAAAGTGGTGTTTCACAGCCTGCTTGTTGGTCAGAAAGATAGCTGGCTCACAATTAAAAGTAGCCAGACAGGTTTCAGGAGGAAAGAGTGGACTACATAATTTCAAACCTTAGTATTTCATAAGTACGTAAATTGAAATAGGTCACTTGCTTTCTTTTTTGCTATATTTGCTGATTTTTTTTACTTAGACTCTTTAGAAGACTAAAAGCTCCTTGAAATACCTAGTGAACAATCAAAAAATTCCACAGAATTAAATAAATACTTATATTTGCTTAGAAATGATTTTTAGGGAACAGTTTCTTCATAATCTGTCAATGCAAAAACACCTGTTGCTTTTGCTACACAATTTTTTTTTTTTTTTGACATTTCTTCTAGATACAACAATCTAGTTTTTCTCTAGGAGATTTACTGTTCTTGGGTTCAGAGTATCAAGAGTAGAGTGGCCAAGATATAAAGGAAGTGGCAAGATCAACAGATAAGAAAATGAAGATGTGTTTCCAGGTTAGTACTAAGGAAGTAAATTAAAGGACAAGGGGCTTTCTTCCAAAATACAAAAGGTCACCTTGAGGAGTACGCCAAGGGATTTTCTGCTAGATAGTATACGAATTTCTTATATGGATACTGAAATCACCTAGAGACTCACAGCAAAAACTATGAAAAGGGATGTGGTTAGCGTTAATAGTGTTTATAGCATATATACTATCATGATTTATAATAACTATTACTAACTTAGATAATGGGCTAGATTGTAATGATTAGAACTGCTGAATCTGAGTTGCAAGCACTTAAAAAGTTTATGAGAGTGGGGACCATAAATTCTACCTTCAACACCATCCCACTTTTTCACCATTGGCCTAGACTCATAAAAGCTTCCTAACTGTACTTCCTGACTCTTTTGTCAATGTAAAATCTCAATGGAGGAAATTCTGAAAAAAATAGAATACTATTAAAAAGAAATTCTTATCTCCATAACTGAGAGATGATAAATTTTGCTTTTTTTTTAGTCATCAGGTTTATGATTATTTTTTCTTAACAGACATAAAACACTAATGCACCAGTTCTTTTGCAGGTAATTCTTATTAAACATGTTTTATTTTCCCTTACAGTTTGATTTAGTCCAAGTTATTGATAGGAGTTATCAAACATTTTGAGGTAAGAACTTAAAAATTAGTAGAACTCCTTCTTCTACTAATTTAAAAATTAGTAGAAGGATCATACTTCATTTGGAGATTCTATGGGACAATCAGTTCCTAGCCTCTTACAGATTCTGGTTCTGCCAGTATTCCTTATTTTGTGGCCTCATAACTCCTATCTCTGCCTTCACCCATATTCTTCCTTCTTTCTGTGCTAGCGAAATCAGCCTCTGCCTTGCTCTTATGAGGACATTTATGATGGCACTGAAGACTCACCTAAATAACCCAGATAATTTCCTATGGCTAGATCCCAAATCATATGTGCAAAGCCCCTTTTTTCCAAATAAAATAACATTTGCAGTTTCTAGAAATAAGGAATTGATACTTTTGGGGAGGAAGGTAGTGTAGCATTATTATACCTACCACACTGTACATTTTTGACCTTCAAAGATTCATGTCTGTCCTATGTGTCTCCATCACAATACTCATCAAAACCACAACCAAATATAGCACCAATTAGAAGGACCAAATTTCATGTAAATCTTCTCAGCTCTAAGTCCCAAATCTCATGTTCTCAACATCTAGAACAGTTATAGGTAAGACTATGAGTATGATTCACCTGGAGGCAAAAATCTCCCTCCCTCTGTTAACCTGTGAAGCTACAAGAAAAGCTGTATGCTTCCAAAATAATTTTTGGGGCTGACAGACATAATGTAATTGTTTTGACATTCCTATTTCAGAAGGGATAAAATTGATAGAAAGGGAGTCATTCATCCCCGGTAATTTCAGATTATAACAGGGCAAGGCTTCAAAGACTGGGAACAATATTTTGTAGCTTGACACTATACCCTTGGAGTCATTTTTCCTTTTTTTGGTGGGTAGCACTTCAAGTTTTTAAAGTTTGTTTCCTGACTACAGAATTCTGAAAGTCCAACGCCTTCTTATAATCCATCCGATGTCTGTCCCCTTCAATTCAAACTGTTATTTCTCTTGATACCGTACTCTCAAAAACCTTGTGGATCTCCTGTGTATTTGTGTCATTAAAAAATGATCTTTCCTGTACAATTACATCTCCATTCCCATTTTCTACCAAGATGGTTGAAGAGATCCATGAATTACACACTCAATTTCTCCAGCACTAAAGATTTTTCAGTTAAACTTTTGGCCTTCTTTCCTGAGTTTATTTTTTGAATAATGTAACTCCTTACATTACTCTTACAGTCTGAAAAGGTTAATTTTTAAAAATCTTTTCTCTTGTATTTTACTATAAAAAGCAAGAAGAAAACCGGCACACCTTTGACATATTACTAAATTATTTCAGTTAAATAATCAAGTTCATTGTCTATATGCTTTCCATATAACTGGGAAACATTTCAACTGAATTTTCTCCTACTATATAACAAGTATGTTTCCTCATTTCCTTCTGAACCCTTACTAAGATTACCTTTAAATCTTTTTTAAGTTCATGTTTTTAGCAACAGTCTGTTTAAAACATCTAGGCTTTTTCTGTCATGTGCCAGAAAGTTCTTTGAGCCTCTATTATCCAATTCCAAAGTCACATCCACATTTTTAGGTGACTGTTATAACAGCATCTGACTGCTTGGCATAAGATAAGATACTGTTATAACAGTATCTGACTGCTTGGTTTTGGATGCCTGAAATTTGAAATGAGTTTCACTTGAATGAAATCCAGCTTTAAACTAGGACATACTCATGACAGAGACTGAAGGAGAGAATCTGTTCTTGGCCTGTTTCTAGCTTCTAGTGGTTGCTAATACACCTTGACTTGTGGTCACTTCACTACAATTTGTGTCTGCACCTTCACATTGCCCTTCTTCCATAGGTTTCAAATTCTCCTGTGTCTCTCTCTTAAATGGACAGTTGTGAAGACATTTAGAGTAGTTCTGGATAATTTAGGAGAATCATCCCTCACAACGCTCTTAAACTTGTGTATCATATCTACATAAAAAGTTCTAAAAATGAATCTGACTCTCTCACAGTGACCATTTACAACTTAGTATTATTTTTAAAAAGCTGCAAATTGACTTTTTTAAAGGCTATTATGTTAATGGGAAGTACTTATTCTGATTTTTCCATTTACAGATAAGTGTAATGAACTTTACAAACAATTCTAAAATGAGGTTGATAGTAAAGCTACGTAAACACTGGTAAATTAGCAAATATAAGTAATTTCAAAGATTAAAAATTTTCTGCAAAAAGTCAAAAGATATACCTACATTTTAGGGAACTACTATTGAGGAAAATACTTTTTACCCTTTGGAACTAATGAGGTAAGTGGCTAACATTCCTTTTTAAAAAATTGGTTGTTTTTATTTAGTTTACACTTGGATAAAGAAGAGCCAGGATGAACAAGTATCAGATGGGAGAATACAGATGAGATAGAGCAGCAGGCAGCTAAGCCCCTGCCAATTTGATCAATTACTCTGGAAGTGGCTTCACAGTCAAGAAACTGGCTCCCCCACTTGCATTTGTTGCTACAACAAAGAAGGCATGATTTAGAGAAGCATGGTAGTGCTAAATAAATAACAGCCAAGAAGTAAACAGAATGGTGGTTCTCTATGTAGAGCTGTAATGGTCAAGTAAAAACTGTGCCCTTGTTAATAGCCTTAATTGCTTCAGTAATTTGACTTAAAGACCACAAGCCTGGCAGGACATTTTAATAATAATAAAGGAAATTCATTTAAGATCATCAGCAAACATAGAGAATGACAATACTTAATAGTGAAAGGAATAAATGACAACTAAGTCTAAGACATTATTCTAAAAAAAGTGACTCAGGGAACTCACTTTGTATATACAGCCATATTTTTTATACAAGAAGGCACAAATAAGCAGCAAAAAAACCTACTCTTGTTTAGTGTTTTTCACATCTATAAACGGCCAGGTTGTGTAGCTTGTGAATTCCCTGTGGAATGCTGCTGGGGAAGCCCACTCATTTTCCAAAAATTCATAAGCTTTCTTCAAAGCACCCATTCTATAAACCTAAACTAGCAAGTAATAAACGCTTAGTAATTAAAACATGAACATCTAATTCTGTGTAAATTAAGAGAGTCATAGACTTAGAAGCTTAGTGATAAGGGCAGTTTCAACATTCTCTCTCACTGGAATAGTGCCAGGACCGAATCTGAGAAGCAGAGATTTCAGGAGCCTGTCAGATTGGAAAGGTCGACATGAAAATACTCTATAAGTTGCCAACCTTGCAGTCAGTGCAGCCAAAGAAAGGGACTGAAACAGCCCACCAGGGAGTCACAGCTGCAGTGACAAAGTGCTGTTTTGTTACATGATTTGTCTGAGGACTCACAACAACCACCTTTTAAACAATGCATTTCAGATAGAATGGGGGGAGAGGGGGGGAAGAGATGGATTTCCATCCACTGGAATAGAACATATAAAGGAAGAATTAATATTTCCATTCCATGTTCTTTATCTTGACTGAAGTTACATGATGTATTCATCTGTCAATACTACACATTGAAAGGGTACATTTTATTGTATTATAAATTATGCTTCAACTAATTTGCCTTAAAAATTAAACACATCCCCATATATGTTTTATTAAATTGTGAAATTTTAAATCGACAGGTGCCTTTCTTAAAATTCTAGCAACACTATTACTAGGTTCACTTGCTAACCACAAATAGATGTCTATGTTTCAGGAAACACATCCCTACATTAACAGACTGCCGAATTTAACTTTTCTTTGACAGTTAGACTACTTTGTTTTCCCCTGGGAGTTTCTAAAAATGTATCTCTGCTTGGAGCAGAAGCACAGGTGGTACCCTAGGAGAGCCAGGCACTGTTACTCCATGGGCACCTGGCCTCTATGAGGGTCTCTTCTCTGAAGAGGCTGAGACACTACTAATATACACTTCTCTGTGGCAAAATGCCACTCACTTTAGACTGAATCATTTAAAACAAATATGGAAAACACAAGCATATATATTAAGCATTATCATAAATGATTTTTACAACATCAGATTTCTTATCTTCAAAGTTATATACATATAAAGTAAGACTGAAAGAAAATGTTTTACCACAGCAAGTTCTTATATCACTAGTAGAATTATAAGGTTTGACTTTTGTTAATCAATGCAAAACATGGACACTGGAATCTCAGAGACCGCCTTTCAAAGTGGTCAATAGAAAAGATCATAATATTGAACTGTGTAGTTAAATGAAACTCTACCTTCTCCCTCTGCTTATGAGGAAAAGTTGCTTGTTTTCAGTTCCAAGTTAGTCTATTTAAAATGAGCTATAACACAAAATACTGCTTCTGCCCATCAAGAATGACAAGGGGCTTGATCTGCTGATTCTGTTAGTGTCTTACACCCACAAAGTGCTATCCACAAAGGGAAGATGATGACTAACACTATTCTAGAATAGGAAGCCACTGTGACAGCACAAGTTTATTAAGGAAATGGATTAAGTGTTGATAGTGCCCAGTATATCCCAAAAGATATAAATTAAAGCCTCACAGCAAAACACGAGCAGTTGCCCATTAGGCTGACAAATCTTAAGTAGGTCTGTATACGTATCTGTCAAGTGTTTATGTTCCTTCCAAAAGCCTCATCTGGAAACCAAGAGTCACAATGTTCAAAATGTAAAAATTTATACCTATATTACACAGTTTAGCAAATGACTTAAATGTGAGACATCAAAGGTATGTGTACTAGTCACTAAGGTGCTAAAGAAATCATGGCATATAGCAGAGTCTGGAAAACAACTGAGCGTTTTTGCTTTATATTGGAAAGCATAGACCAAAGATAACTAGTTAGAATATTTTATGTACAGAAAGGACAGAAGGAAGTCATATCAAATTTTAGATTATTCAAACTTATCTATTTTTGTTAAACAGTGTTGAGGAGAAAGTGGGTGAAGATAAAGGATACTGATTTCCTCCATTACTGTTAACTAACCCCAACTCTTGGTTTACATGGTTTGTGTCAGGTTTTTTCCACTGTAAATAGTGCTCCCCCCTGTAATTAATAATATCTGTGATTCCTTAAAACTATATGTAACTATTATAAATACTCAGTTTTCCATCATTTGCCCACTTATATTGTGATTATCAAATGGTGTATTTCCCCCCTCTTCCCATTATTAGGATTAATTTGGATAAATTTTTCACAAGCAGACAATGGATGATTCTCAGAAAGGTAATGTACCAAGTGCACTCAAGAAAGCCTGATGTCAGACTGCCAAAGAACAGTGAGATCAACCTCAATAGGATCTTCAGGATAAAGCAGTCCCATCTGCTAAAATACTTGTCTGGTGTGTGTCATGCAAGCACTAACTGGTAATAGATAGCCACAGGAAAATTACAAATAAATGAATGGGTAGGGATTAATTTTCAACTCTCTTCAAAGATACATCTCTATTGTAAGAGGTAAGAAGTAAGAAGACTGGGGTGTATCCCCACATTAACCACATCTATTGATGTAAACAAATTCATGGAATCAAATGCATGAACCATTCATACTAAAGATGAGCTAATGACTTATTATGTTATAAAAAATTTGAAATATGGAAGCCTGAAGGAGGCAACTGCACCTAGCTACAATGGGTGGGGGAAGAATTCTAGATATCTGGGTAGGAGGGGCCTATTCAACCAAACATTCATCCCCTACAGGAATGTAATTGGAAGACCACTGAGAATTTTTCCCCCAATGAAAAATATTACCATTAAAATGTTAAACTATTAAAAAACTGAACATACTGACTCAAATTTAGTTTTCGACATGAAATAAAACACGATTCTCTCCTAAAAGAGCACCCTTCTGTTAACACTGAAAATGTAGTATTTATGGAGCTGTCTATCCTACAGCAATTTCTTCAGCCTTCAGCCTTCAGCCTTCAGAGGAACCGAATACAAATATCAAATTTTTCCACAGGATTACAGTTTTACTTACTCACCAATTTGGTTTCTTCATAAGTAAATATGAATATAACTTTCAATCTTACAATAGTCCTGAAGCATAAGATGCTGTTTCCCTAATCCTGATCATCAAAGAAATGAGTCAGGCTTGACTTGACTAGAACTACCAACACAGTCTCCTTATGTTATTTCAACAAAATCGTTTCCTAAATACTGTATACCAGAGACAGTTAATTGGCTGAATCACCATTTGTCATCCAAAAGATGTTATCTGCAATTCCAGTTACAGTGAACTGCACTGCACACGTTCCTCTCCAAACAGTAAAAAATGTTAGGATGAATATACCTGAAACAAAAATTTTATATCTAATAGTTTTACCCAACCTCAGTATAGACTTGAAATCTGTCTGCCAGTTGAGCCCAGGTTAAAATGGAAAGTTCTGCTTTCTCCTTGCAGCTGTGTCACCTTCTAGCTTTCACTCAGGCATTTGTGGAAAAATATTTCCTGGGTTCCTAAGTTCTAAGCTACCTGCTGCAGGTAGTTCTAAGCAACCTGCTGGAGGTAGCCCACAAGAGCCTATCCTTACTGACTCTCAAAGTCCAAATTAAGCAATTCATGGTGGAATTTTTAAAAACTTGTTAACATTTTTTACTTTAAAATCAACACAGATACAATTTACAATAGAGCACCCCCATCTTAAAGGTACAGAGCTGGATGAGTTTTACTGAATATGCACAGCAAAGAGGCATAATTCCAGTGAGAATTAGGATATTTCTATCACTTTCAAAAGTTGTTTCACTGCTTGCTTGTCTCTCCTCCTAGTCTTTGGCAAGCATGATTTTACTTCTATTTTTAGAAATGATTTCTGCTTATTTAAAAAATTTCTCTAAGTGGAATAATGCAGTATGTTTCATGCCTGACATATTTTTTGCATTCATCCACGTTGTGGTGTATCAGTGGTTTTTTTGCTTTTCTCTATGACTATAAATTGTTGTCTCATTCATCCTCTGATAGACAGTAAGTTGTTTCTGATTTAGGATATTATAAAATGGTTCTGTTAACATTTATATACAACTTTTTGTATGGATATATTTATTCCATTCATTCCTGAGTCATACCCAAGAGAGATGCTAGGTCATATGGTAAGTGTGTAATTATCTTTCTAAGAAACTGCCAAGCTATTTTGAACATGATTGTACCTAACCTTACATCTGCACCTATAAAAAAAAAAATACAAAAAATAAAAACACCTTAGGTCCTATAACACAAAAACAGTTAAAATTTAGATAGTTTGCTAATTACTGCTCCATATTCTACAGGTAAAATGTTGTCTTTTTGTGGGAAAAAAAAAAAACTAATCTTTTCAAAACATCTTTTTTTTTCTTAGTGCAACAGCTAAAATCTTAGAAGCAATTTAGCCTTTCATCATTAAATATAATAAAATATGCCTTTTATTCTAGTTTTTGATAAGAGAATTCATCGAGATAAATATTTTTATCAAATAATTGTTACTTATCTGCAGAGACAATAAATGGGCTTTCTCCAACCCCACCCCCTGCCTTTTTTATTAATACAGTAAATTATACTGCTTACTTTTCAAATGTTAACATTTGAATTTATCCCATTCTTGGGACAAATCAAGTTGATCACAATGAATTAACTTCTTAAATATTATTAGATTTGAAAATATTTTGCAAAAGATCGTTACACTTACATTCATTAGTGATACTGATCTGCAATTTATAATTTCTCTACTATTTGGCTAATGTTTACTGTTACAAGTAAACAAGTAACAGGTTCTTTTCAGGTTTGTTTTTTTTTTTTTTTTTGACATTATTTTTTCCTCTTTAAAATACACAGAATACAAATTTGCATCCCACAAGGAATTCTCTTAAGTTCTTAAAACATACTCACTACATATAAATTATTACCCTAATTTAATATTTACACTTAAAAATGAGGTTAAGACAGATTGGTTGGTCTCCAAAGATCATTCACTAAAATTGTCCCACATAGCCACTGACTAACTTGTAAGCAGGCAAGTTTTAATGCTAAGAAGAGTCTCATATCTAAAATCATTCAGAGTCCTATGATAGAATGAACATTCAGAAAAAAAAAGAGTATTTGATTTACTCTAGTCTTGTGCTTTTTGAATCCAACTTGCCCCATATCCTTTAGCATGCAAATTTTGATGTTTCAGGCATTTACACATATACTATAATTTTACTTTAGTCTGCTTATAAACTATACTGCTTTTTATTTGTCATCTCTGCCCTCCATTGCTCTCCTCATGCAATCTCAGCTGTGCTTATCTTCTATCTAATAAGTTTGAAAGAATCCGTTTCTCAAAAATGAAAGTTTTAGGTTGATCTTGACACCTCATTTGGACTGCCTACTGCTACAAGTTTTGGCTCAGGCCCTATGCTGCTATTTCTCCCAAGAAAAATTTCACTTTTCCTTCCTGTATCCTGAGGTCAACCAAACTCCCAAATAGCTTGTGACTACTTAGAAATGGAAGACTGCAAAAGCACCAGTTTTTAAATATGCAATATTTATTATTTTTGCCATCTAACCATTTTTACCTAAGTAATACTTTTGGGTTTTTCTGGATGTAGTAATAAAAAGGGTAGTTTTAATCATCTATCAGGGGAGTAAAGTGAAAATCTTATGCCACATGGTGTTTGAACTAAACTATATAAAATACACTGGGAGAGGAATTTTATGTATAGCAAAAAATCTAAAAGGAATGATATCTGAATTCTATTTTTCAAATGCCATTTAGAGTATATCATGCAAAATTCTCTACTTAAACAAAATTCAGCTCAAATAAATTCTAGAACAGTATACAAATTTAGTATATATTTTAAAAATAACCTAACAGTCTAACAGTCAGTGCCAAAATGTATCATTTTAATATGAATTCACCTCTTATTTTTTTCAAGATAAAACAGCAATGATAATCAGTAGCTAGCTACCTCAACAAAAAAGAAATTTCTAATTTTTAAAATACTCTCAAAGATACTGTATATATATGTTTTTTTATTGATCATGGAGAAACTATATGAAGGAGAAACTAAGTTCTGGAAATTACATGGAGGAAAGCAATCACATTTTTGGGCATTCATGCAGAGATTTTTGCCTTCCAAGAATTCTCATGAATATAAAACTAATTAAATCATGCAATATACTTGGCAAAATTTCAACAGTTTGCGGACAGAAAAAAACTAAGGGTACCGGGTTTCAATCAAGCATGAAAGTGTGATCCTAGATGATACAGATAAGCAAATAGCTCTAATTGTTCATAGATGTGAAGAAAAACTACTAGAAATAGGTTTACATGTGAAAATTATCAACCAAATGCAGGTATTATTACAAAGATTTCTTTATCTGCCTAGACTTCACATTGTACTCTGTGACTATAAAAGCTCTAGGTTCACATGTTTTTAACAGCTACAAGATATAACAGGGGCACTCACCCTCAGTAGTTTGTTTAAAAAATGAGCCTAGACCTCAGATTTTTAAGTGTTCTACACTTTCTTTTCTTTGAATAAACAATAAAATTGGAGTACTGAGGTTATCAGATAAAAAAATGACAAAGATGAGTATGTAGAAGGAAATAGTTGTTAAAGTGCTCACATAGTGAGGAATGCTGACACCTTGTGAGGAAACCATACCCACAAAGGGAGAAATCAAGAATGGCTCCCTTCCAGAGGGAACAAAGCTGGCAAGAAAAAAGGCTCAATATCTTTGATGTTGAGGACTCAAGATTACCAGCATTGGCTCTCTGGGTGCCCCATATATACAGTGTATGCCTATGAAAATGGAAACTGGAGCTGTCAGCAAGATGTCTTCGAAGGGAGAAAGCTGAGTGGAGACAGTGAAGTTAACCTCACTATGTCTTATCACTCTTGTTTCCACATAGCAATAAAGAGTTCTCTTGTTGCTTCCACAGCCAGGAAATGGCTTTTGCTTCATCTAATTGCAGCCCACCCCTAATTCTGGCAATAGCAACAAGCTATGCAACTAGTGGTAGATTTGGGGTGGGGAGTCCTAATGGCCCATAGTATTTGCTCAGTAAAGACTCATTATTTTATTGGCAATATTCTACCTTGCCTCTCTAAGGACAATAAGATGCATAGAATAGTGGAGTCTCTTGGTGCTATTCTCCTTAGTTATGACCTTTGAGTGCATACCTTTTTAAAACTTGTACTATTTAATAATTTTCTATTTCTCTATGATCTGAGTAAAGACTTGTTCCTCATGGTTAAAATTTTTGGATATCCTCAGCTTATCCCTCAAACTCCAATTTATTTTCTAGTTTTACATACTTCTAAAGTATTGTGATTTTTCCAAATTTATTAAACAGAATATCTAAAATACACTTTTCTTGACAACTGAAAGCATTCTGATAAACATTCACAACTTTGTGGAGAGGTCTGTCTCTGGGTCTTTCTTTTAGTTGTCTTGTCTCCTTCCTTGATGTAAGAGTATAAGCTGGTACTATCAGCTTTACTTTGTCAATTTCATCTCTATCTTTCCTCTTTTCTAACTTTGGTTCCTTTTTGCTAGTGAGAGCTCAACACCTTTACCCCATTAACAAAATTTGCACACCTAAGCTATATTACACAAAAGGATAACCAAAATATACATTTTTAAACTAGAGTAAATACAGTTAAGGATGAGGACATAAAGATAAATATATAGGAACTTTGTAGTCATTGACAGATATTTTCATTATAATTTTCATTAAGTTTCAGAAGGCTCAAGTTGTCAGTTATCCTGATCCTAAGCAAATGCATAACTCTGCATGTGCATGCACAAGTCTGCATGAGTGTAGGTGTGTGTGTATGTGTGTGCAAGCACTGTAGTGCTGTATGTGAATGTATTGTGTAATTGGGGGGTAGCTGCTCTAGTTAAAGTATTTTTTAAAGAAATTTTGGGCATATAGACTAAAAATGAGCACTTTCTAAATATAAAAATAAATATAGTTAACAAATATTGAATGCTTATTGTGTGCTTGACATTATCTAGGTATTGGAATAAGAAGTTGAATAAGTTCCTATTATTATATATTAAATTTTTTCTGGTTGTAAGAAAGGAAAAAAATTTAGGCACTGAGTGAAAAGGTTGTGTTCTACATATTTACAAATGTATCTGGAAAATTCTGAGTTCTCTGGAGAGAAACAGATGATCTTATAAAAACACATTTAGAACAACAGAAGAGAGAATGGAAGCATTAGAGTCTAAGACTTCAAACTATACTACAAAGTCATAATAACCAAAACAACATGGTACTGGAACAAAAAGAGACAATCAGACCAATGGATCAGAATTGAGTGCCCAGAAACAAAGCCACACCTGTATGGTCAACTAATTTTTGACAAAGGGGCAAAAAACATACACTGGAACAAGGACAGCCTCTTCAATAAACAGTGTTGGGAAAACTGGACAAAGATGTAAAAAAAATGGACCAGGACAATTCCCTCACACCTTGTATAAAAACCAGCTCAAAATGGATAAAAACTTAGATGTAAGACCTGAGACTATAAAGTATATAGAGGAAAACTTGGCAAAACTTTCCAAGAACTAACTATACTTCAGAAACCCCTTCCAGGATACTTCTGCAGCTGGCAAAAAAATCAAGGAAAACAGAAAAAGCTGAGACTATATAAAACTAAAAAGCTTTTGTACAGCAAAAGAGACAATAAACAAAACAAAACAAAAAAGAAGCCCAAGTGAATGGGAGAAAATTTTTGCCCTCCATACAAGTGGTTAAGGGTCTGAAAACAAAGAAAGACACACAAAGAACTCACACAACTTAACAAAAACAAAGCAAGAAGTCCAGCCAGTCAAAAAGTGGGGAAAAGAACTGAAAAGACACTTCTCCAAAGAGGAAATACAAATGGCCAATAGGCATATGAAAGAATGCTCAGCATCACTAATAATCAGGGAAACACAAATCAAAAGCACACTGAGATACCATCTTACACCAGTAAGAATGGCCCATATAAATAAAATGGGCAATAACAAGAGCTGGCACAGATGTGGAGAAAGGGGAACTCTCTTACACTGTTGGTGGGAGTACAAACTGGCCTAGCCACTATGGAAGGTTGAGTGGAGGACCCTCAAGCTGCTAAAAGTGGAACTACCATTCGACCCAGCAATCCCACTACTGAGAATCTACCCAAAACATACAATAACACTAATTTTTAAAAAAAGACACCTATACCCAGATGTTTATCTCAGCACTATTTGCAATTGCCAAGATATGAAAACAATCCAAATGCTCCAAAACTGACGAATGGCTGAAAAAGATGTGGTATATCTACACAATGGAATCTTATTCATCAATCAAGTCAAACATGTCACTTGGAGCAACATGGTTGGGGAGCTAGAAGGAATCATGTTAGCGGAAATAAGTCAGAAAGAAAAAGAAATACAGGACGGTAGGGTATCATTTATATGAGGGGTATAGGGACAAAAAAACAGACAAAAATTTTAAACTGCCAAGAGAACTGAAGCACAGAGCGAGAGAGGGAGAGGAGAGTAAAGTAGGGGGAGGGGAAGGTCACAAGAGATAAAGATAGTTCACAGGTGACAAGGTAATGGGAGAACCTGGGGATAGGCAATGATGTTATATATCTACGTGTGTGTATAAATAGGATAAAATAAAATGTGGAGGTTATACAACAATCTTGAAATACAAGTTACTAGAAATAAAGAAACAGAAAAGAAACATTTAGGATCTAGTACCAACGTTAACTACTCATACTAAGTAAAGATAGCAATTTCTATGATTTTTTTTTTGAGATGGTAGTAAGAAATTCAGTAAGAAGCAAAAAAAAATTTAATTTCCCCTACTATTTTACAGATGACAAAAGAATTAAACATTCAATGTGAGAATTACTTAATTAATTTCATTATCTTTTGATAATAGTAGAATGATATGGTTGATAAAGGATTTTCTTAAATATTTAAACAATATACAGATTTCAAAAGTTGGCATATTAAGGCTGGAAGGGGGAGTGAATTTAAACATTTTAAAACAGAAACTGTTGAGAACCACAGAAAATGAAATTTTATTCTATCCTTCATAGTACCTCCTTATGCCAATTATTAACCAAACAAAACTATCTTCTAAGAAAGATAAAAATCAGGGTAAGATTCTGGTTCTGCTCCTTTGAGGAATATGAAACATGCAGTACAGCTCAGACCAATCTAAAATAGTCAAAAGTAGGATGCAGTAGGGCTGGCAGGAAAGAGCACTGAAGTGGAACAAGGCATAGGCAGAGGGTATCCCAACCCCCCAAGTCAGCTATTCAGCTGGCACTGGTATTCCCAGCTTCCAGGGCAGCTTACCGCTGTGGTCATGTGACCAAGTTTATGCCTGTTAGATGCTGATACAACAAGTCACTTCTGAACCACTCTCCAACAGGAATGTGTATATTCCCTGGATGCTCATCAACCCCTCCTTCCAGTCCCTAAGGAAAGCACAGAGTTGCTCTGTATCCAGAGATAGCAGCAAGTGGGCACCAGCTGCCCTGGAGAACGCAGGACACTGCTCTCAGGGAGGTTTCATAAAAAAGGTGTCTATATTCATGTTAAGTCACAGTATTTTGACATCTCATTGTTATTGCAGTAAAACTGAATTCCGATCAACATATATTTACGATAGGGCCAATCACTGTAATGCCTAACTGGCTCAATTCCTATTCTGAAAGTTGGCAAGCAGATTTTCAACACCTTTATTGAGTTGTAAGCAATACTGCTGGATTATCCATCTGGGGGACTTGGATCAAGTCTTTTTCTGCCAATACAGGGTTGACTGAGGGTAGCGTGGGGAAGAAAAATAAAGTAAGTCCACATTTAGGCTTTGATGTCTGACAGTAGACTGAAACTGAATCCTTTGCCAACACCTCGGTTCTAACCAAATGTGAACTTGAGCTGGTTCAGCCATTTAACTACTATCAGTTGACACCTATTAAACACAGCAGGCCCCAATGTAAGAACAAAAATTTTTGCTACAGGTGTTTATAGTCTGGTCAATTTAATTTTCACAAACTCTCTGGGTCCCAGTTTCAGATGAGGTCATCTATAAAGTGGGGATAACAATAGAGACTAATATAAGGAAAAATTGCAGAATACATATAAAATGCTTATTGGCACCCCATAAATATTAATGATGATTAACAACTGTCAATAATTTGGGTTACGGCACTGGAGCACTATTATTAGCATTCAGGAGGGAAGCAAATCAGGGGCTGTTATGGTTGATCTGAGTTTGGTATTGGCTATTTGTGATATCTTATTTTTTTCTTATCTCTACCATCTGTTAGCAGAAATTCTATACATGTCTTACTGAACAACAGGTTTATTAAACAATTACAGAGCACTTGGTGCCTATCTTTAAAAAAATTAAAGTTTCAGTAAATAATTCCTCTTTTTAAATGTATTTAAATAAGTGAATGGATTATTTTCAGTATAATGACTTGGGAAACTTCTTTAAGGGGTTCAAATCAGAGTACTACCCACTCCTCCATGATGGTTTTTAGTACCTGAAGCACACCAGAGAGCATCAGCATACCATTCTGCACTGTGAATCAGAGCCTACTGTCTCCACCCAGTTGCAACCCATATTCTCAAAAACAATTAATGGTTTTTTTTTTTTGGATCCAGCAGAGTGCTCTTTCAGAATATTCATGCTACATGTATTTTAGGGTACAGAATATTCAAAGGTATGTCAGGTAAGGTGGAGTTCTAAGCTGGATTCTATCAGGATAAGAAGGGGATGAATTTTTTCCATTTACCCAACAAAATTGGAAGACTGGGAATTAAAGATTTCTGGTAGATGAAGATGAAAAATAAGTTTATTGCTTCGCAGAAAATAAAGAGCAACAGAGTAAACAATAGTTCATTCTGGGTAGGTGGCTTCATATTGCTATAGCAATTTCAGGACAATTAGATTTGAATGCCAGCTTTATCACTAACAACTCGAAAGAGAAACTTCAAAATTCACAAAACACCTGAAAATAGCTCTGTTCCTATATAAGAACTTGACCACTTATTAAATATAAAGCACTTCATTATTATTTTAAATATGACCTAAGATTTACAAACCAGGAATTAACACTCTAATTCTACAGAGGAGGAAACAGGCTAGGGGAAGGGAAGAGACTTCCCCAATAGCAGTAAGATATAGGTGGGAGTATGAATTTGAACCAGGCCCACTTGAAATCAATGTCTGCATCTTGTTACCACCATAACAAGATGGATTTAAAAATGGATGAATTCTTTTGAAGTGTATAGTGAAACTCCGTAAAAGTTCAATGATGAATCAGGCTCATCAAATTATTACTATAAATAATAATGAGGGCAACATTTAAAAATATTCACTGTGATGCAATGATTTTTTTCTTTTCCCCCAAGAAAAACAGAAGCTCTCAGAGCTGTGTCTCCCATCTAGATAGTCCCAGAATTGAGCTGGTTGGCTATAAGGCTACCCTGAGCTGATTAAGCACATAGTAGCACCTTCCAGAGCATCCAGTTGAAGTAACAGGAGAAAGTTGAGTTCTTGGCTATGTCTCCTTGTTGGTAGACACTTCTCTGAGCCCTTTTGTTCATTCACCTCCTTCAAATGGACATCTGACATTTTTCTAAGCTGTCAACCTGCTTGCTCATCTACTTTGCCAGTGCTCATCAGCTATTGGTACTAAAACTGGTAATAATGAACATGGTTTTCTGAAGATAAATTTTTGGGGGCAGTCAAAATGCTAGTGAAAACAGTCACAAAAGATCAAATGTAATCTTGGTCTTTACAATATTTTTGTAGCACCAATCTATTGAATTTCATCATATATTTCAAGTCTGCCTAAGATAAAGATTATAGTCTGGGACAATATTTTTCTGAAACAAGAATTTTATTGAAAGTGCTCTACAATTCCAGCCATAATATAAGACAGTCCTAATTACTACATTTGCCTTCTTCTGTGTAAGAATCCATCAGAGGGAACATTTTAGAGTATACCAATACGAGCTCTGCCACTTCAAATAAATCAGCAGAGTGATTGATCCTGGAGTGCATCCAGGTTATGCAAGGCAAGAACAGATTAGCGGTATGTACCATCCCAGCAGTGACAAACTCAACCTCTTTGTGAAAGCACTAGTACTTTTTCAGGCTTAGACATGACTCACTGAAGCTATATTTTCAATGAAATATTGCTGGAAGCATTTTAAAAGCTTACAAAATATAATCATGTGTCAGTGCAGATGTTTGTCTCTACCTCTTTCAAGGAAAAAAACAGATGTGACATTATTTCAAGATGTAATAAGTCTGCTGTCACCAACTGTTGTTCTGTCCTCTACCTATTTCCCATGAACATGCAAAACATTTCCAATAAAGACTGAGAGTTGATTAGTACCAGACACTACTCTAAACTCAAATATAAGGAAAAAGTTCCGTGAAGCTCATAACCTGTAATTATTACAAGTTCAAAAAAATGGTTATTTTGTATACTTTTTCTGCATCGCTCTTCTCTTAGTGAAAATTTGTAGATCTCCCACTAAGGCAATTCTAGGGAATCTCATAATGAGTTTTTGGAACACACTCTGAAAATATCTGCAAAGCACTATATTTGCAGAATATAACTTTTAGGGGATAAAACCATGATCTTCATGGGTCCAGATAAAGAGTGAATCCCCCTTCATCAGCTTCCAAGACTGCATTGAAGTCTATAGGTGTGCACCCTCTGGCTGATATTTCAGTTGGAATCCTTTCATAGACCAAATCTGAGAATTCCTCAGTCTAGACCCAAGTCCTTTCTAAGTGGCCCTGGGCTAGAAAATGTTGCTTCTACAACCTTTTTTTACTATAATGTCAAAGACAACAATTGTAAATGTGTACTGAATACTCAGTAGTCAGTAAAATTGGTGCCATGATCCTCATCTTAGAAATGAGGGCACAGGAGGCTCACTGGTCACAGTCACACAGCACAGTCAAAGGACTAAGATCCCTGCTTTTAACCGTGGTACCCTTCAGCACCACAGTAATGGTAACTTTCTATTTTCAATCATAACATTAGACAAGTTTTCTACATCTTGCAAACAATGTAAGCATTCTTCTTTTTACACCTCTGTCAATCTAAATCTATGGGAACTTTATTTTCATGGAAACGTCTTTACATTAACTCTCCACATCATTAAAAAATCTTTTGAAATGTAATTTTCAAAATTAGTGTAAAGTTCATACAACTTATGTGATCATTTTACTTGTATTAAAATACTAGGTTCCTATCCTATCAACTTTTAGTTATTCATGAACACTGTGGTTTACATATTTTATGTTAATATTTAGAAATGCACTTACTGGACCATTATAGACCCACGATATATATTCATTATTTTAATTTGTATCTTTGTGAGTACTAGTGAGGTCAGAATATTATTTCGTATGCATATTGACAAGTTATATTCCTTCTTTGCTCAAATGTCACTATCAAATAACTTCCTTTCACTAATCACTATTTTAACTTACTCATAATATCTACTCTGCAGACTGCAATTGTTTTATTCACTCATTTGAGAAGCACCTGGTAAACTGTATTTACCTTACCCTGTGATAAGGGCATATTACTTATCCTTCATTATCCAGAATGCTTTTAGGAATTTCCTTATAAGACTATTTCTGAGTATCTTAAAAGAAATGAAATCATAATCTACATTAATATTTTACGCACAAGATCCAAGAAAGGTATCATCATCATATAGAAATTTATTTCCGGCTCAGAATGCAGATGTTTTTTTCACTTTGCAAATTCAATAAAGCAACAAACCAAGAATCGGGTCAATTTAAATTTACAGACTGTGAAACATCTTCAGTACTCAGGCAATAACAAATGCCATGTACTGTGTAACTGATAGTGCATTGACTGTGTTTTCTTCCTATGGAGAAACTATCTAAAACATGTAAATACTTTAGTTACTTTATGAAGAGTGCATCATAAATTATATCCATCTGAACTATTTGAAAAGAGTACCAGGCTTGTGAACCATAATTATGAAGCAGTAGAGCACAGGAGAAGAAATGCAAAATCTAGTTGATAATGTTCCTGGTTCCTGATTTGGAATTTTAATTCTAGTAAAAGACTAAGATGAGTTATTTTTAACCAAACATTTCTTTCTCAAGTCATAAAATCATTACTTTCTGAAAAGAACATATCTTTCATGATAGATTAAAAAAGTACAAAGGTACAAGAATGAATACATTTCATGACCCTTTGAACATTTGAGATTATTTTTAACCCTTCACACATTAATAATAACTTAGTTGGGTATAAAAAGCTTGGATTAAGAGCATTTTCCTCTATAGTCTTTAAACACTTTGTTCCACTATCTCCAGCTATCTAGTATTTATGCACAGCTAGGTGTCTGTTCACTTCTTTCTTTGGCAAATAGATCATTTTTTAAAAATCTTATTCATGGTAACTTTTCCCCTTTAAGCTTTGCAAATATAAACTCTTATTAGGGCTATTCCTACACAAATCTTTTTCATAGGTGATGCCTAGAATGTGATTATTTAAAAATGTGCATACTCAGTATTTTCTGCTTAAAAAATTGCTCTTAAATGATGTTTAAGTATGCTTCTGTCCAGCAATCTAAAATCTTTTTCAAGAACTTCCATAAAGTTTCTATTATATTTATTTTCCATGGCCTCCATGTAGTATTATTCAGTATACTTTGTCATATCCTTATATATCCTTTTCCTTCATATTTCAAGGTAACTTCTCAAATATAGCTGCCACCACCACAAATTCAACTTTCCTCTGTCTGAATCCTTCTTCTGTCTGAATTTGATTCCATGGCAGACTTTTTTCAATTGTTGAGTATGCATCTCTGGAGTATAACTGCCTGGACATGAATCCCAGATTCATTATTTATTAAATGTTTAAGTTTTGGCAAGTTACTAAACTTTTCAGACTTTCAGTTGCCCCATCTGAAAACAGGAATTGCAATAATAACAATCTACATAGTTTAGAGATTTTAGTTACAATCAACAGAAAATATCTGAGCTAATGTAATATAGACAATTTACTGAAGCAATTTAGTTACACAATTCACTTATATATTTTTCCTCTAAATCCATTAAAATGCATAGAAATAAGAAAATGGTATCAGACAGTCAGTGGTCCAAGAAGCTGACAGATTTCCACTATATTAACTCATAAATCCATGATAAAGATTATAGGAAATGCTCAAAATAAAGCACTTAGCACAATGCCTGGTACTCACTAAGCAGTAATAAATGCTAGCTATGTTTCCTACTGTTATATCTACTGACAACAATTTTTCTAATTTTTTTGTTTGTTTCCTATAGTAATAGCAGTAGCAGTAACAGTGGTAGTAGCGATAGTTATAGAGAAAAAAGAGACAGTAATTTGTTGTCAAAAAACACCAGGCCCAGGAAAGCAACAAAAAGTTTTCATCCTCAGAACAAGAGACCTAGTATAAATGATGCCACTGGTCAGTCTTCTCAATCCTGATCTACTGGATTTAGTAGGGGAACTCTCCAATTCTGACAACAGAATGAGTATCTTGATAGTCTTTAACAGGAAATCAAAAGAAGTTCATCCATGGATTAAGAAATTTAAAAAATTCAATCACATAAAGTGATTTCACAGAAACAAAATCATTTCCCCAAATCTGTAGTGAAGAGCAGATAAACTTAATAGTATTCTGGACAGTACCCATAGCTATACATGTGTAAGCTTCATATTCTTTACAGATGATCAAATCTTCTAATCAGCTCAGAAAGATGCCAATACTAATAATTATAAATTTTCACATAATTTAATAAGATTCACTTTTTCATTATACTTTGCTAATTGAAGTAAAAATCAGGATCTTGCTGTTAAAAATTTAGAATATAGTACAAAAATAATAATAATTACCATACTGATGAACACATGAGAAAATATTACCATGGGAGGACTCCCAGTAAGTTTACTCCATTTCAAGAGCTATAGCTTTAAAGCAAGACTCATGAGGTAGTTAAGGTCATTAAACGAAAAAAGGAGGTTTCAAGTTTCAACACACTTGGCAAAACAGACTTACTAGCTTTGTAATAAAACAATTTATGAAAAGATCTGTGAATGGGAAAAAGTTATAGTTTATGTGAACTTTATGACGCAAAGGAATTTCTAAAGGAGTAACAGAATAAAACAAATGCATAAATATGGTAGAAACAGTAAGAAATAACCACCCAGAATAGATTATTAGAAGGCCACATGCAGTTGCTCAGGAACTTAATCTTGATGTAAGATTTAGTAATGATTTAAGAAAAACTAATAAATGAGATGTCTATTTAGTGAATACTTTTCTGAGGTCATGGTGCTTTGGAGTTTTTCAGCGTAAAGTCTATGAGCTAAAATGAAAATTAAATAGTACATTGAAATGATCTGAACTTCAATTTGTCAAGAAAAATTTTCTTCTAAAAAACAAGAGATTTTTAACTTGAAGGGAACTATATTCCAATTTCAGAAAGTGAATTTTTTATCGGAAGTATAAATGTAATTGTATAATATGTATTTGTCTTGAAATTTCAATGTATTCTTTCGATTTACTTGCACCCTGTTTCTATTATGTGCAAGCCCTATGTTATTAAAGTATGAACGCATAAAAACTTTTCAGTAAACTAAGACATGGATTTGTCTTTAAACTACTTGAAAAGAACTTTACGTTTCAAATGATTTTTTTTCTTAGGAGTGCTATAATCATAAACTAAATTACTTTGCTGAGATAAAAGCAGATATGATCATAAAATATAAGCAGATGCAGTAAGACCATATGGGTCAATTTCTATAAAAGTAACAAAAAAGGCAATTAGAAAATTGGAACATTTAAACTTGAAGATAGACTGCATTGCTTTAGCTGTGAAGTAACTTTTAAGGTGACACTTGAGGGTATAAGCATGTTTCTGAAATATTTTGCTCACTAGAAGTGATTCTAAAACGAAAAGCAACCATGCAATGCAGAGAATTCAATGCTGTCATTCACTTAATCTCATCAATTAGCAGTCATTTTAAATTTAGTAGCATAAAAGTTTACAGAAATTGTAAGCTGAGTTATTCAACTAAACAGGAAATTACAATTTTAAACATGCTCAGCTAAGGTTGGCTTTAAGTGTAAATGAAGGAAAAACATTCCATTACATGCAAATCTAAACAAAAGGTAATATTCAACATAATATTAAAATGCCAAAATTAACAATTTTTTGTAAAATTGACGTAATACATTACACTCTTTTAAAAAAAGTTAAAAGCAAGTGTAAGCTAACCACAGGAGAAAATGAGCTACATGGTAAGCTCATTAACTCAACAAATTATTTGAGGCACATATTGGCTCTGCCATGTCTATATAATGATCCACTATGTGTGAAGTCATTGCCAAATTCCTGAAATTTCAGGATTCTTTTAAAAATCTACAGTTAATACACCTAAAAATGACTCAAATAGAATGAAATTTCAGTAATTCAGAATGTATTCCTAGGACATGCATGCTGTGAAAAACAGTTTGTCAACAGACATCAGGAAGTTCTGGAAAATAGTTTGCCAACAGATCATCAAATTATTAAAAACCTTGGGGTGATAGAAAAAATATGTAAGATAGCTAATTGTTAATTTGGTGATCTAATTTTTTTATGTTGCTGAGCATATTCCTTCTTTTGTAAACTCAAATACCTAACAAACCTGTTGGTCACAGTCTTTAACATAGAATCTGTTATATTCTTTAACATAGAGAGCCTTGAGGCAAGGGCAACACATGTCTTTAACACCTGGAAGAGAAAAACTACTTTTTGACAAGGTACAATGCAACTTAAGGGATGCTGCCTCTCCCCTCAGAATCATGCATCATTCAGTGTTAACTGAATTTTAACTCAATTTAACCCTCATTTCCATAATATTAAGGAAAACAAACTGTAAAATTGATAACATTAAAAAAAATCACTAAAAACAGATTCAATCTTACCTTGGTCTGATGATACAGGTCTGGAACTGAATAATTCACTACATGTTACACAATAATCAAAATTGTGAGAGTAATTCAGTTACTGGTAGGGAAAATTAATAAGATACTAGTAGGAAAAATATGAAGTTTAAGGAATTATATTTGCAATAAAAATGTCACTAGCTAAGTTAAAAACTATGTTTATTTATGGCTGAAATAAAAACTCTGTCTTCAGCATGTGGTTGAGGTGTGTCACAGAGAACTATTTCATTGTAAATAAATGTAGGGCCAAATAAAAGGAAGTTGCAAAGGCAGGTGCATGACAGTTGAGTCGTTTCAGTTTCAGAGGAATAAAGTAAATAATTATACTGGAATTTGTTCAGTTCTGGGCATTCAGCCATAAAGGAAGGGTGTGTAATTACTGAAGTTAACACAGTCATGTAAAAATGAAGCAATATCAACAGGTCACAGTTGGGATCCAAATGTCCTTACTTTATCTCTAAAAATTAGGCATTTCATTTTGCTTTTTGATATTTAAATATCACTTAAGTTAATATGGACACACTAAAGGCAGAATTGTGATTTTCAGAAAATATTATCTTGAGAGCCTTACAAGTGAAGTATGTTGCAATTTTCATTCAACAAAAATAACAAAAGAAATATAGACTCTAACTTAGAGACTTCACCAGAGTAAAAGGAGTACAAATAAAATTACCATGTTCTAGTAAATCTATTCTCTGCTTACCATTTTATGCTACCTGAATAGGTCTCAATTTTAAATCTGGTTTCCAAACTTCTTGAAATTTAAAAATAACTATGATTTTTAGAACACCAGTAAGTTATGGCCATGGAGGAGTACGGCCAAATTCAAACAGGTATCTCAATAATCCAGCAACTTTATGACATAAAGTGAAAGACTAATAAATATTACATGTATGATTTAATAAAATGTAAATCAACTTGCACCCTATATAAAGCTATGGAATGTAATTGTTTATTCTATGATTGGCCATGTGGATTTTAAAGAATGTTTCCATAATTCAGGATCATATTCTATCATTTATAAGACTACAAACAATATACTCCTTAATTGATTATAACAGCCTGTATGCGGCCTTTGGCTCACTGCTTCTGTGTGCCTGTGAACTTAGCATGCAGACATATCAAATACATCTGACTAGGTTGCTGGGGATGAATGGTGGCAAAACAGCCAATGTCTTGTCAAATTCTACTCCTCTGCATCTAAAGGTCCATTTCTTTTAAGGATGAAAGGACCAATGACTCATTTTAGTCTAAGGTTTTCACAGGACAGAGCAGGGCCATTTGAGGAAACTACATTTGGTCATATTTCTTTACCTTACTTAGCGTAACATATTAAGACACTATGCCAGTAGACCAGTCTCAAGTCTGTCAGATATTTGGAAACTTTCAGGATATATAAAGAATTTTTTCATTTCTAACATAATTGTACTATCTTGTATTCATTTTAAAGTCATGGATTCTCATTAGGGGTTGAGATGAACAGGAGAATTTGCCAAATGATGATTCTGATTATAGCCAACTGGTGGCTTAAATTCAACTGACACTTACTGTAAATTCAGATTCAAATTCAAGGTCGTATTGTCACATTATACCCATGGGTTGATTTTTTATTTTTCTTAAACCATGATCCTTAATGGGAAGACATTATCTTTAGCATTTACCTTTTATAACCTGGTATAAATGACACTGGTGGATATTAGATAACCATATCCTTTTATACCTTATACTTAATTTTCAGCTTAGTTGGATAAATGGTGATGAAATTTATAAGACTTAAGTCATTAGATGACCATCAATATAAGAAACAGCTTTTGTTTGTTTCATGCCAGGATCAGAATTAATTTCTCAATCAATATGAATATACTGCAATTCAAATTATCTTAAGATCAAGAATGTATAGCTGGGAAACTAGATTTCTAGGTGCTACATATTAGATTATCTTGGTTAATAACGGTTCTGCGAATGTGGTAACTGGTCTCAAAATTCATAAAACAGAGAGTTGGTGACAAAATAATTTGATTTATGACTCCTCTGATTCTTTCCTGTTCATTTATTGCAACTCTAATATAGTCAAGGGCTGGAGGAGAAGCAGCCTGCAACAAGTATGTGAGACAATATAAAAAATACCTCTGTCCTTGTAGCAGATTGCATAATCTACAGGAGCACACATGAGTTAGAGCAGTGGGAGAGGTCAGGAAAGAGATTTGACTTCAGGCTGGGTAAATGTAACATAGCTTCACAAAAGCAGCACTTGGATGGTGTAGGTTCTTCTTTCTATCTGCCATAGAACAAGAATTCCTACAACTACACAGGTCAATGTGAAAGGTTATCACTACATGAAAGAATGTGAATCTTGGTGTTTTGCTAAAAATTAAGGAACAGTTTCTGGCACCAGAGGATGCTAGGAAATCACAGCCTGGCAGTTAGATGCAATTGTTTCTCTGACACCCTAAATCTATTTCAGAGAAGAACAGACTAATGCTTTGCTAAAAAGACTGCTACTGGTTGCTTGCTATATCCTTTCTTACATGAGCTGACCAGGGTATATAATGTAAAGTGTTTTAGTGACCTGGATTTACTTACCCAAGAATAATTCAGATTTTTCCCCTGAAAATTCAGGTGGATGTTAGAATATAATTACCTTTCAATTCTTTAACCAAGAATCTTGACATTATGTTTGGGATAGCACTAAAACAGCATGTCAATAACATGTATTTTCATATCTTCTCCTTTTTATATACCTAAGTGCTTTTTCAACTGGCTAGGCAAATTTGGTGAAGTTTAATTCCTGTTAATTTACTGCAGGTCTAGTTTAGTCAAGGGGCTGGAGGAGGAAAAAGTATGGAGACATACTTGTTGAAAAGTTTAATGCCATGTACAACTGAAGCACTGTCATAGCGTAGACATGGTTCAACATTCAAAAAGTTTTTTTCTGTTTTTGTATCAATGACTAAAGAAGGTTCATTGAATCACTATATATACTTTAAAGAAAAACAAGAATAGTTTTTCTTAAACTACTACTGTTCTATTGTTCTTATACAGAAATGATAATACTATCAACCCTAACTATGAGCACTTACTAGAAGCAAGACACTGTTATGGTCATTTTACATAAAAAATATTTTCAATAATCAATATTATTCCATTTTACATGAATGATTGAAACAGAGAGATGTTAAGAATTCTTTCAAAATTATGGACTAAGCAGTAGGGCAAGCATGGGATCTAGGACATCTACTCTTCCACTACCAAATGTAACATCCTTCCTGGAAAACGGCTACCACCAAACAAAGTCTGCACTTTGAGCTGTGCAGAGCTGATCCTATCGTACCATGATAATGAGTGGTGCATGGTAGTGAGGTGTGACTTTATTATTATTTTTAAAAATAATTTTACATTTCATTCAAGAACAGTGCTTTTTTGATCCAGCATATGATCAAGGACATAATCTATATAAACGATTCTACTTCTAATGGAGATAAGAATGCCAGAGTCTGACTAATAATTTAAAATCAAATATAAGATGAATAGTAATTAACTTTCTTATTCCTACAACTTTTCTTTGCTCTATCTCACTGGGAAGGTGATAGGGAATGAAATATTTTGGGAAAGTCCTAATAAATTTTTATAACAAAATTAGAGTAGCTTGCTTGGTACCACAAAAATCTTACAGGACTTAGAAATAAAATGAGCACTAAGTGACTCAGTGCTAAATGACTAAAAACTGCAAAGGTATATTAATGTACTAAGATTCTTAGAACAGGAATAGAACCAAAATTCTTAGACAGGAATATTTTTCCACTAAATAAACTGGAATACATATGATAGTTCATCTACTAAATAACAAATGCCCATACACTCTTTTCTGGGCTACCATGAAAAACTGACACCCTTGTTGCTCTGTCTACCAAATATTTAGAATTATAAATTGCCAAAATATTTCTAAGTCTTGTGAGGCCATCAAGGAATTTCAATGCCAAAGTCATAATAGGTTTCTAATTTTCTTCAACATGCAGGGTGTATCTAGTCTCAAGACACAAACACAAAGTTCTATGGCTGTTTGCTAAACACAATCTACTTTTAAGTTACTTTTTGGCATTTGATAAATTTGCCATCATAATTCACTAAAACACAATATATACTAAAAGCCTGAAATAAATCAGTCTTCTCATTTTACAGCTCCTTGGGGCAAATCTTGACAATGAAGGGTTATGAGAAAATAGTCCTTTTTTTCTCCCTAAAGATGACAGAAGCTTAGATAATCTATATTTTGATGGAAAATGAAAACAATACTGACTACAATTTTCTCAAATTCTTGTTTGTGGAGTGTTTTAAAACTTCAAATTTCAGAGAGAAATGAGAAACACTTTGATATCTTGCCATTACGTTAAGTTGGGAAATCATTTTTCTTGAAAACACAGTTTTCATGTCAGACATATGTCTAGTTTTGAGCAACCTTATTGCTGCATACCTAGCTTTTAAGTTACAGCAAAGAGCAAAATAATGAGGTATTAAATATTCCCTGAGTTTTTCTCACCACTAGTCATTTAAAATGTTGACTCTGGGTCTTTTACAATAAATATTCCAGCACATATAGGATGTCATTTGAGAAAAACAGATCCATCGGCTGAATCATTAAATTGAAAAATATATATTAATATTAGATTATCTCCAACTAGAAAAACCCTTAGAGGGGCATGTACTCTTTTATTGGGGGGGGGGGGGAAACAGGGGAATGAGAATCAAAGAAGAAAACTATCCCTGTTGTTTTAAATTACATTCACCCTTTTCTAAATTGAAAAACAAATCCAAAAATTTCAATTTCTCTAGTACAACCGAGAAGATGTAATTAAGAAGGCTACTTGGGTTTGAAGGAATAACTATATTAAGTGCCTTAAAAATGAACATAAACATGACAATAAAGCAAACTGGCACAGTTTGACAAGTTTTAGAACATTAGCTCACAAATGAATATAGTTGGATTCAGACAAACACAACAGATAGAGCCTTTATCCAAACTCAGAGACATCCCTGCAGAATATCTCTGTTAAAGTATTCAACACATCTAAGGAAATTACAGGCCTCAAGTTGCCAGAGTTCTGATAGAAAAGTCAGCAGTGTGAAATGCGCTTTACAAAGCTTCGCGTGCATGCACACACTCCGCAATGTGGCAAGACAGAGACACCGATCACCATCGATATTGTCCTTACTTGCAGACGCACAAGTATCCTGCATGTTCCGATTCTGACTGGCACCTGGAGCGGCTCTACATGCCAGTCATCCCAATGTACTCAGGGATGTAAATACCTTATAATTAGAAAACGTGAAGGTGTCAAGGACGTTAGACAGATTTAAAACACATCCAAAGATTAAATTTTAAAAAGGAATTAAAAATTAAATGTAAAATTTAGTAAGTTGTACCTGCTCCTTCACGGAAGCTAGAATAGTGGTGGCTGTGGTCTCGGGTTCCATGCCTGGGCCAGTAGAGGCAGCTTCCTGGCGGGTCTGTGGTTGCCCCTCCTCCACCAATGAGGCCTGCTCAGGAGCTGGCATTCCTCCTGCAATTAAGCAGGCAAATGGTTAACACTTTCTCACCAGCTCCTGCTCAAGAGTAGGCAGGGCCTGAAGACTGGCAGATGGTTGCCAGCAGCTTCTACAGAGCTCTACACACAGGCCACAGTTCCTACAGCTCCTTAGTTTCTAGAAGGCAATGTCTAGCCAGGAGTACAGTTAGTACTTAGCAAATACTAAAAAGTAATTACGACAATGAATACTTAGGAAATAATTAAACAGCATAATAAATATTGACATGAGAACAGTTGGGGAGGAGGAGCCTCTTAATTAAAAAATATTCTAAGAACAATCAAGTTGTTAGAAGCTGGTTACATCACAAAATATTCAAAAACAGATAACCAGTAAGCAACCAAGAAACAAAGCAATAATAAACACTTGAGACTCATAATCTGTGAGTTAAGTGACACTATGCATGCCACCTGAGCCTCCATCTTATTCCTTACTCTCCTGAATTGCACACTAGAGGAGATGGGTTTAGGTTCTATGTATCTGTCAGTGGTTGCTGCATTCTTGCCCTATTATTAGGGTATCATGGATTTGTATATTTTTTTTTCTCCTGATGCCAGCTTCATAAAGAGTTCTCACACCGATGCCAGCTAGTGAATTCTCAAATCTTCCACTTCCAGGGTGTCCAGAGCTCAGGATGGACCCTCAGCTGAAAGGGAAGGTCTCCTCCTGGATGAGGAGGAGGTGCAGACTTGAGAATTAGTGGGTCTAAAATCAAAAAATGAAAGGGAAAGGAGAGTGATGCCTCTCCTCACTGAGTCCCATCACCCTCCTGTATAAACATTCACTAGGTAATTCTTCTTATACTACAATGGAATAATTTTATAGCAATCTTTAAAATATCCACTGGATAAAATAATTAATTTCCCTACTTAACAAGCGCTCATTAAAGACAAGGTATGAAGTCTATTAAGAAAAAAATGACACACGTAAAAATCCTAGATTAGCATTCAATGCAAGTAAGCTATGAAAGTACTCTATGCCACTGAAAAACTACACACCTTAAAATAAGCAGATGGTTGCAAAGAACAAAAATGTTTCTGTGCAACAGTGAAATAAATAATGCCAAGAATCAAAATTTTAAATGTCAAGAATTTAGTATCAAGAAATAACCATTGTGTAAAAAAAGAGAAGCAAAAGTTTAGTGAACAAGAATTTGAGAAAAGGAGAAATTTCACTGGGGTAGTATTAATTTTTTATTATAAATAGGTGCAATCTTATTGTTAGAAATAGAGAATTATATTTCCTCACTGTCACTGTACTAAACTTAATTTCACATCCAGGCTATCCTGGAAGAATGAAATCAGATGGACATTTTCTGAGGACCACTCTCCCCCTGGGTTAATGCAGGTATGCTGGGAGATAAGCAGACACAGGTCACGGTAGGGCCACTGGCCAAGTGTGGCTCATCATGTAGCTGCAGGAACAAAACCTGAACCTTAATAAATTATATTAAGATCCAAATGACAGAGTAACAACACTCATGTGACTAAAAAGTTGTGAAGAGCTTATAAATTTGTAAAAAACAAAAACAAACAAAACAACAACAACAACAAACAAAAAACTACAACTTTGCAGTGGAGATTTTCACAGGTAAGGGATGTTTCTATTCTCTGGTACATTGCAGGCAAGTGTTAACACTCCTGGGATAAAGAATGATGGCCAGGGTACCCAGGCATAATATCACAACCTACATGAAGCATAAGATGGATCCCACAAAACAGTCAAGCAGTAAGTCTATTAAAGTGTCTTGCCTATTTCTCATGGTTCTATGTATAATTTAAGGAGTTGGAAGGACTCAAGGTACGATGACAGCCACAGACTGTTATTAATTCCTTCTTTTCATGACCAAAGAGAAAAGCAATGAGCAATATAGCAAAGACATTGTGAGATATTAGGCCTTGAATTTCCCTCTTGACCTATACAGCCTAACTTGGTAGATCACATTCCAGGGATGTGAGAAATTTACAAATAGGTCACTGAAACACTTTGGGGGGCTTTTTGGGAATCACAGAAAATGAAAGAGAGGCAAAAAAAACTGAAAGCAGAAAAATGCCATTGCTGTTTTTGGAGAGAAGAAAGATTCTCCTCATGTTACAAACTAAAGAGCCAGACATAAATCTTGGGACAGATTCTTGAAAGAATTTTATCCAAGAGATGATTTGTAAGAACCAAAAAGGGGCACACCCAAGAAAAAGTCATGTCAATCTGGTGTAATTTCTGTCTTTTGCCACAAAACTATGGAAATATAGTATGTCTAGATTCCAATGAGGTATCATGGTCAATGTTAGAAGTTCCCCATGATATTGTAATTAGAACAGAGTGGGGCTGAGAAATGGGCAACTGCTGACTCTCACAATCCATAAATAACTTAACAAAATATAACACCCTAACAGAGATTTCCAATGTAATGCCAAGGAGGTCTGCTCTTGACCAAATCCAGCCAAAAACTTATGCCACAATGTAAATAATAATATACAAAGCATGTTCAAGTTCATTGATGACTAAGAATACTGAGTTTACCAGATGATAAAACAAACACATGAGAAACACTGTGATACTGCCTCAATGAGATGAAAGCTAGAATAAATGTAGAGTCTTGTATTTAGGTTGACTCAGTGGAAAACTGGGGGAAATATTTAGAAATTTTAGGCCAAAGCAGAATGTCTAAACCATGAAAGAAATAAGGCTACCCAAAAGCCAAGGTGACCTTAGGCTGTGTTGATATTTGTGTTTAAGATGACAGAAAGGGGACAACTGAGTGCCATCATCTCTTCCAAACTCCTTATAACCACCTCCAGTTATGCATGGTACATTAGTAGGAATGGACACAAATATCAGTTCATAAAAAGCATGAAAGAGCATGAATAGAATGGTAAAGGCAATCAGTCATTCTTTCTAGGCTCAGGAATGGAGTTGAAATGAATGACAACCTGTGCTTCTTACATGCCTGAAGCTTACTGGAGGGCATAAGAAGCACAGTGAATGAAACAGGAAAAGAAAGGTCAACCTGAAGAGAAGGATCATGCATATGCCTCTAAACCTCGGAAGGACTGTCAATGGATAATAAAGGTTGGACTATTTACACAGTGATCCTAAGAGCTAGGCCAAAATCTAATGATTGTGTAAAAGATTTTCACTAACCTTTATTATCCTTATCTTTAAAATTTTAAGACTAAAGCCACACACACAAGTTTAGGAAGATCTTTTCTTTTAGAGATGAAAGTCAAATGTCCAAACTTTCAAGAACAAATTACTTCTAAAGGTGATACATTCCCCATGACAGAAGCTCTGAACACAGTTCAGGAGATCAAGTAAGAAAATCATACAAAACAGATCCTACACTGAGTACGTCAGAAATGGCAAATAAAGGCAAACACTGAATCATTTATATGTATAATAGAAAGAAAACAAAGGGTGAGGTAAAAAAGCAGCAATAAACCCTAGAAATCTGACTGTAGAAGAGAGAAAATCAGAGAGAAATGGGGTTGAGGGGAGGGCAAAATGGGCTTGATGTGGAACATAGACCTGAAGGATGTGATCCTCTACATCTAAATCAAATACAGGGTAGGAATCCAATGTTACCTCAATTAAAAAAATACGAAACAGCTGGGCACGGTGGATCGTGCCTGTAAGCTTCAGCCTATGAATTGGCCGGGGCTAGGGATCACGGTTCGAGTCCCGCCTGGGGCCCGTAGCGAGACCTAGTTCCAAAAAAATAGCTGGGCATGGTGGCGCGCGCCTGTAATCTCAGCTACCTGGGAAGCTGAGGCTGGGGATTGCTTGAGTCCATGATACCGGGCAACGAGAGCCTGCGGTTCCACATTCCACGGGCCTGCGGTTCCACGGGCAAAAATAGCGAGACCTAGTCTTAAAAAAAAAAAAAAAAAAAAATTGGAAACAAAATTGTTTGAATCTGGAAGCTGACACTACCTTATCTGACAGCTTATATGTTCTCAATTGATGTGAAAGTTTCTTGGGATTTTTCAGAATGTTGTCTATCATATTACACCTCTCTGTAAAAAGGCTTCACTTAAAGGCCAGGAAGCTCTGCTTTTCCTGAGGGAAATGATACTGGAAACCTTTCCGCTGTTTTTGTTTGGCTTTGTACAAAACTCAGAGATGGGTTTATGGCCAACTATGTTCTCATTTTATCCCAGTCTTTACTTACTGAATTTCCTCTTCACCCAAGTCTCTATTTTTATCTTCTGTTGAATTTCATTCTTTTTGAGCTCAGTTCAGTAAAATACTTTTTGAAAAGTTATGAAGGTTGTATTTTCACCATAATCTTTAATGAAGATAAAAAAGCTTTCTTTGTGAAACCATCAGTATAAGTGTATGTGTGCACGCGCATGTGCATGCATCTCTTAAAGTTAACTATTAACAGGTAATTTTTCCATTCAGAGTTGCAAGTCACATACCTAGTATAATTACTGAAGTTTTCATATTTAGTCTACATATGTGAGTGCAAGCTATGACTTACTATCTATCTTTGATTACAGATGATAGGTAACAATCCATAAGATCATCTCTGAAGATAGAACAACTAGATGTTGGATTTTCCTCTAGGGACTTGCTTCCACTATCCTTACTGATAATTATTAGCCAAAGTGCACTCTTTTTAACACATCTAATTAGGCAAGTTGGTTTCTAAGTAATTTTGCTTTTCTGTTTTGCACCAGTAACCTGAAATACATAACCCATCTCTCGTGGCTTCATTTTGAACACTTAAAAAAATGTTATGAGGATATATTACAATTTCAAAACTCATAATGAAGTTTAAAAACAAATCAAGAAAAATAGCTTGAATATTTAAATTTAGTTCAAAGTAAAATATAAGTAATAAAAGTTTGTTAAATAAGAATTGGATGAACAAACTAAGAATAGAAATAGGGAAAAAATTACTGAGTATCCTATGTTGCAAAGCTTTTCTCTACTTATAATGAAACTAGAGCAGATATTACAGAAGAATGAAAAACTGGGAAGCAGAAATATGCTTCAAAATTTCAACACTTTCATTACCATATGGAATCTATTTAGCAGCCTAAAAGAAATACTGGATAAACTCTTCACGTTTTAGTCCTGAAATAGCCTAGAAATAAGCATTAACAAAATCTTCAAGTGCTTAGGAAACTCAGAGATAGCTAATATTAAACTTCTAATCAATTCACACAAATTGTTAAAAAATTAAAATTTCTTGGCAACAATCTGTGTAGAATGGAGCTATATGTCAAATAGCATAGTCATCTAGAGACTAAAGTATAAACAATTAAATGTTTTGACTTATGTATTTATTTTTATAATCAAAAGGTTAATGGAAGATGACCTGAATTGGAAAAAGCAAAAAAAGGAAAAAAATACGTAAATTAAAGGGAAATCTAAATGGACAATAATGTAATCGGCTCAACCTCTTAGTTATCAGAAAAAACAAATTCATATTAAAATGAAATATCAAGACATAACTACTAGAATGGTAAACCATTTCTCAATGTCAAATTTTGGCAAGGATATGGAACAATGGTAAATATCATAGGTGTTGGGGACTATCACTTTGGAAAATATTCTGGCATTTATCTAGTAGAGTTGCTGATACATATATCCTCATGGTCCCTTTCTGATTATATAGAGAAATTTGCATGAACACACCTGAAGAGAAATAGAAAAATGACTACAGGAGGTAGTTCTCTTTATGGAGCCAGGAACTGCAAACATCCCAAATGATAATTACTACCAATGGAACAGAAATATTTACTGTGGTGTATTCATGCCATATATTTCAGCTATAGTAATAAAACAAATGACAGTCCCACATAATGATAGCCTGATATTTTATAAAAGCAGCAAGTCATGAAATAATACAAATGGTAGAATTCCACTTATGTAAAATTTTAAAAACAGCCTGAAAATTAGGGATTCATGCATAGGTTCTAAGTAACTGGCACTCATAGTAACTGGTACTCTTCAGGAGCAGTTACTTCTGTGGGGATTAAGGGGCTATGACCTCAAAAGGTACACGGAGAACTTTTGGGGTGCCACCTGGTATGGGCAGTAGTTAATGGAGACATTTGCTTCAAAATATTTTTTAACCATATATACCTTCTGTGCATTCCTCAAATTATTTTTCTATGGGAAATTAAAAATATTAATACAGCAGGATAAACTTACTGGATGTGATCTATGACAGTGTAGTAATAATTTAGAATATTGAAAGAACATTAATACAACAGCATATAATAAATATTAAAGATTACCCTTTTTTAAAAAGAGGATTAAATTGCTTCCCGATTAAAAAGCTAAAACAAAATTTAACTATGACATGTAATGTCTTAAAGGAATCTGTTTCAATAAAAAGGTGATTACATTACAAAATGGAATGCCCTCAATTCTGTACACCATTCAGTAATAATTTCTGAAAATATCAGGGTCAACACTGCTCATCTCTGGAGGCAGATACACTATGTCCTATATAAGAAATGTTAATAACAATTAAAATAGAGAAGCACTGTATAACTTATGAAAACCTAGAAGTACTATGTTGGACAAACACAGATCACATTTCAGAATTTTCTGTTTCCAAAAGAATCTTTTATCTTATGTAGATAAAGTTATAAAAAGTAAATTTCCTTTTTAAATACATGTTTTTTAATTTTTGGATCTGTGATCCTTGGTAGTACATAGATGCTGCAAACAGAGGGGGAGGGGAGAGTCTAAAATGTTAAAGGGCTTAAAGAAGATAAAATGGGTTAATCAAGATGGTAAATATGTAAAACTTTTGGGAGGGTGACTGAATCAAGACGCAAAAATGCGAGCACACATTTCTCATTTCTAATTTTCAACATCCTAAAATGTCAAAAAGGACTTTTTTTCTTTTTCAAGAGAAGAAAATTAGGCAGTCTAGAAATTTTTGAAATACTATCAGTGTGCCAAAAGTCAGAAAAGTAACTATTCAGACCAATGGCAAAACAGAGGAAACTATAACATAAAGAAAAAAGACCAGCTTTAGAAGCTGGAACTCTGAGTTTGGGACTGGCAGGCTGACAGCTGTAAGAAATAGGACACCAGGCTTAGGGCTGGCCCAGCAGATGATCAAAAGGAGACAGTTGGGTAGGCAGCTCCTTTGCTGAACCTGTACCAGCAGTAGTAGCCTCAGGCAAAGAAGGGGTGACCTACAGATGCCCATATAGGAGCAAATTCCCTAAACAGAAAAGTAAAGGTGAACAGGGAGAAGGAATATTCTTGGTGTATAAATTTAAAAACTTGTATACATAAGAGTCAGGGTCCTTGGGAAAAAAAGTTAGAGTATAAAAATAAAACTTTTACTTGTCAGAAAGGAAAATGGAGATAATTTGGAGATTACATCAAGATTTGTATTTATTTACTAAGAATATTAGCAGAGAGAAATAGAAGAGGAATAGACGCTGAAAGAATTGAAAATTGAAAATTTCTCAGAGTGAAAACAAATTATTTAACCTGGTCCAAAAAGTGAAAAGATGAATATGCATCTAGATATATACATCTAGAACCAAAGAACTAGTCTCTATTCTTCCAGGATAAAGAAAAGATTATCTTAACTACAGTGGGGGGGAACCCTGCTTGCTAAGAATGAACTTCAGTTAGCTCAGAACTCTTACCAGTTACAATGGCTATCGTCCAGCTTCCACATACTAACCAAAGAGTATGATTCAACTATGAAGGCAAAAAGAAAAAAAAAAATTTAAAAAGGCAATTTAGGACTCAAAAGAGTTTCATCCTACATTCTTTAAAGCAAATTCTCTAACCAATAAGAATATGAATAGAGATGAATAGTTAGGACATAAGAAATGGTGCCAAGCAAATAATTAAAGGAAATTGAAGCTTTAGTCTATTTTTAATAAGTCTTACAAACTAGCAACATGTGAGGTGTGAGGAGCTGAAGAAAGTAAAATTACACTTATGTTCTTATTTAATGTAGTAGAAAGAAATACAAAGAGAGCAATTTTAGGTGACTGGCCTTTGCTTCTCCCCTCAGAAAGAGGCAAAGTATACTGCTCACCCCTTTAAAGTGGTGCTGGTCTCCTGTAACTCACACAATACAGAAGATGTCTTCTTGTCCAACTTCTGAGGCTATATCTAAGAGGCCTGCCCTGCAGCTTTTTTATTCACACCTTGAGGTCTTCATGCTGTGAAAGAGCTTTCATTAAGAGACCACAGAGCCCCATTCTCGGCCCAGCAATCCCAGCTACTCAAGCCAAGAACTCAGAACATCAAAAACAGGCTACCTTACAATGTCCGACCCTGGTCAAGTCACCAGGTGACTGCTGCCACTTCAGCGAGCCCAGGCAAACTCAGCAGAAGAAACTCCTGATCAATCCTGGGAAGTAAGTTCTGGCTAGTTTGAGTCATTGAGATTTAGAATGACTTATTAGATGATGAAAAAGTAATGTCTACTGATACAAATATCAACACAGGCAATGAGGATGGGGGGGATTAACTATTATTTAAAAATATTATAATACTGAAAAATTAATTATTAAACTTATATACTGCATTATTTATAGACATATTTATTTAATGCATCCACTGATCTTCCAATTATGTACCACACTTTAAATGAGATGTTACTGAAAACAAAGATGAATAAGACCCTCAACTATCCAACTTACTATCTAAAAGGAAAGACAAGACAAATAAACCACAAAATACAGCCTGAGATAACCGAGGCAGTAAGAACAGGTGCTCAAAGAAGGGTTTCAAAGGACATGTACTCAGTAGGCATGGTGACACTAACCAGGTTCAGCAGAAGGACCAAATGGGGGTAAAAGTCCACCTATAACATGCTAATTAACTTTTGTAAAATTTTTTAAAAATTTGTTTGAGGCTCAATACATTTCTCAGAATTCTCCCTTGACTATTGAGTCATACCATTTGCAATTAAGGGTATTTGATAAACCACATCAAATCTCAAGCTGTTTAAATAAAGGATTTGTTTTTATCATTAGTTTTTCATATCAAATGCTAATGTTAGCAAAGATTAAGGACTAATGAATTCACTAGCACAGCACATATGAGGATTTAGAAATCTGGCAATTTCTAAGTTAATTACTAGAGGCAATAAAACAGTATAATTATTTAAATGAAGGACTTGGGCATCTAATAATATTTATAAGGCTAATTAAAGAGAAAAGGTATATAAGCTAGTATCAACCTATCTTTATGGGATGATTGTCTTTTTAATTCATGATACTGATTTGTTTTTATAGGAATTAGTTAAATGATTTTTCAGTGTCTTATGATTTATACTAGGATATCTGAAAACCTGAAATTTCTAATGCAAGTTAGAAATTTTACATTAAACATCTATTTAAATTATAAATTAATTCATCTGCAATATGAAAGGCTTAATTTTAAATTTTTTTCCTTTGACTGCTTCTAGTACCTCTAGTATGTCTAAAACAAGGTTCCTATGATAAGTGAGTCTGGGAGAAGATGAAGAACATGCTTGATGAGTTTTCAACACCTTGCTTCTTAAAGTGTGATATGATTATTGTCTTCATCACCATAGAAATTGTTGGAGGAAATTAATAAGGGAGGGTTGTGACAGACAGCTCCATAAAAGGTTCCATGTTTCCTCCCAAACCAATGAAGTGTGAAGCTGATCACTGAGCATGGAGAAGCTAAAGCCTAGGTAGAGGCACAAAGAGCAGGAAGACATATTAATAAGTTCCATTTGCTTCTAAGTTTCAGACCTGCGCCAGGGACTTAGGGGACATGAAAACACACAGAGTGAAAACATGGAGTGATACACAGAAAGACAGAGATGAGAGACTCATGGTGGGAGCTGACAGTGGCAGTCTTTATCTTGATTGGTACTGGAATTTTGCCCCTTTCCCAGACTTGCCTGATCCCTGCTGCTTCTTTCCTGCAATTCCCCACACAAAGGTGCCTTAGACTTGAGGAGAGTGTTTAGGCCTTAGTAGTCATGCTTTGGACCTACCTTTTTGGTCGGATATTTATCCACAAGGAGATGGGTAACTTTGGGTGTTTTGTTGAGAAACTGTATTCTTTCTCTTCTTCCCACTCTATGAATCAAAGTCTACTGAAGTTCTCTTCTTAAAGGTCTTACAAACCAACCTCCCCCCCTCCCCGCCCCAAACAAAAAAACACGTGATCTATGGAATAGTTAAGGGACAGTACTTTGGAACTAGTGAGAAATGCAAAATTTCTCCAGACCTACTGAGAAGCCCTCCTCATGTGACTAACATCCATGGTGTTGTGTTTTGCGTACACTTTCAAGTTTGAGAAGCAGTGGTGTGGAACATTTTAAAGACTGCAAAATGCTAACATAAATGAACATCTAATCGCATCTAATTTAATATCTCACACTTCTTTGACTTACCTTGCTACTCAAGGCCACCTATTAACATTATAAAGAACATTAATTTGGGAAATCTAACAATATAACAAACTATCATTAATTAGCAAATGTAGCTAGAAAGAGGTATTGTTCTATTAGTCACAATTAAAATTTGGTACCCCCAGTTTTTTTAGTGAAGTCAGTCTATTACAAGAAAACATTAATTAAATGCTTTGAAGAAAAACGTATGAAAAGTTAAGCTTAAGTGAGATCTTTCAATAAAGATTACTACCAACAAAATTAAGATGAAATATCCTCTTTGGGTTATAACGTGTGTACTAGTTTCTTGGAAAACTTAAGTTTCTAAATGAAGAAATAAATAATGTTCCAGAAAAAGCCTCCTTCCTGTTTCAGGTGTAAATTTTAGCTGTATTTTTCATGTGGTCTTATAAAACTTTATGTAGAAACAGAACAAAAATACCCTAGTAATTTGATAGGGCAGATGAATGCCTCACCTGCTGAGGCATTGATTTGACTAAACCATGCCCAGTTTCAGACAGAGAGTACTCTAAAAGGTGATTTACTGAGAGCACAGTTAAGAAAGGAAAGCTGACAGTTTAAGTAATGATCAAAAACATGGTTTCTGTAATGCTTAAAGTCACTTTTAATAGTGCCAGCTTAAGCAATATCTATCTAAGGACTTCCAATTTCTTAAGCTGCTTTGTAGAGTTGAAAGGAAAAAAAATATTCTAGATTTAAAAGGATATCCAAACACAAAACATGGGAGATTAATAACGCTAATAATAATTGTTTCTTTTTGTTCTTCATCCATTTAGAGAAATGATGCTTATACCTCAATCCTTTACTGAGTTCAGGTTCTCTATACTTTGTATTTTGTTCTTAAGAACGCAACTTTCATTTATCATCTCTAAACATCTTTTTGAAAAGAGCACAAGAAAAATATCAACTATTATAAAGCTTCTAGAATACTGTTGATCACAGATGGATTATATAGTGGACAGCACTGCAACTTCCGATTCATTGTTCTGTGTTCCCAACCACAGTCTAGGTTCAGTGAGAGCAGGAGCCACTTTCATCTGAATCACTACTGTAGTCTCAGCACCTGAAACGTAGTAGGTGTTCAACAGTTTGCTCAGTCAAAGAATGAAAGAACTTAAAGGAAATGACAATTTCTCTGTTTTCATTAAAAAAATGTATATGCCAAATGGTGTTAAGTTTCACAACCATCACGATGCTGAAAGAGCTCACAGTCTAGCAAGACAGAAAATAAAAATAGCGTGATAAATGCAACAGTAAAGTCGCATATAGCATGCCATAGGAGGAAAAGCATCACGAGAATTACCACAAAGATAGTGAGGAAAAAAATGTTATGATGTGTTATGTTCAGAGAATGTTAACAATCTAAAATTAGGGTGGGAAGGAGGAGGAAAACCTAGAAAAGATGAAAGAGTTACGAAGGAAAGAAAAGAGATCGATTATACATATTGACTTTAAAGAGTTCAACTAACTTAATTATCACTGTCCCACTAAAGGTAGAAATGTGACATGAACTGAGAATACTGATGAGGAGTGGAAGAGTATAAAAAGGTAGATGGTGTTGACATAAGAGTTAGTGGGGAAATAGTGAGGATCTTAATTGAAGGGCACCTTCAATTAAGATTTCAAAAAGAACACACCATACAAAAGCTCTAAGAGAAACCAGCTAGCTATTCTACTGTCCTTTGTGTGCGAGTTTCTGGGGACAGAGCCTAGACTGTAATTCTAGGAAACCTGTTCCTTTTTGTTAAGGGGGCCTGTTTAAGGAGACTGCAAAAAAGACCTGGAGTCCCACTCCCATTTTTAGTCAACATTCTCAAAGGTAGAGTAGCCAGATGCAACAGGAGGAAAACATGGCTGCCTCCTAAGGAAAAAATATAGAAAATTCAACAAAAGAAGGATAAGATTAGACAAGAATGGAAATAAAGAATGAGTGAATGTATACCCCACCCCCAGAACCTTATAAAAACTATAATCAAGAAAGAGACTACATACAACTTCCAGACCAGAATCAAAGTCATTATGGCTCCATTGCATGTAGGTTTAACAATGAAATGGAACCAGGTTATGGTTGTTAGTAGGTAGCACAGAAAAAGTAAAGGTAGATGCAGGTCTTATTTGAAGAAGTCAAACAGGAAGATTATTAGAAAGATCTTCCCTTTAGGTTCTTTCACTACAGGTGATAGAGATGGTCCTGAAATGAAATCTCTTGAGATCACCTCTTTTCTTTTGACAGAATTTCTTGATTCACCACTGCAAGTTACCCTGATTCTGTAAGAGAGGCCGTTTGGCAAATATGGACATTTTGGTAACTACTAATCAATAAATAAGAGCTCTTGTTTATAACTTAGTCTTAGTTCTTGTAACAGCAAAACAGTGGGCAAGCTCTTGAAAGCAGTGACTTGAAAATTCTGTGATGTGTGTTGGGGGAAATCCTTGACTCTACCACTAGTTTCTCTGCTTAGATAACAATCTAGCAGAGTAATCACTTCAATTTAGAAGTTTAAGAAAAGGTGAAAAAAAAGCACATAAACAAAAAGGAAAAATGTTGTATTCATAAGTAACATAGGTGTATTAGTCACCCCTGAATAAATGAGAACAATTACACACTTACAGACCTGCCTGTGAATGTTTTTCAGTTAGATTCAGCTAGATTGTTACACATGACAAACCAATACACAAATTGGTACCACTGCCGGGCAATTGCATCTGGTACACTGTGCTGCTACCACATGCGTGTTTATTAAACTCAATTCTTTCAATATGTACTGGTTTATTCTACAGAACTACACATCAATTTTGGTATATCGTTTACATCTAATAATCTATCTTAAAATTTTGCACTAAAATACATTTAACATGGGGTAACATGGTTCCATTTCCTACAACAATATCCACAAAGCTCCTACTCAATTACCCTCTTTTGGACATTTTAATATAATGTCAGTGCTCATTGAAATCTACAGTGCTTGTGGGTTTCTAGTCTCATCACCCCAGAAGCACAGATGCAATACAAATGTACATATAATAATACAGAATAATATAGAATTGTCTTCAAATTTGAAATAAGCAACCAAAAAGACTTCTCTCCAGACAAGGCATTATGAGAACACTTTAAAAAATTAAAATATGATTCATACAACAGCCTTCCTACGAGCTTTAACACCACCCATTCTTATGACTAAATATGCTTTACTGAGAATTTTAAAAATATATCCAATGGGACTGATTCAGAGTAGTTATCTATTGTGACCAGCTTGTTTACATGTACTCCTATTTCAATGGTAAAATGTAAATGAAATGTCATAGTTAATAGAGGCAAATACTTTTTGTATGAAAATGTAAAAAACAAATTGTAAAACAGAAATGTTTCACTTTGAATCTCTCCTCTCTTGCATCCCATCCTCCCATAATTACAATTAGCCATGGCTTTCCAAAGAAAAATCAGTCAGGTCACACAACTGACTGAGCAAATGTGATTCATCACATAATTGATACATTAAAATTTTTTAAGTTATGACAAATTCTCCAGTTTACCCATTTCTTCTAAAAGGTTAGATTTATTTGTTTTTAAGTAGAGGCTAAGTTATAGTACTCAAGTAAAACTGTGCATGTCAAATTACCAAAAAGTACATTTCTAGTCAATATATGTATGGAAATTAAAGAGCATTAATTTAAAAAATTCTGGAAAGGCTCTATGACTCCTGGTAACACAGCTGAGGGCTCTGACATGAATCTGTAATCTCTGCATGTTCCTTCACATAGCTCTCTCTCCTGAGATCTTTCCTTACTACTTTGTGGTCTCCAGGAAGAAGAGAAATTGAGTTGAATTTTGAAGAGTGAAGAATGGTAGGAAAATGGGAGAGATAGATGGAGTTGTATAAACAACCAAAGAAACCAGAGGCATCAGTTAGGTGGAAAATCTGAAAGTGGTTACCCTATGTGTGCTTGCCCCAAACTGTGGGCAATCTAGTGTGTGGCAGTTTCCTTTCAACACAGCCCCTCTGTGTGGCGCTATCTTCATTCCTTCAATACGTTGCTAGAAACCTGAAGAAGTGGAACTGGTCCCTCTAGGCTTTGTTCCAGAGTTCCAGTCTTGCCTTTCCTGGACACAGCTCTCCACTGTCTGTCTCAAATTCCACAAGAAAGTAGAAAACCAAGCACACAGCCTCCAATCTCACAAGATTTGTTCTTTCTACACACATACTTTTGCATATGCCTCATCCTTGCCAAGACATTTCTCAATGTGTTCCAGAATTGCCTTTTTTTCTTTTGATGACTCACCCCTCTAGTCCAACCAATCCAGTTGCAGTCTTAACACATAATGCTCAGTTTCCCCCACTTGTATCTGTTCTTTAAAATCTTCCCTCGTGGATTTAGATTTAAGTTTATTAAAACCAGGATCCCTTTCTTCTATGTCTTTCTGTTGGCATTTAACACATTTGCTATGGCAGCTAATACCTGCCAACAAAACTGGTTTTACTATGTGTGGAGTTGAAAACAGAAACCGACACTATATTCGTGCACTTAATGAAATGGTGTTTAATATGTTTGGATGATTCCAATTTAAAAACAAAGAACCACTGAACATACTGTTTCCCTAAAGTAGTCTTTTTTCAGTAGTTGGCACTAAAAATATTGAAAATAACAGAAATAATCCAGAATCAATTTCAATCTTCCTAGTTAGGTAATTTGTTTCATTTAAGGTAAGGTGTTTGACTTCCTTAAAGGAAGAATTTAGTAAATAACCACAAGATAAGAAAGCTACATTCCATTAATAGAAGATAATAAAGCCTATGTCATAAGATGTCATGCTGGTATTTCTAAATTTTCAGTTGCACCTTTCATGAACACCTATAAATAAAGAGTTGTGGTTCTTGTAATCATCTGGAAAGCTGTTAGCAACATCTTAATTATATCACAAAATAATGAAATATCTCTTCTTCAGAGTAAATGGACAGAAAAAGAAAGTCTTGGATTATTCCACTTTAAACACATGTTTTCATTGTTAACAGAAATACAAATACTTGTGCCCTGATCTAATAAATAGATCAAAAGCGGCACTGGGCAATACTGAAGCTGTCTAGCAACATACCTCAAAAGATTAACATATCTATCATTCTTAAAATTTTATTACCTTTTTGATTAATAGTTTTCTTCAAGAGCACAAAGATAAATTTTGTCTATTGTCTAGCAAACTAAATCGATTACAAATTTGTGAACTGTCACATTCGAAATTAATGTGACATAACCACATCTCAAAGAATTTTGAGTTTAACATAAAGTGCCCTGTGTGTACTCTTGTGGAATTATAAATAGTGGGTGAGAGAGATTTGCTTTTATTAATTATAAACTATGATTTGATGTTCACTGATGGACAGGGATGTGTTCATATTTCTGTTAGATACTGCAGAAAATCTATCTAATACCCTCTAAAGGTGGAACATTCACTAATAAAGTATAGCATTACAAGTCACAAATAAGTAATGACTGATAAATATTTAGAACTCTGGCAGTGCAAAGAAAGACAACACATGTTAGACCACTTTCCACAGCCATCCCAGAATCACAATATAATTAAAGTAATAGCATGAATATAAAATTTTGATGCCAAATCAGTCTACTAAGATTATAGAGGTTGTGTCAAAAGCATGATCTGAATTATAGTAACACTGAATATCAGTGGTACAATGCTCCATAAGACATTCAATTTAATATCTGGAGGAGATGGAGCAAATTGGCACTATATTGGGACAGAAAAAAATTGTGGAAAAGTAACCTGCTCATTTTATAGCCCATGATTCTCTGTCCCTACTAAGTCACTACTACTAATCACTTCAAGAACACCTAAGTCTCATTATCCATTTTCTACCTATATATCAAGTAAATTTTTACAAAACATATGCAAGAATTGCCATTGGGAATTGTCTAACACATTTTTCTAACTTTCCCTCACTGGCATCTTTATTTCTATTTTTGTTACATTATATGGATGTCCAGAGGTATAAAATGCTCTTTGGTAGGGGGAAATTAAATGTATCTAGTGAAGAAGAAAAGCAGCTATACACTGTGGGAGAGCCACAACAAGCAGAGTTGTGGCACAAGTTGGAAGATGCTGCTTTCAGGAATTTTCAAATCATGGACAATTATGGAGTATTGTGCTCACCTTGCCCTCCACTTCATGAACAACAATTATTCAGAGTTCACATTCAGGAAGTGCTATGGACCCCAAACATCATTTTTTTTACTGATTGCTTACAATATTTCCTCCATTCTTCTGATATGTATGAGAGAAAGAAAAGAAGTTTAAACAACAGCTTAACAATAGATCAATGTCAAGCTCATCAAGATCTGCAAGATCCCAAGAAAGCTGAATTTTTCTAACATAGCCAGGTAAGCAAGGGATGGATCCAGAAAGTGTTAGTGAACACATCTAAGCAAGTCTGTTGGGATGGTTTCATGTTGCTGCAACTGAGTCCCAGTTTTACGTACCATTGATCTCCACCACGGTGATATCTAAACCATTTGGCTTTCAAGTCACTTTCAACTAACAGCTGCCATGACCAGCTACTGAAATTACATCACAACAAAGTCACTTTACTAGTAGCATAAAGTAGTCTTCATACCGTCATAGTGGCAGTCACAGAGAAAAAGAATTGAGAAAAACACAGTTCTTGCACTAAATCTATATTCAAGGGGTCGGATTAAATCATTTATGAATCACATAGATACAGCATAACAAAATAAAAGACGTTCTGAATGTGAAAACATTCCAGTGTTGGGAATGCCACAGCGACCTTCAAAGCAAAAGATAAAACAAAACCATCCACAGCTGGGTGGAATGGGCATTGTTATCCATGAGAGACAATGTAAAGGAGGGAAAAAAACTCGTAAGACTATGTCCTGTAAAGTGAATGCAACTATGAAGACTGACCATAAACTACATATGCTTTTAGAAAAAAATTTAGTTCTTTTAGTAAGCACGTTTGGGTGAACTTTTCCCAGTCAAAATAAATGTTTTAACCAACAGTTGGTTAACCCATGCATACTAGGGCTAAGTGAAATTACACCTGCAGTGATTTCTTGGCTATCTTTCATATAAGCATTTTGATCAAAGGGGATGGGGAAAGTTCCACTCTAATGCCCCTTTCCTATTCTCTTCAGTTTTTCAGTATAATAAAGTCATAATGTTTAAATAACATCTTTGTGGCTAAATTATGTGGCACCAAAAAAATACAAATGGTGGCAACACTGAAGACTAATTAAAAAAAAAAGTTTCATAGGACTTTAGAAATGGCCTAAAGATCATCTAGCTGTATGGTACTCTAAATTCCATATTTTATTAAGCTTTTTGTTCTATAAAAGCTTTTTTCTAAACATCAATACAAAGAATAAAATCAGGAGCTGCAGGGCTGCACTACAGAAGAGAAAACCAAAGTCTGAGAACTGGGACACACTTCCTCATAGTTTTGCTAATGTGTCTTCTGGTTCAAACGGCAGGGTTATTTCCATTGCCACATGCAACCAAAGAAATTCTAAAGGAAACATGCCGGTCCCCTTCTAGGGCAGAGGTTCTGTACTACCATTATACTATATAATCTTTTTCAAAATTCAAATTTTACCATATAGCTTTGAGGGAACATGTCCAGAATTAACTATATTACAAAAACTTCACTTAATGTAAACTTTCAGTTAAAGTATGTGCTTCTGAGAAATACAGGTTTTCCCCACAACAGTTGAAACTGGTGGTCACAGTCACATCTCATGCCTCCTCAATCTGCACCTGTATTTTCAGCAAGAGCAGCACTCCATATCCCTCTTCTAACTGCCTCTGAACACTCATTTGCACATTGTAACATTTACTGAGCATCCTTCTGTGTATCAGGTACTGGCAATGAGCTTTACAGAAAACCACTAGATTCTGATGCTGATGGGAAAGGAAAGAGTGTAATAGTCATTGCACTGCTCCACTTCTTACCTCTTCTATGTCCACCTGCATCTTAATACTCATGCTTGAAAATAATAATAGACTACCATTTACAAGAACTCCAAACACTAAAACACTGGTCCTAAAAGTATATAGACCAAAAGGATCAGCAAGTCTTCTAGCCCCCAGATCTACTGACTCAGAATCTAGGAACAGAGTACAGCAATCTGTTTTTATCCATCATCCAGGATTGGAAAATTCTAATACATGCTAAAGTTAGTGAACAATTGTCTCAAAGTGAACAAATCAGAAATGATATAACAAAAGAGTGCTTTCAAAATTGTATATATAAAGAAAATTTGGGCTTGTATAATTATAGAAAAAATTTTAATAAAAATATTAAGCATCACTTTTCTTAACTACAGGAATAATGCTATACTTTCATAGTCAACAATTAAATCAAAAGATTCCATTTATTTGGCTTGTGATCAAAAATTGTCCTAAGTAAACAGCTTGTACCAACTTTGCCCAGGCACTAAAATTTCCAATTAAAAAATAGGAGGTATTTAAAATACCTGGAAAATCACTTAATTTTTGAAGAAATTACAAGTTGATTCTACTAAAAAATATTTGACAAAACAGATTTATGAAAGTATGACTACATTCTATAAAAACATTCTTTATCTTATAGTTACTTATAGTATTTGCTTTTAGTACAAAATTCCCTTAGTCAACAATTGAAATAGAGCTTACAGTTAGCTATTTGATAATTTAAATCATAGGAGAGCGAGCAAATTGGAGGTAAAAAGAAAATAGACTCTGCAGCTCAAATCTGAAAATGGATTACAATTAAATATAAAACAAATCAAAGGATCATTGAAATTCCTTTCAACATATCTTCTACATGAGTTGACATGCATCTATGAAATATCAGAAGCATAGCAAGCACAGTTAGCAACTTGGATAGTGCTCCTATCATCTGACAAATGTTGCTTTCAGGCGCTGCTCCAATTCCTTCACATGTGTTATGGCTCAAGGTTTTAATTAGTCTGAAGAATTCCAAAAAGGGGGGTGATTCTAACAGGCTTTATGCAAAACAGATGTGAATAACAAAGCTAAGAGAGGTATATTAGATAGGGCTCCAATCTTTTAACACTTCTTACCAAGAATTCTCACAGCATTCTTAAATATATAAATAGAGCAGAAAGTCTCAAGGATTTGTGCCAAAAGTTTATTTTAAAACAGGGAGCACTCACTATTCTTTGCTTTTATGAATGTCTACTTTCTTACAAAAATCATCTCTAACATACTGTAGAGGTTGTACCAGATGTAAACAAAGGGCCAAAATCGCCATTAGCACCTATAAGCATGTGAGTTAGCATGACTTTGTGAAGCACTTTCTATCTCTAAATGCACCAAGTGCATGCAGGTGTTTTTCTAAAGGTAGTGGTGTCCTGGAAACATGTTTGACAGAAGTCAGGCTGAGTTGAGGAACATGAGAAAAATCTGTAAGAGGCAAGAGTTCAGTTAGAAGTGACTACAATGATCCATGTAGTAAGAGACTGGGGAGAACAATGTGTATTGAAGGGGAAGGGTGAAGAGAAGACACTACAATTGCACACCAGGCAGGTAAGATATCAGATGAAAAGAGGCAGAACTGGCATGCTCTCAAGAATTTTAAAGCTCAAAGGAACTTGAGCGGCAACTCAAATAAAAGTTTCCAGTCCAGTCCAGGGCACTAACTTAGGAATGAGGCTCCAATTTCCCTGACAGTTCCTTGAGGAGCCCTTCTCTTTCTCTCATTACCCCCATCCCAAAATAGGAAGATAATGATCTCTCCTAAGCAGCAAAGGCGGGGATCTGACTTTTACAGGACCTGGAGGTCATGAATGTTGATACCTATTTTCCAGGAATAATGATGACAATAGCACCTAAGTTTATTACATCACCAGCCAGCTTAGATTATCCCAGGTCCCATGATTACTCATGTCCTCCTTCAGAACTGGTGATTCTACAATTAATGACCTTTAAATCCACATGCATGGTCAACTCTTCATGATGGATGCAGTAAAGCAAAGTCAAATAAAAGCCTTCCATTTTCCTCTACTTTACTTCACTAAGTGATCTAGCCCTCAGAAAAGTCAGCAAGATTATAAACATGGTCAAATATATTTTATTAATATTGTCAACAACTGCCTGATACCAACAAACATACTTCTGAAATACATATGTTGGAAAACCCAAATAATCCTGTAGTCTTCAAGAAACAAAGGGCTGAAATACAAGTATGACGCTTACGGTCACAACCTGTTTTAGATAAGAAAACCTGACCGAGCCAAACATCTCTGCATGGTGATATCACACACATGTTCAGGGTAGACACTATGAAAGTGAGAGAGCTGAAATAATAATATACCTTTAATAAAGCTATGAAACTTGGCTCTACCCTCACTGAAGTGTTTAAATCTGCCTCTTCAACAAAACACTTAACATCAGATGGGAAGACAGGAATGGCAAAGTCCTGGAGCATAGCCAGTTCACCAGCTCTGAAACCAGTCTCTCCAATTAAGCTAAGTTGGCTGGACATGTGCTGTGGATGGATGTCAGCAGGGAATGCAAGCAGCTGTTACATGAGAACCTCAAGCAAGGGAAGCTGCTCAGGGCAGAGAGGGAGAGATCTGTGAAGATGTACTAAAGCACAGTTTTGAGTAATATAGCATCTGTGGAATGCTGAGAAACAGAAGTACATAAGCCAGCCTGGTTTGTGCAATTAGAAGTTAAATAGTTTATTTTAAGCAACACCAGTGAAAATCTAGACTGGACAAAAGACAGAGCAGAATTGCAAGGCACTGAAAAAAAGTGTTTCTGTTTTTGTCTTCCTTTAAGTGAGAAGTTAGTTATCACTGGTAATGTTAGTCTTTTTGTTAATACATTTCAGAAGTTAAATGGCCTATTGAGACCACAGCCCAGGAGGCAACAGAATCTGATGTAGCAAGTAGGGAAGTTTGTCCAGAGGGAGTACAGTGTTCATAGAGAGCTGATTAGCCAGGACCCTTCCTTAAGGAGTTTTGAAGCTACTTGTCACTGCCAAGTTCCACCTAAAACCCAGGTGTGCGCAGGTCTAGAATCCAGGTTGAATTTTCCTATATGTCTCAGGTCTTAGACACTAGCACTACAAAAATGGTTCTGACATAGAGGCATATTCAAGCAGAAGGATAAATGGGGAACCTAGGCCAGGCCGTAAGATTTGGGGTCTCTCCTAACCCTTTTGTATCCATTCTTCCCACAACAGAGGTGCTGACCAGAATGGCTGGACAGTTCCTAATGGCCCAGCCGTCATAGCAGCTTTATATTCTGTTATAGCAGAATATAAATACTGTTGAGATGCCATCTTTCAGAGATCTACAGCTCTGTGACTCTTTAATACTGTAGTTCAAAATGTCTTCTCTTGTAGAAAAGCTTTCTCAGTTAACAAAAGATTGAAAATAATTTCTCACGGTAGTCAAACTGTATGGCTTCCCCCAAATACCAACTTTCATAGCCTGTTAAAAACATAAAAAATTGCATTTACTTATCAGATTGATTTACAGGTCTCAATTACAAAGTATGACAAGGTAGAAATGTGTATTTTATAATTATCATAAGGAGTCTATCTTTCCCTGCATATAAACAAAAATATCATAAATGTTACCACAAAATCCTCATAAAATTGATTAGCAACCAGGCAAATAGATGTTTGATTTTACTGTAACTGGTTGCAGACTGAGTTTCTTAACATTATTTCTGCACAATTTTATAAATATTACCAACCATCAAAGACATTTTGTAGAGAACAAAACATAAGTGGTAAGTCAAGGTCTCTGGTTTCATTTATTGATTTCTGTGAAGTACAACATGCCCCATTACTATGGAGAGTATGGAGAGTAAAAAAAAAAAATAGTGAATCAGAAGCTAATTCCAACCACAAAGAAATTAAGTCAGGAGTAAAATAGAGGACATATGGCTATATATATTGGTAAGTAGTATCTAAGGTAAGTAAAAGAGGTAAAATAAAGTGGGAAATGGCATATGGCTGTCTGTTCATGATAGAAGATGAAGGTGTTGGAGAACAGGAAAATCTTTATGGAAGAAATATTGAGCAAGGTTTTGTAGGGTGCAAAGTCCTTGGACAGTGAGTAAAAAATAGGAAGAAGATTGAAGAACATGTCATAAAGAATGGGGACAACATGCTACCATATGCTTAGATGGATAGCAGTAAATCCTGGGAAATGCAAAGATGGCTGGTCTTGCAGCAGAAACCAAAAATATGGGCATCAGGGATCGGGTGGAAATATCTGAGCAGACAAGTGATATTATCACCTTTGTATTTTAGGAAGAACGCTTCAACAAACATGTTTGACTGACTGAAAAGAGGGAACAGGAGAACTTTTCCTAATGGTTCAGGTGGGAATTGAAAAATATAAGTAAAAATTGAGCTCAGAATATAGGTTTGAGAAATGCTACAGAAATAAGTCAAACCAACTTGATAAATGGTTGGGTACACAGGTATGAGAGGAACATACTGAAGATGAGCTATGGTTTTGTGTCTGGAACTATTACCCAAACTAGGGAAAATGAGAGAAAGAAGTAACAATCAGAACTCAGTTTCAGCTGGTAGAGACCTAGTCATGTTGATGGAGAAAGCCCACCAAAGTAGAATGGAACCAATTGGAATCTCAAGTCTATCAGCTGCTTTTGCTAAGCCCAGGCTCAAGCCCAAAGTCATCAACTCTGCAAGAGCAACTCCACAGACTACATGGTCCTTAAGCCAACAATGCAGGAAAGCCATCTCAACCTCCTTCTGGATTTCATGGTTAAAGTACACTGTACAGATAAAAGATTTGGATGTAAGACCTGAAACCGTAAAATTCATAGAGGAAAAAATTTGGGCAAAACACTCAAGACATACACTTCAGAAACCCCATTCAGGACACATCTACAGATGCTTAAAAAAATGAAGGAAAACACAAACAGCTGGGACTACATCAAATTAAAAATCTTCTTTACAGCAAAAGAGACAATAATCAAAACAAAAGGAAACCCAACCGAATGGGAGAAAATTTTTGCATTCCATAGAAATGATAAGAGTCTGCTAACAAAGACACACAAAGAACTCACATAACTTAACAAAATCAAAGCAAAAAGCCCACTCAAAAAATGGGGAGAAGAACTAAAACAACACTTCTCCAAAGAAGAAATACAAATGGCCAATAGGCATATGAAAAAATGCTCAACATCGCTAATAATCAAGGAAATGTAAATCAAAACCACAATAAGATACCATCTTATACCAATAAGAATGGCCCATGTCCAAAAAGGGGGGGGCAACAACAAGTGTGACATGGATAAGGAGAGAAAGAAACGTCTTTCTTTTTTTTGAAACTAGGTCTTGCTATGTTATCTGGGGTAGTCTCGATCCCACAGACTCAAGCAATCCCCAGCCTCAAGTCTTCCAGATAGCTGGGATTACAGGCATCCACCACCACGTCTGGTTGCTTTTTCGAGACCAGGTCTTGCTTTGCTACCTGGGGTAGTCTCAAACCCAAGAACTCAGGGGATCCCTGTCCTCTTGCCTCCCAGCGCTTGGATTATAGATGCATGCCACCATGCCCAGCAAGAAAGGAACATTCTTAAACTGCTGGTGGGATTGCAAACTGTTCTAGCCATTATAGAAGGCAGTGCAGAGGACCCTTAAACTACTGAAAATGGAACAACCATTTGATCCAGTGGTCCAACTACTGGGAATCTACCAAAGGGTACAAAAACACTTTTACAATTAAACAGGACAATTAAAACAATTAATAAGGACACCTGGACTTGCATGTTTATCACAGCACTACTTACAACTGCTACAATATGGAAACAACCCAAATGCCTGAAAACCAACAAATGGTTGAAAAAAGATGTGGTATAAATTTTCACAATGGAATATTATTCCACAATCAGAACCGACAAATATGAGGCATTTGTGAGAACATGGATGGACTTAGAGGGAATCATATTAGCAGAAATAAATAAAAAAAAGACACCATATGATCTTACCTATAGATGGAATATAGGAATAGGAAATCAAAATGCCAGAAAAAAATGAAAATAAGCTTGAGAGCAGCGCTGGAGTAGGCAGTGGGAGAAATAGGGGAAGGGAGTGATACAAGAAGATCAAGATGAAGGTTCACAGGTGACAGGATGGAGGCAGTACCCCAGGGAATGCATAGATAGAATATATATATGTATATATATGTATATATATACATACACACACATACATACATATACACATATACATATGTAAATTAAATAAATTAAAAAAAATAAAGTACGCTGTACACAATGACACAGAAGTACCAACAAAGGAAAAAATAGGGGTCATTACTTATCTGCAGGTTCCTATTTTTTTTAACAGCGTTGCTGCTAAGTTAAATAAGGACTGTATTTTCTGTTGCTCAGGGAAACAAAATAGCTATAAACAGGGAAGGCTCTGTGCTTTTTCTCTACAGAACTCAGGTTTTAATGAGGATGGGTTATCTCTATTTTTTTACTATTTTGCATGTTTATCGAAGAACAAAAACATTTTGTAAGGCAAAACCGAAAATTTTTGTATGCTTAATAATAGACCATGACTGGTATAATCGACAAGGTTGTCATTACTGGCTGTTATCAGGATGACTGCTTTCTCTATAAAAGCAACTGAGTGGACTGGGGCCTTCACATTTGCCACTATGCCATGGGTGTGAGTGGTACACTGTGAGTTAGGATGTTCCACTCTTTGCAGCAGAAAAAGAAATGATGGGAGTTCTAAAAATAGAGTAATTAGAAAACAAACATGCAAGATTAGTCTGCCCTGATTATTCATGAATGCAAAATATAGTAAATTACTTCACATACTGTCCACAAAAGTGCCAACAACTTACTACTGAGAATGACTTTCATGATTTTCGCTAACATTAATACAATAACTAGAATTTTCTAATACTCTTGGGAAATTGTCATCTCATTTGCTGATATGTGTTATTGTACATAACAGAATCAGAAATTGCAAATTCAAGCTAGAAGAGGTGAGACTGATCAATTCATATATTCTATTCTCTAAACTCTGAATCTTTACTCTTTTTGCTCCAATAGTCTTCATTTTATTCAACAAGTTTTAGACAAATCTATGGGGAAGGGCATTTTTTTTCTAACTAGGTCAAAGAAAGCATGAATATTTCCCCCTGACAAACTGACCCTATTTCTGAGTCAGTGGATAAAGACTAGGTACTAAGACAATGGTATGAGTTAGGACACATCACCACCATGTAAAGCCACTGAACTTTCAAAGTGTAGTAGAAGCCAGGACACTCCGCCCTTCCACCCACACAAATGCCATTTTTTCCTCCAGGTCTGTGAATGCAAGGACAGTTTTCCTTTGAGATTATCAGAACACTGACCTCTGCTATTCTAACTTAAATGCAGACACATGTTAAATATTATCAAGCCAAAACATTGTGGTGTGACAACTTAGCTACAGCTAGCCACAGAACTGGGTCATAAGGAAACAATTTCTCCTAAGAACAAGTGAGGAAAAGGAGCAAGTTGGGTTGAAGACATGCCTTGCTGATAAAAGTATGGGTAGGGCTGGCTACATAGCAAAGAAGCTGGAGGGCTGCTTTGTGCTGAGTAGAGATCTCTACTGGAATACTGCACACCTGGGAAGGCAGTTGTTCAACTTAAGAAAACGTACATATCTATAGTACTGATGTACAGGGTTCTTTTTTAATTAAAGAAAAGGTTCAATGGGTTATTTAGTTTCAAGCATTCAAAATCAAGCTTTACAAGTTTTCCCCCTCAAACATTATAATAAACTGCTCAAAAATATAGGGAATCTAAACTAATTACTCTTTTGGACTCCCAAAGGCACCTCTAATGGCAGTCTTTTTCATGTGGGGTGTTTTACTGATCTTACTGCACATGCCTCCACACTTACTTTACATCCAGGAGCACTGAACCAATGCACTAGCTCCATGGACTCAATCCTTCGTGAGGTGGGAGCTCTGCTCTCTTCAGAGGACATAGGCTGTGATGTCACCACTGCCTGCTGTACTTCAGAAAGCACAAGAAAGAGGAAGGATAACTGGATCTCCACCTCTGTAGGAAAAAAAGCAGTGGTAATCCTTTGGCTGGCACAAGGGCAACACTGCATTATCTCAACAAAAGAAGCAGGAATGTGTACAAGAGCAAAACAGAGCAGAGTAAGTTCCAGAACAGCTGAAGATTATTTGCCCTTCCAATTCATCCATGTAGCACTGCAGCTGCCCCAGATATCAGGAGAACCATACTGTGAAGGATGACTATATGTCAGCACTGGTCCAGTGACTATGAGCACTAAAGAAACACAGAAGATAAAATGAAACCCAAAATAAAAAATTGCATTTCACAAAACAGGTAAAATTTTTGGAAAGCTATGTAAAACGAATAACTTGATAAAATACTAACACGTTTAAAGTATTTGACAACAAAAATCTGAAACAAAGTAGAAATAAAGAGTCCACCTGAAAAACAGTCATGGTTATAAAAATGTTTTTAATATCCAGACAAGGTTTTTGCCTATTTCCAAATGACCTTACAACTCCTAATTTTACATTCACATTCATGTTAAAATGTGAGAAGCTGTACAATTTAGAACCCTTCCCCCTGTTTTGGTTAATTATCACTTTGTTATAAGAGTCATCATTCATCATTTAGTGTTTTATTTAGTCAGAAGTTAAGACTTGTTTTTCCCCCTTCCTCACTATATTTTCTCCATTCTTTCTAATCACACACAATATCTAAGTTTATAATACTAATAAAACACCTGCTATACGTTTCAGTTTTATCCCCCAATTCTTTTGTTGATTTATTTTTCAGAGTTTCACTATAGATTGAGTAGAAAATGTTTACTGGGATTTTAAAAGTTGGAACAACATGTTGCCCTCCGTCTCATCTTTGAAAAGTTAATGCCATAATAGCAACATCAGCAATCATCTATTGAATACCTCCTGTGAGTCAGATAATATTACTGCATGGTACAAACATACTACCATTTAATCTTCAAGGCAAAACTGAGTTACACATTAACCTTGTTTTATTGCTGAGAATACAGACGCCAAAGAAGATAAATAACTTGCCTGAGGTCACACTTCACAAGTGACATAGTCTGGATTCAAAACCAGGTCTACTTGACCCTATGCTCCTAACCACCACTCAAGGAAGGATCAAATGAAAATGAGTGACTTTTCTAAAGTAATACTGAAAAGAACTTCACAATTTATTTTTAAAGAAAAGATCATCATGTCTTTTAAATCAGTATTTTCTCCATGGTGATTTACATCTAACATTGGGTAAGTGAAAACAAAAGAACTAAAGAAGAGTGAGAAAGCAGGAAAGAAGAGACTGGAACCGAGATGTATGAACTAGGAAGAGAGCCAGGAAAAGAAGGAAAGGCACTCAAAAATGTATAAATATAAATATAGTCCAGCATAGATTAGCAAAAGTTAGCATATCACCATGTCATTTAAAAGCCTTAAGAAAAAAGACATCAACTTGCCATAATGATGGTTAAAAGTATACATACAATCTCTTTTTTTAAAAGTAACATATAGCTATCCTTTAATGACTACAATGAATGACAGATTAACAATACTTCGAATTTAACTTTTAATACTTTATAAACAACTCAGCAGAAAACACGCCGCTGCCTGTGCTGCAGACTCGGATCACTGCCCCCTTCAGTCAGGTTCCGGAGGGAACCCTCTCAACATTTCCTCACCAAGGTTAGAAGCTGGAAGTCACTGGTGCCAGCGCTGGCAGCGCACCGGCACAAGTCACTAAACTAAACTATAGATCTACTTTCAATCTAGAAAACACTACTATCAGCATGCTGACCAACACTAGATCCAAGGTTTCTCAATATGTCGAACAAGTTAGAAAGTAAAACACAGTAAGTAGAAAAACCATAGACTTGCAATCACAGGAAATAATCCATCACCACCAAATAAAAGACAATCTACAGAAAACATCAAGGAAAACATTGATGTGTATCTCAGACAAAGATTCCAACATCAACATGTTAAATGCACTCCAACAGATAAGAGAAGAATCAGCAAAAAAGGACAACAAAATGACAGAAGCATTTAATGCACTAAGGGAAGAAGCAGAAACATATAAAAAAGAAAGCATCAATATGTATAATCTAATCAATGAACTGAAGAATGAAAATGAATCCCTAAAATTAAAATTGAAGGAGACTCAAGATGTAAGGGTTGCAATAGATGAGCTAAAAAATGCACAGAAAAGGCATGGAAGCAGATTAGATGAAATTGAAGAATGATTCAGCACATTGAGGATACTGAAATAGAGAGGACAAAGAAAGAAAGAGAGAGAGAGAAACAAAGCAGGAGGACTGAAGGCAAGCTCAGAGATATGTCAGATTCCTTAAAGAAAAGAAACATAAGAGTAATAGAAATCCCAGAAAGAGAGGCAGGAGTCATGGGAACTGAAAGGCTTTTCAATTTAATAGTAGAGGAGAAATTCCTAAATCTGAAGAAAGAAATGAAAACAAACATACAGGAAGCCAAAACTACTTTAATGAAAGAAAAGCCACAGCAAGACACATCATTGTAAAACTTCCAAGATTCCAAGATTCGGAAAAAATAATGAGAATGGCTAGAGTAAAGAAACCTACAAAGAAAAATCCATTAGATTGACCTCAGATTTTTCTGAAGAGACACTCTAGGCAATGAGAGAATGGAGTCACATCTACAAAAAAAACCCAAGAAAAAATGTGCCAGCCAAGTATATTCTACCCTGCAAAGCTATCCTTCCTCTATGAAGGAAAAAATAGAACCTTCTCCGACAAGCAAAGTCTCCAGAAATTTGCTACCGCTAAACTCCCACTCCAAGAAATTTTGCAGGAGGCCTCAAGATCAAAACCATAAGAAAAACAAACACAAAAGAAAAAAAACCCAGAACCCCCAAAATGACCACCAGGAAACTGTTAGACTCGCAAACATCAATAATCACCCTAAATGTCAATGGTCTAAACTCAGCAATCGAAAGAGTTGCAGACTGGATCAGAAAACAGAACCCAACATTCTGCTGCCTGAAGAAACACATCTGATCTCTACGGATAAGCACAGACTGAAGGTGCAGGGTTGGAAAACTACACTACAAGTAAACGGCCCCCACATGAAAGCAGGGGTTGCCATTCTTATATCAGACAGAGCAGACTTCAAATTAACAAAAGTGACAAAAGATAAAGACAGCCACTACATAATGGTTAAAGAGTCAATCCACCAAAAAGACATAATAATCAACATATATGCACATAATGACGGAGCACCAAAATTCATAAAACGACTACTAGTAGAACTGAAATCGAATACTGGTGAGAATACATATGTGGTGGGAGACTTTAACACACCACTCTCAACAAAAGACAGATCAACAAAACAGCAACTACGCAAAGAAACAAAAGCTTTAAAGGAAGAGCTAGACCAAATGGACCTAATAGATATATACAGGACACTACACCCCCAAGGAAAAGAATACACTTTCTTTTCAAATGCACACAGTTCATTCTCTAAAATTGATCATATATTAGGCCACAAAACAAACCTGAACAAATATACAGAGATTAAAATAATACCAATCTTTTTCTCCAATCATAAAGGCATCAAATTAGAAATCAACTATGAAAAGAAAATAAGGAGAGTAAACAATACATGTAGACTGAACAACAGCCTTCTGGAAGACCACTGGGTAAAAGAGGAAATCAAAGAAATTAAAACCTACATGGAGGCAAACGACAAAGACGACACAATGTTCCAAAATGTGTGGGACGCAGCAAAAGCAGTATTAAGAGGGAAGTTCATAGCAATACAGGCCCAAACAAAAAGAATTGAAACAGCCCAAAGAAATACTCTAATCTCCCAACTTGAGGACTTAGAAAAAGAGCAATAAAAAAATCCAAACCCCAGCAGAAGACAGGAAATAACAAAAATAAAAGCAGAGATTAATGAAATAGAAACCAAAAAGACCATCGAAAAGAAAACCAAAAGCTGGTTCTTTGAAAAAATAAATAAAATTGATAAACCCCTTGCAAGGCTTACAAAGAAAAGAAGAGAGAAAACTCAAATAAACAGGATCAATGAAAAGGGAGATATTACAACAGACCCAGCAGAAATCCAAAAGTTACAGATTACTACGAACATCTATATGCAAACAAATACAGCAACCTGGAAGAGATGGACAAATTCCTTGAACAATACAGCCATCCAAAACTGAATAAAGAAGATATAGAAAACTTAAACAGGTCAAGCACAAGCACTGAAATTGAGGCAGTCATCAAAACTCTTCCTAAAAACAAGAGCCCGGGTCCAGATGGTTTCACAAATGAATTCTACCAAACTTTCAAAGAGGAACTAACACCGGTACTATTAAAACTTTTTCAAAAAATTGAGAAAGAAGGAAAGCTACCAAATACCTCTTATGAAGCAAACATTACACTAATTCCAAAACCAAATAAAGATAGTGCAAAGAAAGAGAACTATAGACCAATCACCCTAATGAACACAGATGCAAAAATTCTAAACAAAATCCTAGCAAACCAAATCCAATAGTGCATAAAAATTGCATTGCATCCATCATGACCAAGTGGGATTCATCCCAGGGCCACAGGGATGGTTCAACATCCAAAAATCAATCAATATAATCCATCACATCAACAAAGAGAAAAACAAAAACCATATGATCATATCAATAGATGCGGAAAAAGCATTCACTAAAGTTCACATCCTTTCTTGATGACAGCCCTGGTAAAAACTGGTATAAAATGAACATACCTCAACATAATAAAAGCTATTTATGACAGACCCACAGCAAATATCATCCTCAATGGGGAAAAACTGAAACCATTCCAATTAAGGTTTGGAACCAGGCAAGGATGCCCATTCTCTCCACACTATTTCAACGTAGTTCTGGAAGTCCTAGCTAGGCAATAAGGCAAGAGAAAGACATGAAAGGAATCCAAATAGGGAAAGAAGAAATAAAGTTATCATTATACGTGGATGATATGATGCTCTGTAGAGAACCCAGAAAAATCGACAGAAAAACTGACTGAAATAATAAACTGATTCAGTAAGGTAGCTGGATACAAAATCAACACACAGAAATCAACAGCATTCATATATCCAAAGAATCAATCAGAAGAAGAATTTAAAAAAACACCTTATTTACCACCGCACCCAAGAAAATCAAATACTTGGGAATAAACATAACAAAAGATATAAAAGACCTATACAAAGAAAACTATAAAACATTCTTAAAAATAAAAGATGATGTTAAAAAATGGAAAGACATTCCCTGTTCATGGATCAGAAAAATCAACATTATCAAAATGGCCATACTATCAAAGGCCATCTACAGATTCAATGCAATTCCAATAAAGATTCCAATGACATATTTTAAAGAGATAGAACAAAAATTACTGAAATTCATATGGAACAACAAAAGATCCCGAATAGCCAAAATCCTTCTGACAAACAGAAGAGAGAATGAAGTTATTTCAAACTATACTACAAAGTCATAATACTTAAAACAGCATGGTACTGGTACAAAAACAGACAAACAGACCAATGGATGGGAATCGAATACCCAAAAATAAAACCACACATATATGGTCAACTAATCTTCGACAAAGGGGCAAAAAACATACTCTGTAACAGGATAGCCTCTTCAGCAAATGGTGCTAGGAAAACTGGATTAAAACTTGTAAAAAAAATGGACCGGGACAACATCCTCACACCCTGTACAAAAATTAACTTAAAATGGATAAAGGACCTGGAGTGCGACCTGCAACCATAAAATACATAGAAGAAAACCTGGGCAAAACCCTTCATGAATTTCACCTCAGAAATCCATTTTGGGAAATAATAATGGCCGGCAACATAATGAAGGAAAACATAAACAGCTGGGACTATATCAAACAAAAAATTTTCTGTTCAACAAAAGAGACAACAAATAAAACACAAAGAAACCCAGCAGACTGGGAGAAAATTTTTGCCCTCCAGACAAGTGACAAGGGTCTGATAACAAAGATCCACAAAGAGCTCCTATAGCTCAACAAAAACTAAGCAAAAAACCCACTCAAAAAATGGGGAGAACTAAAAAGACACTTCACCAAAGAGGAGATACAGATGGCTAATAGGCATATGAAAAAATGTTCCACATCACTAATAATCAGGGAAATGCAAATTAAAAACCACACTGAGCTACCATCTTACACCAGTAAGAATGGCCTATATAAATAAAACAGATGACAACAACAAATGTTGGCGCGGATGTGGAGGAAAAGGAACTCTCTTACACTGTTGGTGGGAGTGCACACTGGTCCAGACACTATGGAAGACTGTGTGGAGGACCCTCAAACAATTGAAAGTGGACTTATCATTTGACCCAGCAATCCCACTATTAGGAATCTACACAGAGAACATGATAACATTAATTCAAAAGGACACCTGTACGCTCATATTCATTGCAGCTCTGTTTAAAATTGCCAAGATTTGGAAACAAACCAAATGCCCCAAAACAGATGATTGGCTAAAAAAAAGATGGTACATATACACGATGGAATACTACGCATCCATCAAGGAGGGCAAACACATGTCATTTGCAGCAACCTGGATGGAACTAGAACGACTCATAGAAATAAGTCAAAAAGAAAAACAGAAGTACAGGATGGTACTTATATAATGGATATAGGGAAAAACAAACAAACGAATAAGAAAGAATGAAAACAACCAATGGAACTGAACCATGGAGCGAGAGAGGAAAAGGGGAAAGAAGGTAGGGGAGGTGAAGAGCACAAAAGATCAGGATGGTTAACAGGTGTTAGTGAAGTGGTAAAGCCCTGTGGTACACAATAACTCAATAATATAAATGTAAATATACATATATATGCAATTTCAAAAAATTTGTAAATTAAATTAAAAGAAAAAAAAAAGAACAACCATCACAGAGATAGTTGACATCCTCTGTGGATATATTTTCTATCCTATTTCCCATTACACATTCCCAGAAATAGTAATTAGTACACTGGAACTGATGTTTGCCATGCCAGTGGTATTTGAAACTTTTAAATCACACATCAGTTAATAATATATTATTTTGCATGGTTATAATTTTGCAATTATGGTATTGTAATATGTATACCTATCTATGTAACTTGTTTTCCCACTTTTTTTTTTCCAATTTATTAAAAAGAAAAAAAGGCAGGGTCTTCAGGAGATAGTTGCACACCCATGTTCAGTGTAGCATTATTCTCAATAGCCAAGAGTTGTCCATTGAGCAATATATGGGGAGGAAAACAAAAAAAAAAAAGAGTTTGTACAAAGAAATGTACAAATATACCTTCTAGTATTGTAAATAATGTATAAATGTGACAACATGTGATACAATTTAGGGGCACCTTAAGTATACTGTTTAAATGTCATCAGTTAAATTAAAATTTAATGAACTGAAGGAAAACAAAAAACCCTCAGCAGAAAACAACCTTCATCTACTTGAGTTATTATATGGCCTTACAAAACATTAGAAGTCATGTACCAAGCGTTTGGATGTTTTAAGGCTGTAAATGCCAGTGCCAACTTCTTCCCTAGAGGAGTTGTAGCAATATGAGCTCAACACTCTGACCCTCATCTAGAAGACGTCTTTGTCCACCTGAAAAAAATGATCCCAAATTATTTTAGTAGTTTTCTTTAATTATCAAAAAGACAAACTTAAAAACCAAGAGAGTTTTCATGTATCTCATCTCAGTGGTGTTTTCTACATCTTGGTCGTAGGAATTATCTTGACTTCATTGAAAAGGAAATAAGTTCAAAGTAATTAAAAATATGTCCAAATATACAGAACAAGCAAAGCTAAAATTTCTGTTGACTTTTAAAATTTGTAACTGCTTATATAGAAATTGCATAGAATATTAATATTTTATCTACAATGACAACATTTTAATATCTTGAGAAATCCTTTACAGTTGGTTTGGAAATTTTCATATTAAAAAATCTAAATAAAAATAACTGAACAATGAAAGTACGCTGCTATCATATTTTGAAGTGTATGTACTAATTGTGATTGCCTAGTGCAATATTTTATTCCAAAACAAATAATTCCTAATGTTATTGTCAACTTATATCTGATGTTCATAATTTGTTCATCTACTCTCAAATAAGTACGGTAGATAAAATTTACTAAATTGTAAAAGAGCAAACACCTTTCTATCTCAGTATATTTTTCTTTTTTTTTTTTTTACATAGTTGATATTTAAATTAACAGGTATACTGTATAAAGGTCACAATCATTTTTTACTGCTAAGAAGGTTTTTTGTTTTAAACAATTCATTTGCCCTCAACAATTTAAAAAAGCAGTTTTAATATTGACATGAAATTATTTTCAGAATGCATTTAATGAAAATCTCTAACTTCTTGTCCTAAAGTACTAAAAACAGAACAAAATGCCTAATGTAGTATCATAGATGAGTATCTTGAAGTATAATGAGATATATACTAAGTGCAAACAGCTTTTCCTTCATCAGTAAGTCATTTAAAGTTCTTAAATTTTAAAAAGAAAATGATACAATTTTTGTAATGCTGTCTGCCTACTTCCTGAAGTCTGAAAATGGCAGTCTCATTTGAAATGAATTTTGCACCCTTGTAATTCATTCCCTTTCTTTGCAAAAATTCAAACAATGTTAACCATACAATTCATAATCACATAGGAGAATGAAAGACGATTGAGAGAAGGTATCTACATAAACTGGGAAAAGTGGGAAGAGGAAGAGAAGATGACCAAAGATCAGATCTACATTAGCAATCCTAGAATTAGAACTGGGAAGAGTATTCACAAACTAGCAGGCAAATGAGCAAACTCCCACAAAACAGAAGGCCAGTGTCAACCACTCTTTCCAGCAGCAAATGGGAAACACCAATGGGGACTAGAGACTTTCTGGGACCATCTCAAATTCCCAAGTTTGATAACATTGACTTATCATTGAATTTATATCCTAACACAAAGGAGCAATGTTCTGATGACTACTGGGGCATGATGACATGGTGAAGCAGGCTTAGAGAACAATCCACCATACCAGGGAGACAGGACTGGCCTCAAAAAGGTAGGTCAAAAGAACAAAATGGGTCGCATATATTAGCTGTTAACAGTGACCAACACATTTGACTGAAGGAGGGTGTGGTAAGAGTTAGCCATAGAGCAAAACAAAATTAAGGAAACAGAAAAAATGAGGCAGGTTTTTCTACTGGAGGGAAAATACTTGTACAAAAAGAATGACAAAATACTTGGCTCACTGATGAGCAGCCTTTTACATAATGCAAACAATGAATACTGAAATTTTTTCTTAATTGTGATATATCAGTATTAGGAAAATGAAAAGATGTAAAGAAAAACTTTCACTAATATAATTTAATAAGTCTAATATTGATGATTCAAATAACAGTATGGTAATAGTAAAGCCATGTTATTTTGTAATAAGATATATATGAGAAAAACACCTAGAATAACTCTCTGGGGAAGAAATGAGGCAAGAGGGTCAAAGGTCTATTGAAATTTTCAATTTTGATTTTTAACAATATGTACATATTTAAAAGATTTTAAAAAGAATTTTAAAAGTTGATGCAGTAAAACATTAAACATTAAAAACTGCCAAAAAAACATTACTATTACAAAAAAAGGAATAAAGACATATATATCATGACTCCATTTCCATTTAGGAACAAAACCAAAATGCTATTTCTAAGTCTTGAGACTGTATGTATATTATCTTTTTAAAATTATTTCTATTGTAACTATGTATAACATTTCTATGGGAAGAAAAAAGGTCAAACAAAATGAACAGGATATAAGTAGTCCATAAAAAAATGAAACTGAAGTAATGAGAATCAGAAAGATAAAAGGAGAAAGACAAAATCTAAATAGACTAGAAAGAAATTTCACATAGTCAAATGTAGTCAAAGATATCAGAAAAACCCTAGTTAGGAGATCAAGGTTATCCTCCAGGAAAGACAGAGGAGGGGGAGGAAATGCTGGGGTAATATGAAATGAGCTTAGAAAAGAGACTGAGAAAGTGGAGATGCAGGAAACATTTGACTGTGAAAGTAACAGGGAGTCCAGGTCAGAAAATTGAAGGCAGGATTCTGGTTGTTGCTAAAACACAAGAGAGGAGAGAGAGAGAGAGAAAGAGAGAGAGGAGAGAGGAGGGAGAGGGAGAGGGAGAGGGGGAGGGAGAGGAAGAGGGAGAGGGAGAGGGAGAGAGAGAGAGAGAAAACACTGATGAAGAGGATGTGGCAGAGCATAAAAGAAAATTTTCCAGTTTAGAAAAACTCTGAAGGGGAAGAGGGCACTGGCATTTGGTAAATAGCAAGCAGAGCAAGGAGTGAAAATAACAAAAAATGTCTCCTTGGACACATACACGTGAACAACTGAACCCCCCCCACCCCCTTACTCTCCCCAAAAAATCACTGCACAATAAACCTCCAAAGAATTGAAACAGAAAAAACTGAGTAAGATGACTTTTCTGGCTTCTCATTTTTACAAATTTTAGATCCGAATGAGTACTTAACAATTCTGTCACTTAGTACAATGCAATCAAAGCAATCACAAGGACTCTGGACAGGTCATTCCCTGTGGATTTCAGCAAACTATGAATGTGAATGTAAAGGATTAATTTTAAAGTACTACTATTATTCCTCCTCCTCCTCTACTACTACTGCTACGAGGTAAGTAAAAAGTTACCATTTCTCACAATAATCACTTTAAAATAATTACTGTATATACCTGGGTAGCAGGTATGAGAACACTTTCAAAATAAATGAGTTTTGTAATTACCATTCACTTCTAAATCACTAGTAGGGTTTTAAACTACTTTTAGTAAGTATTTGAGGAAGAAAAGCAAGCTGTTGAACAATATGTTTGGTATGACCCACTTTTTATTTTTTTAAAGTGTTGTTAAGGGCTAGTGTTTCCAACATTGGCTGCATATTAAAATCACCTCAAGAGCTATTCAAAATACCAATGCCTGGGTCCCACCCACAGAGACTCTTGTTTATTTGCCATGGGAAAAGGTTTGGGCATTGGGATTTTTGACAGCTCTCCTTAATCCCCTAGCCAAATGATTTTATGTAAAGAAAAATGTCTGAAAGGGTTGGGATTCAGAATTTTTCATTTCCTACTGTCCACATTTCTGCATTGTTTAACTTCTAAACCCAGAATGTACTACCTTTATATTTTAAATAGAAATATTTCTATTGAAAATTAACAAAGAGAAAAAAAAATCTTTCTAGGTTTTTCAATTATGTAAGTAGGGAAAATACCTTTTGAATTACATCACAATAAAAGAAGTTCACTTTTCTCTTAAAAGTGTATTTTTAGGGAACATCTAATTCTATTAATAAAAAGTAGTGTGAGCATATTGGGAGGGGAGAGTTGTGAGACAGCTGTTGAGAGTCTTCTTACCCTGTTGAGTGTTTATTATCTAAGCAAATAAAATCATTCAAGGAATTTTTTTTCATAATAGTGACATGATATGAACTCCAGATAAAAGAAAATAGAATTAAGAAAGATAAAACTATGACATTAAAGAAACAAAACATTAGAGAAAAATCTTTGAAACCTAATGGTTAGAAAAGACTTTTAAAAAGCCACAAATCAACAACATGAAGAAAAAGATTTATCAAGCACCTTTCTGTTCAATGGTTGAAACTCACAGGTAAATGAGAGATTGAAAGAACTGTAAGATACTCTGAAAAGTGGCTAGTATCCAGATTGATAATACAACTTCTAGGTAAAGAGAGGCACATATAGACATTATATAATAAAAAAGGTTCACTGATCAAGAAGACAAAATACGAATATCTTCAACATTGGTGTACCAAAATTATAGACAGCAAACAATAACAGGACTAAAAGGAGACACTGACAGAAATGTAATTAGAGTAATGGACTTTAAATACATGAACAGAAACTTCCATACCCAAATAGCAGATTACGCATTCATCTCAAGAGTATATAGAAAAATTTCGAGAATAGGCATGTGATGACAAAAGATAAATCTCAATAAATTTATTAAGATTAAAATCATATCAAATTCCTTTTCTGATCACAATGATATGCAATAAATGGGGAAAATAAACAATGTGCTACTGAACATCTATTAGTTCAAAAAGAAAATCAAAGAAGAAATCAAGATACATGCAGAACAAGATAAATGAAAACAAAGGCTCCCAGAACCCTGAGATTCATTAGTAGTGGTTCTAAGGAGTATTTATTAAAATACAGACCACCTTAAGAAGCCAGAATATTTATCAGCAATCCAAACTTATATACTATACTATGTTATATATTATATTAACATTATATATACTTTATATATAACTAAATGAACCAGGAAAAGCAAATGAAGCCAAAAGTAAATAGAAGAAAGGAATAATAATCAAAATGGAAAAATCTGAAATAGGTATCAAAAAGACAATAAAAATGATCTATAAAACCAGGAACTGGTTCTTTGCAAAGAAAAACAAAACCTTTAACTAAACTCCTAAGAAAGCAAGCACAAATAAAATTAGAAGACACAGTAGATACTACAGAAATACGGATTAGAGATTACCATGAGACCTATGTACCAACAAATCTAGACAATCCAGAAGAAATAGACAAATTCTTAATATTACACAAACTTTAAAGTTTGAATTAGGAAGTAACAGAAAATTCAAACAGTTTGAACATAAGAGGATATCTCAACAGTAATCAAAAGCCTCCCTGAAAACAAAAGCTCAAGAACAGATGGCTTGACTACTGATTGTTACCGAAGTTTCAAATAAGATCTAATATCTAATATCTATTTTTCTCAAACTCCTCAAAAAAACCTGAAAAGGAAGTAGAAAATAACACATTTTATGAAGTGAACTGCATCCCTGATACAGAAACCAAACATGGAATTACGAAAAAAGGTAACTGTAGATAGATATCTCATGAACATGAAAGCAAATCCTCAACAAGAATATGGCAAACTAAATTAAAAAATACATTAAAAAAATCCATTAACTAATCCAGTAAGTTTTGCCCCAAGGATACAAAGAATCCTCAGCATACAAAGATCAACTACTGTGATACACACATAAACAAAAGAAAGTCTAAAAATCATGATTTTCTCAAACAGCAGAAAAGTCATGACAAGGTTCAACATCCACATAAATGTTCTCAATAAAATGCATATAGAAGGAACATAACTCAACATAATAAAGGCCATATATGATAGATTCACAGAAAATATCACACTCAAAGCTTTACCTCTAATACTGGGAACAAGACAAAGTCTACTTCCACCAGTTATGCAACATAGTACAACTAGGCAAGAAAAGGAATAAAGAGATATCAAATTGGAAAGAAACTCGTATTATTAACATATAGAGAAAACTCAAGATTCCACTAAAAACTGTTAAAAGAAAATATAAACCAGTTGGTTATAAAATTAATATAAAAGATCTCTTGTATTTCTATAGGCAAACAAAGACTAAACAAAGTAAATTTAAAAAAAAAATCTCGGGCTGGGCATGGTGGCACAAGCCTGTAAGCGGCAGCCTAGGAAGCCACGGCCAGGGCCAAGGATTGTGGTTCCAGTCCTGCTGGGGGCACATAGTGAGACCTAGTTCCAAAAATATACAGCTGGGCATGGTGGCATGCGCCTATAATCTCAGCTACCTGGGAAGCTGAGGCTGGGGATTGCTAGAGTCTGTGGTACCCTGGGCAATGTGAGCCTGTGGTTCCACAGGCAAAAATAGTGAGACCTAGTCTCAATAATAATAATAATAATAATAATAATAGTAGTAGTAGTAGTAGTAGTAGTAGTAGTAATAATAATATTAATAATGCAAATAGATAAAAATTTTAAAAATCTCATTTGTGATTGCATGATTAGAAATAAAATACCTAATAAAAAATTTCACCAAGAAGATGGAAAATCCTGTACACTGCAAATCACAGGACACTGCTAAAAAAAAAACAAAACAAAAAACAAAACCACAGAAAAAACACAATGAAATGAAAAGATTTTCTATGTTCATGGACTGCAAGAATCAATACTGCTAAGATGTTGCCATACTACTTAAAACAATATACAAATTCAATGCAATATCTATCAGTATCTCATGGTCCTCCTCACAACAATAGAAAAAAACAAACCTAATGTTTATATGGAATTCTAAGAGATCCTTAACAACCAAGGTTTTCCTGAGGAAATTAAAAGAACAAAAATGGAGATGGAGATGTCATATTTACTCACTTCACTTTATACCACAAAGTGAATAGAAATCAAAACAATATGATATTGGAATAGAAGCAAATACACTGATAAATAGGATAGTACTGAAAATCCACAAGTAGATTAGCAATGAGAGTCCAATATAATATGAATGGAACACAAACACACTTATGAACAGTTATTTACAATGGAGAACAGTCCATCAATAAACAGAATTGAGAAAACTGAACAGCCACATGCAAAAAAAATAAACTAGACCAAAACCTTAGAATGCATACAAAAATTAATTTAAGAAGTACCATAGATTTGAAAGTAAGATGTGAAAACAAGACAAAAACATAAAGCAAGCAGAGGTGGAAAATAAGTCACTTCTCAAAAAAAATAACAGGTGGCCAACAAACATATCAAAAAGCGTTCATCTTCTTACTAGGGAAATGCAAATCAAAACCATAATTTCATATCACCTCATCCCTGGTAGAATAGCTATTATCCAAAAGACAAGAAATGGGTATTGGAGAGGATATAGAGAAAGAGAACCCTTATACCTTCTTGGTGAAAATGTAAAGTACTGAGGTCACTATGAAAAAGACTAAGGTAATTCCTCAAATAATTAAGAATACAAATAATGTACGATCTAGTGATTTCATTTGTAGATATTTGTCTAAAGAATATGAAAATACTCATTTGAAAAACTAAGTGTAGCTCCTATTTTCAATGTAGCCATTACTATGTCTAGCCAACATCTGGACCTGTCTGTTAATGGATACATGGATAAGGTAGATATGTTAGATATACACAACAGAACACTACTCAACTATTAAAAAAAAACCAAACTCTTACCCTTAGTGACAACATGGATGAACCTTGAAGTTATCATACTAAGAGAATAAGTTAGCAGAGAAAGACAAATACCAAATGAATTCACTAGTACAGGAAAGATGGTGGTTAAAAAAAAAAGGAACAACAAAACAAACTTAGATTGTCAGAATAAAATAGCAGCTAGCAGAAGGGAATAGGGAAGAGTTAGGTATAGTGGGTAAAAGAGGTCAGTTGTTAGGTGATAGAAGAAAACTAGACTTTTGGTGGAAATCATAAAGCAGTACCAGGCAGGTATCAATTTATAATGTGGTATACCTGAAACCCATGTTGCAGTTCAGTGTTACTTTAATAAAAACTTTAAAAATAAAATCAAGGTATAAAATTTTTTAAATAAATTTACAAGAAATGTGCTAATAACAACCAGATGAATGGATAATGAAGTTTAGGAGCAGTTCAAAAAAAGGGATTTTTTTTTTTAATCAATCATGGTTTTTGAAAATTATAGCCTAGCAAATCTAGCCCCAAGCCTAGCTTCCAAAGAAACTACTTCACAGGTGTCAAGGGACATGAAAGACACTCTACAACGAAAGGGCGGTGAAAGCATTCTATCTAGATGAATATCATTGAAGGAGTGAAGAGGTAAAACTGGATGAATATATATCTTGAAATATTCAACTACAGTCAAAATCAACAAAGTAATGTTCATGCAGGACCCAGAACAGATTTTTAAATCGTTATGTGAATGAGAATGACTTTTATATAACAATTCATACATTATAAAATATATAAGTGTATACACAAATGGAAAGAATCACATTAACAACGTTAAAATAAATGCTAACAGTAGTACTTGGTCTGGGGCAATATGATGGGATGGCTATATACAACAAGGAGTTAATAAATAAAACAACAGCTCGGTCCAGACCAATGATGACAAAACGCTACCTGATGAGATTTATGAACATCTCACAACCCTCACTAAACTCCAAGTTAAAAAAAAAAAAATCCTACACAATAAAGACTAACAATGTGAATCAAGCGTATAAAACAAAGATTAGACAGTTCCATCAGTTGTGAAAAGGTATTAAAAACCTAGAAACGTATGGCCTTCTTAAAACTGATTAGATGTTTAAACCATTGCCTGCATCAACTCAGTAACACTGTTGTGTTTGTAATTCTTCCTCTAGAAAAATGCCCTCATTCCCAGTTGCTATTTTCCATTTCTAGACTTCAATCTATGACAAATAAGCTACTCAGTCTTTACACTTAACAGCCATTTTTAAAAACAGCCACTAAAAGTGGAAATTTGTTCGGTTTTTTGCAAGTCTACAAAAAATACATCTGCTTTACTTATGTATATTTTAACTCTCTCAAAAAAAATCTAGTAAGAAGTTTTTTTCTTTGTAGATAACACATTTGCTTTCCCTATGAGTTTCCTAAGTATGATTTGGTAAATGTCATCACAGAGGTACCAGAAGCCTAGCAGGGAAAAAAGGTGGCCAACTGATGCTCTGAATTCACTTGTATTTGTATGGTCCCAGTACCACGACCAATCTGCTGGCATAATAACTAATCATAAGCTAATTCGATACATTTTGCTACAAGCATCCCAATTTTACCCTTTAAGTATCCCAGGGAGATGCAATTGGGTATTAATATTTTGTACACCCCAATACATACAACGAAAATATTTTAAGTAAATCCAGCTGTTTGATCTAATATTTCTATGTGCCTATTTAAAAAACACAATTTGAAAATACTATTTCCCCTCTTTTCTAGAAATAGCTCAGACAAAAATGATGCACATGCTAGTTGTTTTCTCAATGGAGGGGGCAAGGCTGAGGCTTTAAAGTTCATGATCACTGTAGGAACTTAGACTTCAATAATCTAGACTTTTCTCTCACCCTAATGTTCTCTTACTAGACCTTAACTGAGGTTTTGCCTTTTTTGACATAAATGCATGTCTCATTTGATAAAACATTTTTAAAAGTTATTTCCTCTGATTCAAATGGCAAGAAAAGTCAATAAACCATAAGAATAATATAGGACTTAAATGCAGTGATAAGTAGAAGTCAGTTTCAGGTACTCTGATTACTAAAAAAGGTTATTAAACTTTTGGATCTGAGTGAGAAGCCTGAAAAATATTGTAGGCAAAAATAGAAAACCCACCCTCTGTATTCAGCTAAGGCAGAAAGGTCATATCAGCACTCCAAGCAGCATGACTAGATGCCAAGAACATGTCACAATACAAGAAAGTTTCAAGCATGCCATAAGAACTCCACAAAAGAAACAAAATACAAAATAGAAAAAGGGACACACATCATAATCCCTAGTAAATAATTTTTTAGCTTCAGAAACTTCTTTGATTATCATGGAAATAAAACTCAAAAAGATTAAGATCGTGTGAATACATTAAAACCACCTTCATAACTATCAAATATATAACTTTAGAAAATTATTCTAAATAGTGAGAATCCCACATAGGCTAATATTCAGTGAAATAATATCAGAAGATAATACATTAATGTCATACCCTATAGCACAGTGTTTCTAAAGGGAAACTATATAACTTAATAGCATCTAGATTGTTTTTTATTTGTTGTTTCAATGAAACTTCCTCATCAAAAGTAAAATAACAAATTTCTGTAAATGTAGCAAATGTGAATTGGTTCAGTAAAACAATGAAATTCAATCACAATCATTGTAGAAATGAGGAAATATTGGGTCAGAGAGACATAACCCCTTCTCCGAAACCAGTAAGGCATTCAACAGAAATGAAGACAAGTCGCCTTTAGCTGGCGCAGTACTTCATTCATCAGTTCCTATATGCTTTTTATGAATCCTTTAAACTCTTTTTAAAGCAAAAGTGTTTTTCTTTGATATAACACAAAGACAAGTATTCCAGGAGGGACTCTTTAAAAGCTACCAACCTCGTACTACCACATACAGGGAACTCCCATTTAAATGAGATAGTGCAGGAACCAAAATCCCTTCATTATGAATGCTTCCTTTACTGTTTAAAACTGGCAGAGTAATATAAGTGTACAAAGACCAAAAAAAGGGGGGAGAATGGGGGGACACAAGGAATACATGTAATTCAACCTCTGAAGTCACAGTCCAAACAGAAACATTTCTGAAGGAAATGAACAATGTGTTAAGGAGAAGGTTAAAAAATTCCAGTCGAGAAAATATGTGCTAGTAAGTGCTACAGAAGATACCCCTAGAGCACATCAGATTGAAGAAATATTAAATGAAGAAATGTTAAACTTCTGCGCACTTTTAAAACATTTATCCCTACCTGCCTATCACACTTCCCTCAAAAATATTTTCACAATTTGGTTTCCAAGGAATGTAAAACTTTGTGGATATACACAGTAATCTACTATAGAATTATGAAGATAATGGTGAAATATAATTTTGTAATGGCAGTGATAAATTTGTGGCTCCATGGGTAAAAAATTGAAAAAATAATGAAGGATCTTCCTAAAATATGGTTCGATCCTATGGAATTAATTAAGAAGTGACTAATACCACAACTGAAGTTATCAAATCAACACAATAAGTTGTGATTTGGTAACACCTCAGTTTTCTATTAAACTTATTCTACATGTTATATTCCATTACTATATTAATTCATAATAGATTCTCTTTGAAGATATAAACATTGCACCCAAACAAATCCAAACTCTTAATTTCATGGGTGCTTTCTACACAGAACAACTCCCAAATAAATTCAGCAGCAATGTTATCAAACAGGCATTTCCTTTTTATGCCAGAAAACTAGGGTTTCAACTCTGCTTCTTACTCACTAGTTGCAAGATCCTAGGCAAGTCACAGATTTCTGTTAGGTGGTTTCCAGATGTGCAAAAATTATATATCAACCCTTTCAAATATCATGGTGAAGACAACTGGTGTGAAAATACACAATCCATGGTATGTTTTTTTATAAATATACATTTAAAAAGGCTTCTGTACCAGTTAATTTTAACTATGTCATTTGCAGTTAGTTTTAACTATCACACAAAGTTGACAGGATAGTGCTGAAATTCACATGTGATAAACTCTATTTTCCAGCCCACTTCTCTGTCCCACCCTTTCTTATAGATGCACCTTGTATAAGGATGCTGATGTAACATAGCGTATCAAAAGGCTGAAAACAGGCAATTGACTGTGAAAGTATATGCATGTTAAATGGAAGATACCTCTCTATATTTAAAATATGTCACCATTTCCACTCTCCATATATGCACAGCTATGATTAAAATGAACAGTGACCAAAGAGTTTTATTCCATGATCACCGTATTCTCACTAATTATATTGCCTGTGATGCAGTCTTTGACTGTTCATGCTCAATGGGACCATCCCAAGGAAGACAGAATGACTTTCAGTCATCAATGCATGACAATGATGTGCTGCTACTGATCCACAAAGGTACATGATACATTCTTTTATTTTCTTTTTTGATAATTCCCCAATTCCCAAATATTTGTCATGCAGCAAAAATTAATTTATTTTCTTTTATTGAGTCAATTCTCTGCTTCATTTTAGCTAAGAAGAGCTGTATTTACAAGACTATCTTTTATCTAAACTGCCCCTCACACACACTTGACCCTCCATAACACTTAATAGCTGACATGTTGCTCAAAAACCGTATATATCTACAGGTATTAAGAATCTTATTCATTCAGGGCCAGGCATGTGGCACATGCCTGTAAGCGGCCGCCTCAGAAGCTGCGGCCGGGGGCAAGAATCACAGTTCCAGTACTGCCAGGGGCACATAGCGAGACCTAGTTCCAAAAAAATATAGCGGGGCATGGTGGCGTGCACCAGTAATCCCAGCTACCTGGGAAGCTGAAGTTGGGGATTGCTTGAGTCTGTGGTACCCCAGGAATTGTGAGCCTGCAGTTCCACAGGCAAAAACAGCAAGGCCTAGTCTAAAAAAAAGAAAAAAGAAAAAAAAAAGAATATTATTCATTCAAAACATTGTTTTTCTAAAGTCTTCATTTCATTTTATCTAAAAATCGTTCTATACTGTCAACTAACTAGTGGCTTCCCCCAAAACTCATTAGATTTGATAAAGTGAAAAATACTCAGTATTTTGCTTAAATTTCTTGACTTTACCATGATTTATGACTTTAATAATTGTCTCAAAAGAAAATATTTTCTTTAACAATTGTCTCAAAGGCACAGAACTTTTAGTTTTATGACACAATATTGTCTTCATTCTTCATATAACTTAATGTAATGAAATATTCTTATATCATATCTACATATATTCAAATAGTAAGAAACTGTTTAATTATGGCCTTTCAAAATGGTTAAAATTTAAAATTGAACTGTCAAGTGTCTTCAAAATAATATTATTAAAGTTATAAATTAAATATTATAATACCCAATCCCCTTATCAAATTCCATTATAATTCTTTTAACTTGAACTTTATGATTAATGAGTACATAGATTTAATTGGAAATAAAAAACCCACTGTGCATATTTTTGTCACAAAATACCAATGCTGCTTATAAACTGTTAATAAATTAACAATTTGCAACCAACATATCCTTAGATTACATGTGCAATATATTTTAATTATTGACACTATGGATAAGTATTACTAAACATAATCTAATAAACACTTATTGTCATATTCACATTCTCAAAATTACAAAAATAAACATTTGGTCACTGTGGGCTATGAATTTTTTGTATTAGATTCCAACATACTTTAGAGAAATTTCAACAAATTCCCTCATTTTACAGATGACAGTGAGTGGCATAAATGTTTTTGCTTATAAAACCTCCTATTCTTATGTTCAAATTCAGTAATAAGTAATTCCATATCACTTATATCTACTATGAACAATTGTATTCTGACTGCCTAGTACTTGCCAAATATTTTTAATGGAATCTAAACAAGAGAAAGACAAGGCTCCTCCTTTATGGAGCTTACAGTCTTATAACCCACTTAAGTGTGAAAATATGATCTTACAGGTTACACTGAGAGCCTACTCAGGCAACACAGCAAGTGGGTAAGAACATGGGTCTAGGCATAATGGCCTGGACTCAAATTCCAAAGCTGTCATTTCCTAGTTGTATGGTTCTAGATGACACTGTTCACTGTAACACGCTTTTATGCCTGTACTCTTCTATAGAACAGAGAAAACAGTACCTGACTCTTACAGTTGATGATTAAATGAGTTAATGCACTTAAAATGTTTACATGAATTTCTTAACATATAGTATGCACTCAATAAATGGTGTCTATTATTAAAAGAAATGCTGGAGATTTGGAGTTGTGTAGATAAGGTTGTCAGTTTGGACTCTCTGCTGACAGAAGGAAGGCCACACAAGGCCTTTTAGGTCATGGTCGGGCTTCCAGTTTCTTTGCTACAGAACAATGCTAAGTTATAGTAGTGTGGAAGTGACCTGTTCAAATGCCTCTTTTCTTAAAAATCTGGCACTTAGGGACAACTGGGTGAAGTGAGAAGCTAGTATGCTAGACTGGATGGAAAACATGTTATTTAGAATTATATTCTGATTGCCAGTTGCAGAACTTTTCATACCATGTAACTCCTTTCTCACATTCTAATAGGCCCATAAGAGACTGTGTCAGCACACAGTGCTTTTCAATACTTACAGAACCAAGCAATCTTTTACTTCTACTGCATGTACCTGTAAATACATTTTGAAGAAAAGGTTCATGGCTTTCTAGAGTGCCACTGGGTATAAAGGTCAATTGTCACCATCTTTATCATAAAAAGTACACCAAAGACCTTATCAGGTAAGGTTTTCTTTGAAAAAAATACCAGTACCCTTAACATGAGCCAGATAGCTTCATCATTAATAGTGAAGCATACAAATGAAGGGGGAAAAAATCTTCCTAGGGGGCAGATAACATTTTAAGAAAAAATATTACCTTGCACCATAAACACATCTAACATATTTGCTAAGTTACTAATCTGCAACAGCAGATTCTCCAATATTTCAGTTCTTAAAAGTAAGCAGTTCTTAAAAGTAGAATTGATGTAGTTAAACTCAGAATTAAAAGACTTTGAAAAATGTGTAACTTTTTAAGAGTCACATTTGTCAAGTAGACAACAGATAAGAAAAAATTTCAAATCAACTGACAATGGAGTTTACTCATATTTAGAAATACTTCCTAGAACTGAGGAAAAGTAGTACCTTTCAAATTATGTTAAACTTCTCTTTCTAAGTTTTAATTGTACATATTCATATTCTTAGAATAGAATATAATTTTAAATTCTGCTGGATTTAATAAGATCAATAATTTTAAGAGTTAAAAAACAATAATTCACTGATACAACTATGACTCATAGTAAATTTTTAATGTTAGAGGCTTTAAAAGCTTAAAGTACTAATACACACACAGAAAAACAATAATCAGTGTTCCAGAAAGCAGATATTCCAATCACCAACTCAAACTTTAAAATGTTACTTTTTTTTAATTTGCAACACTGACAGTCTTTATAACATTATGATATTTCCTATCATAATTTTGTCACTCCTAATTAATGTTCAAATAACTGCTGACTCATGAAATATTATGAAGTCATATGGAATCATACATACTTTAAGAAAAAAGATACAAACCACAACAATGTAAGGACAGAATAAGAAGTCAAATAATAAATACACATGGCATACAAACAGAAAGGGATAAACAGAGACGGGATCAAGAATTCTCAGAATAGCGGTGGAAACTCAGAAGCACTGAGAAAAAATGTATTAATAAAGAACAGAACAGGTAACTGAGTACATAAACTAGAGACATGGATGAAACAAAGTGTGGCGGGAGTAAGATGGAAAGAGGCAGGAAAAGAAGGAAAAGAACAAATCATTCGTCAATCCTTACATCTTATCTAAACTTTTCAAAAGAAGCTACTTTCCAACCCAAAATAGATTTATTTTTAAGGACATATTAGTAAACAGACATAAAGTGAGTCAATGACTACTTCTGGTGTCTAAACTTCATAGGCAAGTGGAGAATGTTAACAGAAACAATAAGAACCATGTGTATTATATACAATCCAACACAATGATCTGCATTTCTTTAAAGCTCCTTTTTCAAATGATACAGTGTTGAGATAATTCAGGTTTACAAAATCCTACTATTTTTAATTAGTAAAATAAGAATCTTCAGGAAAAAAACATATCTAAACACCACTAATCAGTAAACTTTCTGTGTTGATGAAATGTGTATTTTACTGTTCTATTATGGCTGAAACAGAAGTATAGCTACTGAAAACTTAAAATGTGGCTACCTCAGAGGAACTGAGTTTTTTAAGTAATTTAAAGTTACATAGCCAAACTTGGCTGGTAGTTATATACTAGACAGCACAGATTGATAATTAAGGTATCACAGACCACAGCTAACAAATCTACAAGCAATATCATGTAAAACATCCCCAACATTAGCAATGTTTTAAAACCTCACACTTTAGCTGCAAATTAATTTGGCACTATTTCAATACTACATATGGGTGGATAATACTCATTTATATAATCAGTTTTGCTGTTTTTATGTGCTATATGGTTATATCAATTCTGTACATGCATTTTACTCATACAATATAATTTATTCCTATCAAATTTTTCCCCAAAAACTAATCATACACTTGAGATGAAACCATTCAAAATAAGGCAGTTAAAACTTTAGGAAAAGATTTGAATAGACATTTTTCAAAGGAAGATATACAAATGGTCAATCAGCATATGGAAGTACACTCAAATATCTTTTAGTCATTAGGAAAATGTAAATTCAAAACTACAGTGAGTTATCACTTTACACCCACTAGGAAAGTGATAATTGAAGACAGGCAACATCAAGTGCTGGTAAGACTAGGAAATTGGAACTCTCATACATTGCTAGTGGACAAGTAAAAGTGCAACTGCTTTAGAAGCAGTATGACAGCTTCTCAAAAGAAGCAATTCCACTGCTGGGTATATACCCTAAACTGAAAACATGTCTCCACAAAACACATATATGTGCACAGCAGCATTTCATTAATAGCCAAAAACCGAAAACAACACAGACATCCATCAGCTGACAATGGATAAGCAAAACATAGTATTACCCAAGGAAAAGAACATCAGTCATAAAGAGGAATGAAATAGTCACATGTCACTTAGTCTTTTTACTCAATGAAGGATAGACTATGTGATGATGGTCCCAATGGGCTATCCTATACAGCCTAGGTACACAGTAGGCTATACAAATTAGGTTTGTGTAGTATCAGTCTATGACACTTGAAGAACGATGAATTTACCTAATGACAACCTTCTCAGAATGTAATCCCATCATTAAGTGGCATGTGACTGTGCTGATTCACGCAACATGAATGAATCTTAAAAACATTATGCTAAGTAAAAAGAGATCTGACATGTTACTTATATTCTATTGGTATGACATTTCTAGAGTTGGCAAATCTACAGAGAAAGAAAGTAAATTAGTGATTCCCAAGTCATGGGGGGACATGGAAAATGTTTAATTTAACAAGCAGAGGGTTTTATTTTGGGGGTAGTAAAATGTTCTGAGAACAAGATAGTGAATATGACCATATAAGATTGCATAACTTTGTGAATGTACTAAAGTGGCCTTTAGTACACTTAAAAAGGAAGAATTTTGCAGCATGTGAATTATATTTCAATTTTTAAAAGCACTTCAATCTTTGGTTCTCAGATTTTAGAAACTTTTATGTGTAATTTCTTTTTAATGTCACAGGAGTATTTTGTTCTTTCTAAAGAAATATTGGCCCATTTTAATAAGTGGTTTTGTGTAAGAGATACTTGCAAATATAGTTTCTACAAAAGAGGCAAGTTTTAAAGTTTGCTGGTTACTAAAATTTAAGAAAGGAAACATTCAACAGAATCAGTGACACCTTCAAACTGATAATAAAGCACAAGTCTGTGTTTTGGTTTTCTCCTTGAAGAAATAAGCAGTTCTCAGCTGGTGTTTGAAATGAGTCCCCATCTTTCTGACAAGCCCTTCAATGGAAAAATCTGACAATGGTTTGAAAGGCAGCCTTGGTTATCACTAGAGCAGAAACAAAACTATGAAGCCAAGTTATGAGCAAGCCCTAGATTTTAACTTAAATTAGCACGAGAAATGGGCTGAAATTTCTCTTTGAAGATACAAGGAAAAATGGGCTAAGGGATACGGCCAAAAAGAATAGGATACTACAAAATCCATAAGTTCTATAGAGAAATCAGAAATGTTTTTAAAATACATTTTCATTTCATGATTTGGAAAAAAGTTTGTCTAGGGTCATATAGTAATACTAAGTAAGTCAGAGTAACTAATACTTATAAACTCTTACACAACTGCCATCAGAGCAAGAACAGAACTATCGCTGTAGGTGAAGGTTTTCTTTATTATGGTTAAATTTTTGCCAAATAAATGTATCAGAATTCTCATTTTATGTCCAAAAATATCAAACTGCACTTAAACAGAAACATAAATGGAAAAATAAAATTTTCAAATTTTGTTTTATTTAAAAGTTAGCTAACATTCAACATCTAAATTGTTGGAAAGCTGGAAAGATTGAAAAGGCTCTACTAATGAAAAAAAAAAAAAATAGAAACCTCTTGGAGAATGCCAGCTCGGCAGTTCAGCCTGTAAGAGGAATGGGAACAAATCATTTTCAAAGTACTTAGTGAGTGGAATTTGCTAATTCTAATACTGTGGGGAAACTGACAGGAAATCATAAGCATAACGGATATCTCTAATACCTGAAAGCCCATATTTATACAAGATGTATTTGCAGTAAAAATTAAAATGTAAAAAAATTAAAAGTCTAAAGCAAATTTGGCTAATCAAGATCTCTTAAATCTGAATGATAGTTGCATTGGGTGTTCAGTACATTATTCTATATACTTTCAAAACTGTGAAACATTCTCTAAAAGTTCTTAAAAAAATCTCGTTACCACCAAAGAGCGCTAGTTTTTTTACTCCGAAAGTAAAAACTAAAAACTACCAAAATATTAGCTAATTTATATATTGCTTAAGTTTCACTATGCTGATTCAGGTTTAAGGCATTATTAACAAATGAGGTGATGCAATCAAAATATTTACAAAGTTGTTTAATAGATAAAGATGAAAGACTGCCAAGTTAGAGCAAAAAACACTAGGCAGATCTCACTGCTTGCTGATAATCCATATATCTTGATTAGTGAGACAGTACAACATTCTCTAAAATGCATAAATACCTTTTAGTAGGAATTTAGAGACTATATTTCTTGTCCACACGTTAAACTTTGAATGTCAAAATTATAGCAAGTCATCTCATCTTCTTATATTCCTATTCACTGAACAGAAAAAACAAAACCTACTATATGTTGAGATACAGAATTTAAAAAGTGACTTCCTAGAAAAAAAAAAACTCAAAATAACCTAAGTAATGATTTTGTAAATTTCTGTCATTATAAACTGCAATCAAGCTAAAATTCCTCTTCAACAACCTTGAATCTTGCAGCTAACCAAGAAGTTCTTTCAAACCACACCCTTTCAAAAACAAAACTGCAAATTTAAGATCTCTAACTCCTCCCAGTCTATTTTAGAATATCAAAAATGTTTTAATCCTGAGCCAAAATTATCTCTCTAGAATTCAAGAGTGGAGAGTATAAACTTTGTCCCTCCTGATTTATTGCTTATTAATACAAAGCATTATTATAGCTATCAACTTATTTATTTGCCTATCTCAGAGGTTGGTTTGTAACAGCTCAGCTGCCATGATATTGTAACTCCATTTTTTTTAATCAGAAAATTGTTATCAGAAAGTGGACCTCTGTCTTATCCCAATCAACTGATATGAAAGCAGAATTTCATGATACCCTGCCTTAAGACTGACATTTCACTCCTTTATAGATGTCTGTCCCTTCTGCTGAGCTTCTAGAAAAATCAGACCACAATTACTACTTCAGTGGTACAGACACTGACACTTCTGCTTCAATGAAATAGTCTATTCTTGGTATAGTTTTCTTCCAGTATTTTGTTTTGTTTTACAAAATGCCATCTGAGTTAGCCTAAGTAATTCCTTGCTTTTAAATACCAGGGAAATTTGTGTATTAAATCAATTCAATACTACTTATTATTAAATAGTCAATTAAATATAAGGGAATTGTTGAATTTTCATCTTAATTAACTGATGGGAAATACAGTATCTTGCACAGGATGCTCTTATGAAGGCACAGGGATCAGCAGTTTTGAGAAAGTTTCCTGTGGCTTTGAAAGACCTGGGTCTACTGTCTACTGCTATCAACAAATTTTCTTCCTTTCTGAGATAGGTATACATAATAGAGGCAGTCTATCGAGTAAAAGTTTACAGGAAGTACTGAGGTCCCATGTATGTTTACCAGGCACAGCACTATTCATGTCACTAGATATCTAAGGAGCAGATTCTAGCCAAACAATGAGGTCTGCTTCAGACTCCAAGACCTAAGGGGGGGCCTCTGCCCAAACTGCTAAATCAGAGATACCTAAGCAGCAGTTAGGAGTTCTGTAAATATTGATGACAGTTTTACTACTATACATTAATACAATGACTGATGGATACCAACAGGCTCCTACCCTGAATGTTTCTGATTGCTAAATAAGGATAGGAGCAAAACAAATGTGGTACCTATGGGGAAATGACTTTATATATATGGTGAACAAATTTCAGCAAAATCTTGTGAAAAAGTGCCTCCACAAATATGCTAAATGACCATAATACTTAATACCTGAAGCAACAAGCTACTTGAAACAGTATCAATACAAGACAGATTCTCACACAAATTTATTTAGTTCATATATTTCCACCTCAACAATTTCTTCTATGCATCTTCCACTGCTGTAGTCATTCATAACTTAGCTTGTCATATTTACTCGTCAGCATCACAATGGACTAGACTTCCAGGTGGTATTTCACGTACCAAGGCTAGCTATTTAATATGAAGCACAAAAATTTTCTTGGGTTAGGCCATTTCATCAAGATGATAAATTCAAGAAGAGACAGAGAGGGCCATTTGATTTTTTGGTGGGGCAGCGAGAGTGAATAATTTAAGGATTCCTGTTTGGTTTGTCTTACTCTGAACTTCTGAGTCACTCAGGAAAACTGTGTATCTTGTATGTTCTTTTTAGAAAAAGGTACCTTGTAAATATGCCAAAAATCTGATTCCCTATTTTAAAGACATCTGAATGGCAAATCTGGAGCTATGTCTGGGTTTTCTAAGATGTGTGTATGTGTCTAAGTTCTTCCCGAAATTTGAAAGTAAAGAAGCAATTGCTATACAAAGATGAAAACAGAACTCAAACAACCTAAAACCAAACACAAAATTAATCCATAAAATGACAAAGGGCTGTTAACTCTCAATACATCAATATATCTCTTCAGACTGACTAATAAATGTGGGTTTTAACACAGTGTCTAGTTTAGACTTCAGATCATGATTCAGGTCTCACTGTTTTCAGTTTTAATTCATGCTTTGGAAACTGGATGCCATACTAGTAACACAGATTCCGAAGATGCCACATAGCTACATATCTGCCACTTTAGTTTCAAAAAAGAAAAGAAAAAAAATCCCTCCCTGGTTACCAAAAGAGCAGCAAAGTGATTACCTCAAGTTAAGCAGAAATGTAGTCAGCAGGCAACATACTAACATCCATCAAGGGAAGAGTTTCAGGAACCAGAGAGGCAATTTGCAAAAACTATTAAATAAAGGGTGACTGGGCTGAATGCAGATACACACAAGAACAATTCCTGAAAAAGGATAGAGGTTTTCTGATTCAGCAATGTATATAGAACCTTGAGTGACCCCCCCCTTCTCCAGGTTTCAAGTTCTTTAACTATAGAATGAAAGGACAGGATATGTTGATTTCTCACACCTTTAGTCTAAGTCTTTGAGTTTATAAGAATTAACCTTGTTGGCAGTGTTATCCTCAAATAAATGTGACTACTGTAGCTAATCAATAAAATTCACATAAATTTAGGCCAGGCATGGTGGTGCATGCCTGTAAGCAGCAGCCTAGGAAGCCACGGCCAGGGCCAGGGACTGTGGTTCCAGTCCCGCCAGGGCACATAGCAAGACCTAGATTCAAAACAATATAGCTGGGCCTGGTGGTGCATGCCTGTAACCCCAGCTACCTGGGAAGCTGAGGCTGGGGTTTGCTTGAGTCTGTGGTACCCCAGGCAACATAAGCCTCAGGTTCCACAGGCAAAAATAGTGAGACCCAAAAAAATGAAAAAAAAAAAAAAAATTACATAAATTTAAAAGGAACTTTATTATCGATAACAAAATACCAATAGTGGCCAGTTACCTTTGGATGCAGGTATAATAATAATACAGGCTTTACTTCCTTCTTTTGTGCTTCCTTGCATTTATTTTTCTAAGAAAGTACAGATCACATCCATATTCAGGAAAATGGATTTGAAAAGTGACTTCAAAACCAAAAATTTAAAATAGAAAATATATTTTTAAGTTCACTTTTACTGTATTTTAAGTAGCAGTTCTCTAATTCAAAACTAACACTACTGCTTCAACCAGAGCTTCTTCAGAAGTGCCGTAGAGGGGCTGTAAATTATGACAGTGGCATATTTTTACCAGACATCTGGGTGATAACCAGTAGCATAAGTGTAATTTACACTCTATCTTTAAAATCCAGATAGTTGGGATAACCACATGTTTACCTATTATGGCCCTGATGTCTAAACTGGGGTGTCAAGAAACTGGTCTAGTTCCCTTTAGTTAATGATTGAGTTATGCCTAGGGATCACAACCTTTCGACCCTTCGATTGACCCAAAACTGTGGCAGAGAAAGCCTCCTACAGGCAGTGAAAGTTTTCAGAATAAAGTCCCAGGTCTTGAAGTTGGACAATATTAAATTAAGATGACACTGGATCTATGAGTATCACAGGGTGTGAGTAAGGCACAGAAAGTACAATTAGAAAAATGCTTTACAACAGATTAAATTACAAACTACACTGTGTACAAATTCTGAGCACCCTCATTATAGTAGAAACTTGGGGCATGCCTGGTACCTATTAAAAAAAGGATTAAAGCCAGTTTCATGATGTTCAGTCCACTACTGAGGGGGGACACAGAATCTTGACAGATATCAAATATATATATATATATATTTTTTTTTTTTTTCAAATAAACTTTTAAAAGTGGGGCTAGGGGTCATTTCCCGTGGAAAGATTAGCTTTTTCAAGGGAGTAATTAAAATATACAACATTTGATCCAGGAGAAAAGAAGAAAGAGTATAAAGCTCTTACAACAAAAATATCATACAATCTGCCATTTACAGTTATTCTCAACTCCTGAGAACTTAAACCTCAGAACAAACAAGTAACCTAATATGAGTAGATATTTCTCCAAAGATGGGCAAGCTTTACCTGGCTGGGGGAGAAGCTATCAAAATAGCTGGTAAGAAGAAATGGACTAGAATTTTTGCAAATAGGTAAAGGTTGATTGAGGGCAAGCAAGAAAATATAGAAGCCCTTTAGGTTACAGCCAGAAGAAAAATCCACACTCAGGGTCTTCTACATTCTCCTTAAGGGCAAACATACAAGACTGGCCAGAGTCTGAAGACTACTTCCCATCACGAGCAGGCCCTCTATGAGAAAGGTACAAAATCCTACCTGTATCCTCCATCTCTACTATGAAACAAAGTCTTAAACTGCTCAAAGGGGAAGATATCTCAAAAGAGAGGAATCTTTCAGGACCTTGGAGGTAAAGGAGAGAATTATGGCCCAATATGGGACTTTAATGGAATAGTTTTTAAAATTAAGACCTGAGTATGACTATGGATGAAGCAAGGAAAGTCAAAGAACAGGATTAATAATAATCAAGGAGTAAGGAGGAGTTATTAATCACATAGCAGGAATTTTCTTATGAATGCTATATCAATGTAGTTGCTGAGACATGCACGCTCAATTTTTGTTCAAACTAGGGGGGAAAACCCTACATGAATAGATTCTCGAATTAAATTTAGAATCAGATTTATTTTTTACTGTCAAGAACAATTAAATTGTCTGCTCCTATTTTCTGGATCATGGGAGCTATTCACACTGAAATGTCTAACATTTTGCTCATTGTCAAAAAAAGCTTTCAAGTGCTGACACAAAGAATTGTGCTTATTTCAAATTGTGCACATCACCACAGTAATAGAAGCTCATCACACATATAAGAGAAGACATATTGGAGGCAAGATCCATCTTTTCTTCCAGTGGATTTGACATATACAGTAGCATCTAACCTAACTATCAATGAATGCCAGCTTTAACATTTCTTCAATCTTATTCACAGTTATAAAATCAGGATAGTTTCTTTCTTTTATTAACTCCCATTTATTAAACACTATTTCAAAGAAAAAGAACCAGTCATTGAAATGTAATTCCATTTTAGATATGACATTAAACTTAACAAAGATATTTTAAACACATCTGATTATCGAAGAATTAAACATTTAAATTATTCATTCTCATTCTACAGATAGCCAAAACTTAAATATAGTCTAACAAATGGTTTCTGAAAAATATAGTGAAAATGTATTCTTTCTCAGTCTTCTGTCCTCCAAAAATCTTTAAGGAAATATGAATAAAACTAAAAATTAAAGTGAATCTAAGAAAGTTGAATGAAAAATTATCTTCAGACTATCAGCTCTAATGTCTTTACAAAGAAATTGGGATAGGAAAAGAGGACCACATACTGTATACAGCCTGTTCTGATTTTTATGAGGATCAATGATGTAATGTGCTTTTTTTAATGAAGTAGCATTATTATTTTACATTCCTGTTAATGTTTTGATAGATTTCTTCCCTCAAGTGCAGTCACTGTAGTTCTCCCACTACCCATGCACCGATGATCCTCAAGTATAATCCACTGTGCTCTACTCCCAGTTTTTAGCCCTTTTCTTTTTCCCTCCCATTAGATGTCTCAGATTTATAAAACATAATATCTTAAAAACAGTCAGAAACAAGATCATAGATATAGGAATCTATAGGCTAGGCTCCTGTTATATGTTGGATGTTGAAAACATATTGTTTAAAAAATCCAACTAAAGCAACTCAAATTGTAGCTCAGTATTTTCTTTTTCTTTGCCTTGAATCTAACTGAAGATAAAATTCTAAGTCAGACAAATTGTGCCTATTAGGTCAGCATTAAAAGAAAATATTATTTTCCCATGACTGTGAAACAAAGTGATAATCTACATACTAAATTAATTCTATTTCTCATGTAGATTAGCTCATTCTAGATACCCAAATTTCTATTCCAGGAAACCTTTCATTTTTATTTGCAAAGTAAAATTACAAAGATGTTCAGTACAATTATTTTCCTTCTTTGATGCCCAGGATCATGATCAATCTAAAAACAATCTACAATCTAATTAGATCAAAAATCTAAATACAGCTTCTTGAAAACAGTTGTGCTTTTTATACCTTTGTTTTCCCAACAGGTCTCAACATAAATACAGCCAGGAGGAGGGTTCTGACTAACTTGAAGTCCCTACACAGAGTAACACAATCAAGTCTTTCTACCGATAATAAGTAATGACATTTCTGGGATCGCTCAGTCTCACTTGCTATCATATCATTTCTAAGAAGTTAATGTCCTTCATACAGAAGATAAAGGCACCAGATCACATTTATTTCCACATCCCTCGCCATACCTAGCACGGGATGTCAGAAACAGCTACTGACTAGAATTCACTGAATTCCATGAAACTTTCAGAAGACAAACCCATCAAAAATGTAACTTTAGCAAAGCCAAAAAACCCACACAATCTTATATCAAATATTTACTAAGTACTAAATAACTACCATTTGGTTTCAATACAAAGAACTGAATCACAAACTAAAATATATTTTAATAACGTTTTAGGAATTACCGACATTTTAATCATTCACTGTCACTCTCTTACAGTTTCCTAATTAATGAAATGATGATAACATACCACCCATTTTACATAGTTGTTGGGATGATTAAAGGAATATTAATATATATGCTTTAGAAATTATAAAGAAATATTTTGCTTTATTAATATCATTACTTCTGACTGACTACAGTTATTCTGCAGTGGCAGAAATATTCTGTATTAACCTGTTTTATACCTATTTGCCATATACAGCTATTCAGAATTTAAAAATATGGCTAATATGGATAAGGAACCTAGCTAGGTTAAAAATTTAAATAGCCCATGTGGTCAGTGGCTACCATATTGAACATCACAACTCTGTTATTTTATCAACATAAATATTTTTCATTGTTATGGCAAAACTTTCAAGGAATAAAATTTCATTTTTCTTTCCAGCATACATTTTTAGTCCTTTCAATACAGGACAGTACTGTATACCAAAAAAGGGCAACAATTTAGAGAAACAAAAACTCCACCAAATATAATTTATTTCACAAATGGAGTCTTTAAAGATAAGCCCGCAAAATTCCATTTCATTGTAGCTTATTTAGCAAACAAGGTCTCCAAAATATCTAAATGATACATACCAAACATCAGCAGACAGTAGATGCTTAACAAATTATCATTAATAAAAAGACAAATAAGAAATTGCTTTCCAGCATGACACTGGCACAAAAACAAACAGACCAATGAATCAAAATCAAATGCCCAGAAATAAAGTCACATATACGGTCAACTAATCTTTGAAAAGGGGCAAAAAGCATACACTGAAACAAAGACAGCCTCTTTAATAAATGGTGCTGGGAAAACTGGACCACAACATGCAAAAAAATAAACCAAGGCACCACCATCACCCCTTGTACAAAAATCAACTCAAAGCAGATAAAAGATTTAGATGTGAGACCTGAAACCATAAAATACATAGAGGAAAACCTGGGCAAAACCCTCCATGATTTTCACTATTTCTGGAAACAACTATAGCTGGCAAAATAATGAAAGAAAACAAACAATTGGGACTACATCAAACTAAAAAGTTTCTGTACAGCAAAAGAGACAATAAACAAAACAAAAGAAACCCAACTAACTGAGAGAAAACTTTTGCCCTCCAGACAAATGATAGGGGTCTGATAACAAAGATACACAAAGAGCTCACACAACTCAACAAAAACAAAGCAAAAAGCCCAGTCAAAAAATGGAGAGAACTAAAAAGACATGTCACCAAAGAGGAAATACAGATGAACAGCAAGCATATGAATGAATGTTCCACATCACTAATAATCAGGGAAATGCAAATTAAAACCACACTGAGATACCATCTTACACCAGTAAGAATGGCCCATATAAATTAAAATGGATAACAAGAAGTGTTGGCACAGATGTGGAGAAACAGGAACTTTCTTACACTGCTCATGGGAGTGCAAACTGATTTAGTCATATGGAAGACTGTGTGGAGGACTCTCAAACAACTGAAAGTGGAATTACCATTCAACCCAGCAATCCCACTACTGGGAATCTACCCAAAGGACATGAAAACACTCATTAAAAAGGACACCTGTACACACATATTTATTGTAGCTCTGTTTACAATTGTCAAGATATGGAAACAACCCAAATGCGCCAAATTGATGTTTGGCTGATGGAATATTACTCATCAATCAAAGAGGACAAACATGTCATTTGCAGCGACAGAGATGGAGCTAGAAGGACTCATATTAGCAGAAATATGCCAGAAAGAAAAAGAGAAATATGGGATGGTCTCGCTGATATGAAGGATATAGGGAAAAGCAAATGAGTAAAAAAAACTGGAAAAACCGTGAACCGAAACTAAGAGTGAGAGAGGGAGAGGAGGAAGAAAAACTGGGAAGTAAAGGGCACAAGATTAAAATGTTTAATGGGTGTTAAGGAAATGGGAAAACTCCAAGGTACACAATGATGTTATAGATATATAATATAGTTATAATATATAAAATTATATAATATATATTGTATATATATATATATAAAGATGGCAAATCATTTAAGACTAAAGGAAAGGGTTAAAAAGAAAGTATTTAGTCATTCATTCACTAGAAGTCAGCATCTGGTGCTTACGTATGTCAGACACACTGCTAGGTGAGAGAATTAAAATGATGGCCATGCAAACGCCCAGGAAGGTTTTACAACAAACCAGAAAACCACGCAGAAGTCACAAGAATTCAATGCCATACAAGTTTGTAGTAGAGTTACATGCAAAGTGTTAAGAATGATTGGGAAGGTTAAATCTGCAGAAAAAAAGCTAGGGAACAATGATGTACAAAAGGTTCACCGAGTCAGACATTGAAAAAGAGAAAATCACAGGTTCATCAGGCAGAGAAGGGCATAATAGTTACCTACAGAGAAGTCTTCAGGAGATATACAACTTTTTGAGAAAATCAGATTTCTGTGAAAAGGGAGCTGAAGCTGTATCATTCAAATATAAAGGGTCAAATCATTAAAAGCACAGTTCTAAAAGTCACTACTGTATAGCTATATTTTTGGACTGATCATAATAAACAACTGTCTTCTGAACTATAATTTCTGAAGATACGTATATCAAAAGAACTGATATGAACATTAGACTAAACATAAGCCAGAGAACAAAACTAGTTAAATAATATATAATATTTTTAAAATATGTGAAGAGACATTGACATCCAAAGTTAGAAAAACATTAATAAAAACTAATCAAACTATCAGTCGTGAAGCTTTTAATTTGGCCAAACAGAATTTCAACATTTTTCTCTGGCAGAATACTTACATGATAATCATGCAAAACCAGAGGACTGGGGCAAGGAAATGGGGGGGTGGCACCGGGGGTATATGAAGGGGAAAATGACAAAACTGTGCTGTAGAAAATATATTTTCTTCTAGAAAAGTCATTGGATTTACAAGGTATGCTTACTGACTTCAACCAAATGGATCAATGTAAATCACATACAAGATACAGTCTTCATTTTACATCTCTCTGCCTGTTAACATAGTAAACACCATTTTTCAAAAATGTTACTTTTACTTTATATATAGGTGACATTCTGAAAGCACTAACAATAATTACATTTGAAACACAGTACTTTAATTGGAAATGAAACAAAACAATTTAAAACAACAAAATATAACAAACAAGAAAAACTTAAGAGACAAAGTCACTTCATGAACTTAACTTAAAATCAATGACAGGGTTTAACTAAAATTAATGTCACAGGGATGTATTTGTGTAACAGCAGTAAAAGATGAAAGACTTGATTTTATAGATAAATGCTTAGAAATTACTGATACTATAAGTTTAAATTTCTAATTGTGAATCATCTGATTCAGTATATAATTTTAGAAAGCTTTAAAATTTAAATTTTTTTTTAAAAAAAGCACCAACCTGTGTTAAGAGTACTTTTAACTATACTATACTAATTAGTAATAGTTTCCATTGGAAAACTTTATGTATTTTAAAAAATACATATTTTCAACCTCAATTCAAAGGTACTAATTTACAAAAGATAGGCTACAAAAAGTTTATTTGATGTCACACTGCAAAGCTTAAACAAGCTCATCTTAACAGTTTCATGGCAGCATATTAATACTCTAAGAAAAGGCTCTATGTAAATTCATGCCACGAGAGTTAAAATCCAGATAATTAAAGTGAAAATGAACATGAATCAATATGCTTAAAATTTTTTAGTGTTTCTAGTAAGAAATTTGATAGAATGATTTAATCAGAAAGGACTATTACAAAGGTACTATATCTAATGCAGGACATAATTTTTCCAGAAGCATACATGATCAATGGTTTTAAGTGTATAAAATCAATTTACAAGGTTAAGTTTACAAAAGGATAGAGGACTAATAGAAAAGGTGATACAAGAATAACAGGTAAAGATATCCCAAGACTGGGATTCAAAATTCATTCATTCATCTAGGAAGATAAGAGATCAACATAAAGTCATTCAAGAAGACCAGGTTTCCACTGTTCAGAAGCTTAGAGGAGGAGGGGGATGGGAAAATGAAACACTCTAGTTGCATCTTAGGATGGTGCATACTTGAACTAGTATTGCTTATTGAAAATTATAATATAAATTTGAACAAGAGAATCACAAGAAATATCCTGACACATAGTTTTCACTGCTGACAGTATGAATTAGACATTTAATAACTGAGCTGTTTATTGTGAGTCTCAAAATAACAATTCTTCTGAATTGTTATTTTCTAAGAAAGTCCACTAAGAAAGTCCACTTAGGCTTTCATGTTCCTTTTCAAGTGCTTTTAAAAAAAAAGACCGTGGGGGTGGGAGGCTAAAAAAAAAAAGACTGTTTATTCATTGACAAATGGACAATAAATGGAAAATTCCCATCAGTGGCATCAGTTTGAGTTTCAAGGTAAGATTCAAAGAGATCACTTATACTAGTAGATGTCACAAAGATGTTTTCAAAACATACTTATGTTTATTCATAACAATGATAGGGAATACTTTCAACAATGGATAAGTTTGGACTTAAAAAAGCACATAAATTGCATAAAGAATAAAGAAAAACACAAAACACAAAAAACCAATGTACTACTACTGTATGAAACTGAAAGCAAAACCATAAAATGATAAGTCTTAAGAACCAAGAAGTATGGTACTTCATAAATAATGCTTTTTCATTATGATCAATTATTTTACATAGGCTATGTGGTAACATTTTTCAAGAATTATAATCAAAAGAATCATTAAAACCTCTTCTGAAATCACTACCATATTAGTGGGAAATAAATACCTTTTCACATGCAGACTTTTCCCCAAAAAAGTGAATGCATGATAGTGAATCTATAAAGTAAACACCTAACTAGAGTTAGCTAAAACCTAGAGTTCATCCTTAACACTCCCAGTAATTTTTTGCATGTTTATTTATATACTAAGATTTTTTAGGCAACTTTTTTCCAGTCCATGTGTCTTGTCTTTTCCAATAATAATGCAAAATTAATCAAATATGGAAAATGTCAGCACTGAATCCAACAAAGACTGTAAAATTCCTGGGGGGGGTGAGGAGGGGGTCATCTTTTTGGCCATGATACCTAGCAAAGAGTCTGGGACCAAGCAGGAAAGGGGATTAATGAGTGTTGATTGAAGGTAAATAAAATAAATCATGCATCTTTTAAAATAACAGGCATCAAACAAATAAGCATCAAAAACAATACTTCAGACACAGTAGACTCCAACTAATATCTGAAATACTAAATGTGTACAGTTTCCTTGCTTGAACCCTCACTACTGCGGTACTCAGTAAGAAAATACTTCTATCTAGATCAGAGGATAGATGGAGATTGAATGGGATTGTTCCCCCCATTCAATCCAGAGACACAGGTGTCAGAAAACATGATGCACTTCACTGCAAAGTGACTATTACTGGCCCTATTTCACATGAGCATTTACAGTTCTCATGAAGGTATGGAAATTGAAAAGCCTGTTGAAGTGTTTACTGTGATCCTGTCACTGAGAACTCATTTAATAACAGATTGTCCTTTTCAAAAATTATGTGCTTATTGCACTAACAAAAAGAACCAGCAATCTCAATATTCTTAAACTACTGTCTATGAATGTATATTATGTACACATAGGAAGGGATTTCCTCTTCCTCTTTGTGGGGAAACAGCAGGATCATAGGAGATGGCTCTTCACAAGATTTTCTAATTGCTTTTCATTTTAAATAGAACACAAAACCAAGTTTTAAGAAAAGTCATGTTGAAATGCAATTTCTGAACATTGGTAAACAGTCTATTTATAAAAGTTAGAGTTTAATGAAAATTGCATATAACCTATAATGAGACATGGATCTGTGAGTTCTTATGAACATAAAGTACTCATGGAACAAGAGCATATTTTCAGGGGGACAGATGTTTGCTACCCTTGAGGACAAATCAAAACTTTGAGGACAAGTCAAACAAAAGCAAAAGTTAAACGGATCTTTTTCATTTTAAAAACTCTAATCCCTCTCTGAACATCATATAAATTTCCTTGTTTCTACCCAACTTCTGGAATATTTGGCCACAGCCAGGATTTCACATCAGATTGGTTGTTAGCTAATAAATGGGCTCAAGAAAGTAGTCACTGATTCAGTCAATATGAGGTTGTGTCTGCCTGCCTACACCACACTTTTTTCAGAGGCTGAGCATTTCAGATACATAACTTCAATTTTCTCTTTTTATTCCAGAGAGTAAATTGTAATAAACTTTAGGAAAACCAGTGCATTTTTGCTGAGGAAAAAGGAGAATGAGAATGCTTGATAGTCTAAAAATCATGAGCTATACATACTAGAAGGATACTAAAGAACATCAAGTCCTACTCCATTCTATAGATGAGCAAACTAAAGTCCAGAGGAGTTAAATGACTTGCTCATGGCTAACAGATCTGCTTAGTAGCACAACCAGGACTAGAACTAGACTCTTGGGATATCTGTTAAACTACTATTAGATGGTCTACATCAAAGTATCTTCTAAATTTCTCTTCTAGTATTTCTTGCTTTGGTATTCTCTGACCCATTTCAAATATGATTAATTTCAGTCAGAAAATAGTTTAACATGTTAATTTACAAGATGCATTTCACTTATAATTGATTAACATACATTCTTCATGTACTGACTAGTAAAGACATTGTATAAAATGACTACTACTTAGAATTAGAAATGCACTAGTTGTATACATATTAAAAAGCTACATTTTATACACTGCCAAGTGTTTCCACTTACAGCTCCTGCATTAGAAAAACATCAATTTTCACTTTTTAAACATGACATGTATTAAGGTGCATTTTCAAACCTCTTATACACTGATCAGACTTAAATACAACCTACCTAAAAAAAAAACCTACAAGTTCCTGAAGATTCTTATTTATTCCATTCCATTCCATTCTCTTCCATACAGAAGGCAACCTCTTGCAAGCAAGATCTTTTTTTTTTTTTTTTTAAGAGACTAGGATTTGCTATGTTGCCCAGGGTAGTCCCCAAACCACGGACTCAAGTGATCCCGAGCCTTAGTCCCCCAAGGCTGGGATTACAGGTGCGCACCACCATGCCCAGTTATTTGTCAAGACTAGGTCTCACTCTGTTGCCTGAGGTAGCCTGGAGAACCTGCAAACTCAAACTCCTAGCCTCAGCCTCCCAAGGCTGGGATTAAAGGTGTGTGCCACCATGCCCAGCTCTAAGATCATGTTTTTAATTTGGTAGTTCACCCTTTTACATTTTTTAATATTCAGATTATTAACATAACAGTAGATGGCACAGAAAGCCATCTATTATATATAAAAAGTATCCTAGTTTCAGATCAATATAACTTAAATTCATATTAGACTAGCCCTGAGTCAAGTTCTGTTGCATATTCTTTACTTTTATTAACGTATTTAATCATTACAACAACCATGAGATACATACCGAAAACATTATACTTAAAGATGAGCAAAATTTATTCAAGAGATTACATAATTTACCTAGTTACACACCTAGTATAAAGTAATGCTAGAACTGAACTATAAAAAGCCAGTTGCTAACCAAAACATTAAAAGTCCTTCATGACATTCTCATAGGCTTTTTTTCAGTGTGAAAGACTTTCTCTGGTCAAAACTCTAATAGTAAATCTTAAGATAAGGCTTCAGTGGACAGGAAAATCCTGAAAACATTCTAAGATTTTATTCTTTCCCTCATTTTCCAAAATCACATTGTTTAAACAAACTACTAAGATGAATTGAAAGATACTCAAAAGTGTCAAAAGAGAACACCAACTTTCTTCTGATTATGTTTTCAGGTAGGAGGGGAAACAAGACTGATAAAGAAATGTTTTGTTTTGTTTTAGGACACTGAAGATTTTTAATTCAATTCAAGGAACCTTGAATTGAAAGTATATGATTTCACACAATCTAAATACATTTTTAAAAGGAAGAACTATACCCCAAATGCTAAGTAGTTTCTTGAGAGACGACTGTGTCGGTAGATCTCCTAATTTCTTAAGGTTGCGGGTGGTTTTCGCCTCTCATATTTCCAATTTGAGAGCTTACAGTGGATCAGAACTTTAGACACTACCAAACCAGTGTTCTAAGTGCTTTTTTTAAGGAACTGTGGATTTATTTCTATGAAAAACTATGTTTTTCAGACAAAAATTTCAGACAAAAATTTCAGACTAAGCCTTAAAAGTTGTATAGTAATATTTCACTTCAACTGTACATTTTACTGGCTTTCATCATGTCATCTTTACAACAAAATGCTTATTACTCTAAATTAAACCTGGAATATTGGGCACCAACTGAATGTTTGCTGTGAGTTTGTCTCTCTATACATTGGTAGCAGTGCTGCTGGAGCTAGTGGTATATGTGTACTGTGAACACAGGGAATGGGGTGAAGATTATAATAGAAAAAAGAATAAATACTCTTGGATATTTGAACTTTCTAAATTTATTATTAACACATAAGATAACCAATTATAGAAGTAAAAATGATTGAAGAAAAGGGATTCTCCTAGTTCCCTCCCTGTTGACCTTTAATTTGTTGAGTCCTAGACTCTGTGAGGGCCATATGATATAATGCTTCCCTAGAGAGATTAGCATCTACCCAATTATCAGGCATTCCTTGGCTCATGAGAAATGTTTCACAGTGACATGACAGAATAAACAGTCACTTTCATATTTTAATTTATATGCTTTACAGTAATAAAAATTTATTTTCCAATATCCAATGACATTTTATTATCTGCAATGAATCATAAGTTATAAGTGATATTATCAAGGCTGTGAATACAAAACAATCAGCAATGTAGTCAACATTTATTGGTATATCAAATAAAAGCAAATCTAAATTATAAAATGAAAAACAACTAAAGATAATGGCAAATAGAATGTGTGTATCATTTCACAGTTTAACTGAAGAGCATCATCATGTAATAACCCCAATTTAGTTATGGTAACAGAGCCCAAAACATTAAAGGTTTTTCCACTTCATTACTAAAGGGATAATGTATGAAACATCCCAATGTTTCTTAACTTCTCCAATGAAACTAGCAAGCCGGTGAATTACTGGTATTTGTGATTTAGTACCTGATCTCCTTACTGTAACAGCAGTTGGTTCTTCCTTCTGCTGGTATTCAAACTAACCCACTGGCTGCCACCATCATTTACTGCAGTATATGAAGTCACACCGAATATATGAAGTATATTCGGATATACTTGAAGTTTTATTTCCTCTCTCTGTTTGCAGCTTTAATAATTACAGTTTGGACAAGAAATGGGACTAAATTTCCAAACATACCTAGACACTTGCAGTGTGTTTCAGGTTCTTCCCTCTTCAGTGCAGAAAAGGCACTAAAGAACGTTTAATACACTGAGAAAGTAATTACCTCCCAGTACAGCAAAGGTCCAGAGGCAACTTCCAAAATTCACATTATTTCATGGGTATTTATGCCCTAGAATAACCTCTAATTAATTTACCTTCCATTTATGAATGAAGGTAAAATGTCCTCTTTAGAATTATACATATTAAAGATTTACCTTTGATTGAAGTAAAAAAAAAAAAAAGCTGACTACAGAGCATCCTCAAAACATTGATACTTCAAAGCAGTACAGTGAGTTGAATTTATTAAATAACTGGCACTGTCCACAGTATTAAAAGTCACTATTTAAAATAATCACTGGTTAACACCATGGAAATCATTTGGTGGCAATAAGTTGGTTTCTAAAAATGTATAGTGAATTTCAAAGCTTTAAGTTACTTTTCTATTGCTAGAGCTCAGAATATAAAGACACTAAAATTCTGACTTAAAATGGAGTTAAATCTAAATACTCAAGGTCATATAATTGCCAAGGTTTTTATTAAACTGAATTTGGCAGAAGTTGCTTTAAGTTCAAATTACATCAGAACTATTAACATAATTAGATTTGGTTTATTCAACTTACAAATACAGCAACACATGTAATATGTATAAAGAGATAACATACTTATATATGTAAGATATTTAATAATGTATCTTTCTTTCTGGATGAATGCCAGCTCCTAATATCTTCTTGCCTTCACCTAAGCTTTACATCACAACCCGACTCCCCAATGTTCGTATGAAAACAGTGTGTGTAAGAATTAGTATAACTAGACAGTTCTCCAATGGAGAAACTTCATTAACCATATAAACCATGAAACTGCAGTGCCTTCTTCCTTATGTAATAATGGGGGTTAGAGCGGGAATGCACTTTGGTCAAAACAGTTTATGCTATTTTCTATTATGAATGAACACTAGCTTTAGCCTTTTTCTCTTCAAATATATATGATGAATAGAAAACATTTTTGACTGAAAGCCTACCATTACATGAAGAAGGTGAAATTATTAGCATAGTCAATCATGTGTACATGTATTCTATAAAACTGAACTAGCTATATCAATTTCTAATGTAGTAAAAGTATATTTCCTTTTAGTTTTTAATTTTCACATCAAATCTAGTAAGCACATGCTAAACTCTGCTGTAAAATCAGTTATATAATAAGTTCTCTGTTGGCATCTACAAGTACCATCCAATATTCTGCAAATTGTTACTAATATTTAGACTCAAAGTTGAGTTAGAAGGCCCATTAATATAGCTATACCTGAAAAATAATGTAGCAACCAAAAAGATATAACCTTCCCCAGTGCAAAGATTTTTTTCCCCTCCTGTATTTCTTTCCATTGGGGTCTTAAATAAAAGGAGTTAATTTCACACTTTTCAATGACTTTGATCATACAGAATGCACAATAGGTCGGTCAACTTGCTATTGGACTCTGATACAAAGTAAAAAAAAGTGTAAAAAGTCTTAGAACTCAATCTCCAAAGCAAACTATCAATAAAAGCACATATACTCTGCTTTTCAGCATTGAAACACTTATTTTGGACATCACCTGTTTTCATTTCCACATTGGCATTTTCCATAAACTGTTTCACAGACACCAGAAATGTGGATACTTTTATGACAATATACTACCTTCAAAAAGAAAAGCAATCTTACACTTTCCCTTTTGAAATAAAAGAAACTGAGCCTAACTCTAGAGAAACACATTCTATCAAAAATTTGCTTTCTGATACTAGGGAAAATAAAATATGACCCCAAAAACCAGTTATCACTATTGATTTAACACATTCTTTAAAAGTTGTAGGACTTTATTTTTGGGTCAAACTCAATAACAAAATGAGAAAAAAATGCAACCAGTTCATCCAATAAATTAAAATCTTGAAATATACATGACTATGCTGTTTCTGTGTTATTAGTTCCAATGGTAACTGACACGCCCCGAATTTAACTGTACCAGACAGTTCTATCTGTCCCATCACTGACTGAACACTGCTTCTCTGTTTCTATTCATTATGTATTATAAGAGGTCTAAACACAGTCCATTATTACGAGAAAAAACTACAAGTCTTATGACAGCAAACTGATGCATTCAAGATCTCTTGCAGAACATCTCAGTCTACAAGCATTAACAGGCATTTTTTTGATAGAGCTAAAATACACTGGCTTCAAGCTCAAGACTTTAAGCACATTCCTCACCTTTTCCTGCAGGTTTTCAGTAAACCCTCTGAAAAACAAGGCACTATTCAAACCTTGCACACCAAACTTGGCAAGAACCTTGTGCATTGATCAATAACCTTGGCTAGACCGCCATCGCCCCCAAAATTGACGGTCCTGGAGACCAATGCAGCAAAATCCAGAAGAAAGGCTAGCCGAAACCCATCAGAACTGCCGCGCTTTCCCTCTGCCGCCCTCTCTGCAGCATGGAGAGAACCAAGGAGCGAAGAGGAGTGGAGCAAGGCTCACCAGCTCCGAAGATGCTCCGGTGACCTCTGGCTGGGTGATGAAAACTGGGCCGGGAAGACGCTAGTGCAGGGGCGGCCTGGGTGGACTCTGCCCCTGGTGCATTCCTCGCATTCCTGCACAATCTGTCGCCAGCCAAGGAGCCCACTGCGTGCGTCCCGTCCCCCCACCCCCTCTCGGACACACACACCTGCCTATTGCTGCGCCCCGAGCGGCCACAGCAGCCGCCGCGCCTCCACTACCCGCGCTCGCTGGTTGTCGCACTCCGCCAAAACCAAGCAAAATCCCGGCCCTGCCGCCAGCCCTCTTCCCCGGTAGCGAAGAAAAGGGGGGAGAGGGTCGCGCAGCCCCCGCGGCGGGCAGGGACACGCGATCCGCCAGCCGGGTCCGTAGCTTCGCTTCAACTCCTGGCAGGGAGAGAAGGAAGCGGCGGCGCAGGAGGACAGCCAGGGAAGCTCGGAGCTGGGGAACTGGGAGGGGTGGAGCGTGAGGATACGCCGCGAGGAGAGAGGGCTCGCTGGACCTAGTGGGGTGGGCAGGACCGGCAAGAGCGCGGGGCTCGCGGGAGGGTGAGAGGGGGGCAAACGCTAGAGCTAGTAGGGAGCAGGCGCGTGGGAAAAGTGGAGGGGCTAGGACTCAAGATCCGGGCCCGAAGGGACCGACAGACGGCCGGGAGTGCCGAGGAAGGCGGGCGCCCCGGGGTGTAGGGGGCGCCGGGCGGCGTGCCAGGGCGGGTAGGAGCGGAGAAGCCTCTCCGCAGAGCTCCGAGAGGGCTCAGCGTGGAGCTCAAGTTTGGGGCTGGGGGCTGTGGATCCTAAAAGGCCAAAGTGGGGAGGGGTCGTGCGCGACGTGTTAGGGGAGACCCGGGGAGAGTAATAGCCGCGAAAAGCAAATGGAGGGTGAAACTTGTGCGCCTGCCGGGGGGAGGGGAGCAGGCAGGCGAGTGCGGGCAGGAACACGAGGCGGGGCAGGAAAGCCGAGGCGGCCGCGAGGCGGCAGGGACAGAGTAACGGGAGGAGGCGCTGCCCCCCCAATCCGCGCCCCTTGCCCCTCCGAGCAGGTTCGGGCACCCGCGCGAGGGCCGGGGTCTCGTGGTTAGGAGTCCCGCGCCCTCCCGCCAACCCGACCACTTACTTTCCAGGTTAGGCAGCTGCCGTCGTAGCTCCGGAGATCAGGGACATCGGCGCCGAGGGGTCGCCGCTGCGGCACCCGAAAAAATTAAAAAAGTGCCGCTGCCGAGCGACAGCCCGCCCCTCCCTCCCCCACCCGCCCCCTCCCCCGAAGCGGCTCTCCCACCACCCCCGGCGGTGGCGGTGGCCAACTTATCCCTCTACCCCGTGCCCATGGTGCCGTCTCTACGGCCGGCGTCGACAGACTCAGCCCCGGAGCCCCCTCTACTGCCCAGAGGCCGCCGCCGCCGCCCGCCCAGCCGCCAGCCCTCCTGCCCAGCCAGCCCCGGGCTCCCGGGAACGTCAGCACGCCGCCGTCTCCGGACCTGCTCCGGGCCTACCCCATTGGTCTAAAGGAGAAGGCTGGCCCTCCCCATTGGCCCGGCCCTCATATTGAACGAGCCAATGGGAATTGGGGTTTCAGGTCGCCATAGAGACCGATGCTGTTAAGAGTGAGGCCGAGAGAAGGTGGGGACTGAAGATGTAGGTGTTTCTGACTGGGCGCGGGAGGTGAGGGGGAAGAATTCTGGGAGATTCCCGGGCGCTGAAACTAAAATTTGAGACAGCTTTTGCTTTGCGTTCCTGTCAGTCTTACCTGTGCATGACAGGGTTTGTCCCTGGCTCAAAAACAGGACCAGCTGAGCCTCTAACCGAATTCTTCGAGACGAGAAACTAGTCGTGGGTATTTTACTTCTCCTGCTTCTGGAGAGCTCCCGAGGCTATGCCCTTTGACCTTTGACAAGTGTGCGGCTACTGCTTTTCCAGGTAAGTTGTCACCACATCTCTCGTAAACCACCGCTTCCTCCTGACGTCATTAGTCTACCTGAACTCCACTTGGTTCGCAACTACTCTACACCCCACTTCCCTGGTACAGATATTACCTAGAAATTTTGGATCTTGAAAAGTATCGTTCTACCTAAAGAAAACTCAAAGAGGATTTCTTTTATAAGATATTTTGATAAAGAGACAAACTCATATTTATAATGGATGTTTCGGGTCAACACATAAGATAATGTGTTCCTTGCTTCCTAAAACAAACGTCTAATCCCTGCAAAGAAAGCTGTTTATGAAACACCTACTGTGTGCGCTTTCTACACTGAGTTTGACAGGTGCATGCTCCTTTACCCTAGTAAGCTACAGGGTAGAGAAAAACACTGGTGACAGAGTCAATGCTGCTTGCTTTCTCATGATTGCACAAGTATGGATAGGAAATAGTTTACAACTGATGGCTTTTGTTTTCTGAGTATTTCCCAGTTTATCTAAATTTGATAAAATAATGAACTGCACTTGGAATCAGCACATGTAAAAACTTTAATGACGAACCTTCTGTTTCCATGTAAAATACTTTCTGCTAGTTTGTCAAAACCAGTTGTTCTTTTAAATAAATCTTTCATATTTAGATATTCACTATTAAAATGGGACTTAGTGAATATAGGTTTTTAAGCATTATATTTCAATATAAGCAATATGTTCCAATACTGATATTGGTAGGTTCATTCTTGGTGATTAATAGTGAGAATACTATAATGAGAAAACTGTATTTACTGTCCCCTAAATTGGAGAGACCATATTGTGTAAAAATTACAAATATTTTGTTGAGATAAACACATTAATGTGTGTGCAAACTACATTATGTCTAACTACTGTCCTGAATTTTAAGTTTGGTAATATGTCTTGCTAATGGTTTTTATTTTAATGTAACTAAATATTCGAAAAATAGATGATATTGTTAACATGATACTTTGAATGGAAAAACATCTCTCACAATTTATAATATAATTTGAATTTAGTTGACAATACTATGCAGTTTAGTGCTATGGAACCAGACATATTAGTGCTATGGAACCACACATATGAATGATCCTCTAAATTTTTGCAGAACTAGTAAGGAATCATGACGTCTTGCCATCATAGAAAATAGTCAGCATCATTTTAATTTATGAGGGGTTTTTGTGTTTGTTCATAGTAGAATAGAAAAGGCAAAATAAAAGATATTGTAAGACATTTTTAATATACTAACAAGATACCAGTGAATTTTTTTATTTTACTATGAAATGAACTGAAGATGTGCCCAATGAAAAGAGAAAAAAAAAAAAACCAAAAACCCTGAGCTATTTCCTTTGCTTGCGCTAGCATGGAAAAAAGAAAGCAAGAACTGATTTTTTTCCCAATAATCATTTTATTACAATAATCATTTCTCAGATCACATGTTTGATGTTTTGATATATTTCATGTCTGCAATAATTGAAATGTTACTAAAATCTACCATTAATTTTGTTTCCTAAATGTCACTGAACTTTAAAATAATTCCTTGTATTTGTTTGAAAGATTTCTTGAATACTTGTTCCTATAAAACCAAGAATTTATGGACAAGGTTAAGAAACTGCTTTGTCCCAACAAAAATGTATGCTCTCCAGGCTTGGCTGGGTCTTCACTGATTGTCTAAATTCCTTTCCTCTTCAGGAGAGTGATTATCCAGGAATATTATCCAGGGTACTTTTCCTAAACCTGACCTATTTATGCTTAGCTCAACTCCCTACTATACATGTGCCCATAGAATTTAACAACTCTGTCTCTATCTCACCTGAGGTTCCTACCAAAACATCCCTCAACTTGATATTCCTAAATTCTCTCACTTCATCACTTCCTTTAGTCTCCACTGAGAAGAGATATCTGTCCTTTCCATCTAGCTCATACTCCACTTGTGCTACTAAACTGGTGCCTTTCTTTCTGCTATGGGATTTTGTCTATCCATTGTATTTTCTCCATTAGTATGTTACAGCCTCTCCATTTCCACCTACTCCCCCCATACCTTAACTACTATCTCATCTTTTGTAAAACCTTCCTTAGATCCTACCCTCATCTTCACCTACTGAGCTTTACTTTCACAAAGCCATTATGTAGGGAATTTCCTCAGATTTCCATTTGTTCACTGCCAGTGTTTTGATCCTTAATAACAACTGAAATGATAGGAACACTGCGCCTTCTGGTGAAAATCCTAACTCCTACAATGAGCTTTTCTCCTACAAAAAATGCCATTTACTTGCAAACTGCAAATTCCAGATTTCCAGTGAAAAGTAGAAAACATTGTCTCCTATTCAGAGGACCCATACAAATGTAAATAACTACTTGTGAAGTAGAAAGTTTTAACCAGATAGCCACAGATAGAGAAAGAAGAGTAGGAAGAAGGGCTTGGAGCAATATTATAAGGACTGAAGAGGTTTGGTGAACTGCAGTCTAAAGGATAAAAGTGAAAGCACTAGTCCAAGGGAACTTTTCAATCACCATCTCAGAAAGAAATTAACCTGTTCTTGATTATGAAAACTTTGTGATTATCCAATGTTTATTATAATGATATCATTTACTATTACCATGTTAGACCATAATGATTAATAGTAAATTCCTGAAAAAGAATAGTAGAGACAACAAGAAACAGGGAGTATCAGGAACACTTGTCTCTGTCCTTGAATATCTATGGAGAAGGTAGAAGCAGTGAAAATAGAATTCAATAAAACACCCTGATAGTTTTATTTTTTTTTAAGGAATGTTAAGAGATCAGTGGAATAAGCTGACCCACAGAAGGGCAGATTTGCTCAGGAGTTATGCCCTGCCTCTAACCCATTCTCTGCATATGTAAATCCTAATGTGCCTTCAAGGGTCCAGCCCAGTAGTTACCTATAAAACCTTTTCAGAAAATGGAAACTTTCCTAATCTTACCCTTCCCTTACTCAGAGAGTGATTTTTGCCATAGTATTTTACTTGGCACTTAGCACTTTCTGCCTCTTAGTGTTGTTATTTGTGTCTAATTTCCTCTACTCAAGGGTAGGATGCTGATAGTGGGCATCACCCTATTCTCCATAATGCCTTAGACTACTAAAATACCTTACACACTAAGAAAAGCCAACACATTTATTAATCCTTTTTCTAAGTCCTTGAAATAATTTGATTTCCTGCAATAAAAGTTTTGAATCAGTAATGTTAGGTGATAATTAGTAAAAGATGAAACTGAAATTTCCATGTGGCCCCAACCAGAGAAAAAAAAACTTTACCTTTAAAATCTGCCTTTTGCTTGCCCTCGGGGTTCTTTTCCACTGACAGGCTTTCTTGCAATTCCAAAGCCAGACCAAGTTCTTAAAAGTGATCAAACTGAAATTACTTACAACAAAGTAAGCAAGTAAACAAGCAAAGAGTCTCCAAGAGCAGGTGGAACCCTGGTTATCTCACCACATGTCCTAACTCTCCCTTTGTTCACACGTGTACTTGTGGTCCTCCAGACATGTGGTTCAAGTTGGGCATGAGGGCCAGTGTCCAAGCACTGGGAGGCAAGAGGCTTGGGATTGCCTGAGTTGGGACACCCCGGGCAAGATAGCGAGCCGGGACTCGAAAAAAGCAGCCGGGTGCCGTTGCGCGTGCCTGTAATGCCAGCTACCTGAGAGGCTGAGGCTGGGGAGCGCTTGAATCTTTGGTACCCCAGGCAACATAATGAGACCTAGTCTCAAGACAAACAAACAAAAAACATGTGGTCCAAAATATGGTGCTTCTGCTTCTCTTTCAGAGTCCTCCCAACTTTAGGCATGAAAGTTCCAAATCAGACATTAGACAGAGTAGCACTTGCAGTCCTCCAGACACGTGGTCCAAAACATGGAGCTTGGCTTCTCTTTAGGTATATGTCCCAGCTTCACAGAGTAGAAAAGCGCCAAACCAGACACAAAAAAGTCAGGATTTTAAAACATGTTTTCAACAGTGAAGATTTCAAACCAATCTGTGTAAAAACAGGAACCAACACATAGTCCATCTTTTCAAGCTTTGCTCATGGCCTCTTTGTTTCCCCGTCCTGCTGTAGCCTGTCTCTGTTCCCCGAGGTCTGCCCAGTGGCCACCGCACACTGCTTGCTTGTCTCCTGCATGCCTTCCTCCTTTCCCTCTCATCCTCAAGACCACAATCCTTTGGGCGCTTTTCACTTCCTATCCCCTTGCAATTTCCTTCATCTGAGTCTCCACCCACCAGCACAAATATGGCACAGTTGTAACCATGTCTATCCCCGAGAAGGGGATGTAAACATGGTGCAAGTCCAACCACCTCCATCCCCAAGAAGGGGCTCCCCCAATACAGTCATGTCACCCATTATCAACTCCCTACTTCTGCTAACTTTGTTATCCCCTATCAAGACATAGAGTAGAGTTCATTTGCCATAGCTCCTTAACTTTTCCATGGCCTATCTCTACCCATCTGTGAGGGAAGCGACCTATTGAGGAGATTAAATAAGGATTTCCTACATTATTTTTATCTGCTTGCTCTGTCTTTTGAAACATGGTAGAATCATGAAATTTTAACAACTTTATAAAATCAGAAGGGTTTCAAATACCTGGTTAAGTAAGTAGATCTATTTCTAAATATCTATGTGCACAGGCCTTGAAATAAGCAACCTTGCAAGTTTGTGACCTTTCATCTGGCCATGGTATTAGCCCCAGTGGGAACCTGATTCAAATGTTAACTGTTAGCACTAAGGAGTACCCATAGATCCCACACTGTTAAAGGGTGTACCCTTTAAAGGGGGGGGGTTGGCCATCCACATGCACAAAAACAAAGGAAGCAGACTCCTGCTGTGAAATATTTAATAGAATTGGGAGCAAGCAAGAAAGACAGACAGAGAAAGAGAGAGAAAGCTTTAATGATAATTTTCCAATAAAACTCCAAAAAATACCCATCTCATGGGCAAATAACCAAATGGGCAAATGAGAAACAACTCAACCCAAAGAGGGTCACAGAGGCCTAAAATCTTGCTAAGATATGTTTTGGAAGAGAACCACACACAAAAAAAGAGGTACGCAGTTCCAGCGATAAAACTAATCTAAAAAAGGGAATTCATGTTGACTACCCCTCCTAATGAAGAGTAGAGCTAAGCAGTGAGGGAAAGACTAACAGGAGTCTTGCAAGAAGAATCAAGGGAGACAATGACTTGGAGGAGGCACATGAAAGGGAGAGACACATATGAAGAAGCTGGGCTTTTTCTCAGCTTTGGACTTGTGACGGGGACTTGGTAGATATGGAAGAAGACACTGGGAAGAGACACGGATGAAAAACCCTGGGAAGGCCGACAATGGCAGCCTTTATCTTGACTTGATTTTGACTTCTGCTCCTTTCCTTCCAGAATTGCCTGGCCCCTTCTGCCCCTTTCCTATGGTTTCCCCTCCAGAAGTTACCTTAGACTTGTTGCCAGTTTTGGGGTCTCTTTTACAAGTAAAAGACTTGTTAAAATATGTGACTATTTTAGAACAAAACAAAACACATTATGACCATCTTATTGAACTTGCAGGGTACAAAGGAAATTATCCCATGCCCCTCGGGGTTCTTCTAGTTGGCAAATAATCAAACAAGGTAGACTGATGAGCAAAAAAGCCAAAAAGATGTTTAAAAATATGTATATATCTCTTGTATATGTGAGAGAGACTCAAGAGACTCAGCACAATAGAGTGACTCACCCAGGTAGCTCAAGATGCCATCTTTAAAAGAAGAAAGTTTGGGGAAAGTTGGAAGAAAGTTAGGGCATTTACCAGGGAAGACAAAAACAATAGGTATGAAATTTTAGTTATGACTTGAGCAGGTGAAGAGGTTCCTTCTTCCACAGAAAATGCCCTTACAGAGAGTAGTTTACATATAAATCTCAAAAATAATTTCCAGTCAGCCTTTACATCCTCTTCCATGAAATAAAGCTTTTCTAATGACATTAGGGTATTTAGGGTGGCAGATTTTTGTTCCCCTACAACTGTGAAGTATAACAAAATTTGTATAAGAATTAAAACAAGTAATATGTCTTCTACATATTCAATGCATTGGAGGCCTTGGAAAAGTATCCTTGGTCTTGAAATAGACACTTATTTTCCCATTGTCTGTATCACATGTATAAAAGGGAGACAATATACTTTTTCATTTTTACAGATAGTTAATTTTCATACTTAAAATATGAATTACATGATCTTTTGAACACTTAGTATTTGCATGTCACTGTATCTGTAACCATGAATGCAGGAGACTGTTATCTAAGAGTTTATCTCAGAAAAGATCCCTTCATTTATGCTTTTTATCTACTTATTGCTTCCTTCCATTTGTTAATATTGGAGAGACGTGTCTTTATTAACTAGCATACTCTGAAATACTATAGATAGCATAATCATTAACATTTTATCAACTGTTGATACCACTATAAATAATTTTCTTATAGGTTTATGACAGATGTTATTTCATAATATTGGTCAACTATTTTTATTTTTATTTTATTTTGAAGAAAATGCCATTATCCCCCCCCCCCCTTCCTTGGGTATCTTTTTTAAAAAACTGTATATATATATATATATATATATATATATATATATATATATATTTCACATCTTTGTTTTTTGTTTTGTTTTGTTTTTGAGACTAGGTCTCGCTATATTTGCCCGTGGAACCGCAGGCTCTCGTTGCCCGGTGTATCACAGACTCAAGCAATCCCCAGGCTCAGCTTCCCAGGTAGCTGGGATTACAGGCGCGCACCACCACACCCAGCTATTTTTTTGGAACTAGGTCTCACTACGGGCCCCAGGCAGGACTCAAACCACAATCCCTAGCCTCGTCTGCTTCATAGGCTGAAGCTTTCAGGCACGAGCCACAGTGCCTGGCAGCTACGTCACATCTTTGTATTCCCCAGGTTTCACTCACCACCTCCCCTCCCTTATTGCTCCGACCCATTCCCCCCCCACAGTTGCGTACTTTAATTTGGTTGTTGGCTTGCTTTGACTTTTCCTCCTGGTCTTTTATTCATTTTTCCTATATCCCATTTATTAGTGAGACCATTTGGTTTCTGTCTTTTTCTTTCTCACTTGTTTCTGCTAACATTTCTTCTAAGTCCATCCATGTTATCTCAAATTCATCAAATTTGTCATTTTTAATTGATGAGTAATATTCCATTGTGTATATATCACATCTTTTTTATCCATTCATCTGTTTTGGGATATTTGGGTTGTTTCCATGTCCTTGCAATTATAAATAGTGCTTCATCCAAGTACAGGTTCCCTTTGTATAAATATTGAGGTTTCCTTTGGGTTGATTCCCAGAAGAGTGATTGCTGGGTCAAATGGTAGTTCTATTTTCATTAATTTGAGGGTCCTCTGCACTGCATTCCATAGTGGCTGAACCAGTTTACACTCCCAACAGCATCATAAGAGTGTTCCTTTCTCTCCATATTCAAACCAGCACTTGTTGTTGCCTGTTTTTTTGATGTGGGCCATTCTTGCTGGTGTAAGGTGGTATCTCATTGTGGTTTTGATTGGTCAGCTATTTTGAAAGTTGGTATTTAATCCAATACTTAAGTACTATTTTTTAAAATTTATGTAGTTGTAAAGCTACAAATGATGTTAGAGATTACAAACAAATGTTAAAACCTGCCACACAAATCACAGAGTAAGACTCTCTATCCTCTTTAGTGATTTTTCTAACAAAAAAGAAATTAATAAAATTTAGGTGTTTCATTGTGTTTGCTTTTTATGTATTTGTGACTAAACTTTCCAAAACTAAAACAATGTCAGTTTAGAAAATGTTACTGGAATAAAACATGAGAAGAAAATATGTTATACTAAGAACTCACCTTGCATATATAAATGACTATTTTATCCCTGCTGCTCTTTTGCTATATTATTTGAATATTGATGTGATAAAGTCAGTTATTTAATATGGTATGCACTGTAATTATTTTTTTGTGTTCTTAAAGTTGACTTGAAACTTCCTACCACTTCCGTGTTTTAAAAACTGACAAACTGTATTTTATATAATTGCTTTCCTCTGAGCACTGACCTTAGAGCCAGGACATCTGAGTGGGCCCTAGCATTGCCTGTGTTACCTCCTCAGGCCCTAGACAAAGCATTTAATCTCTTGAACCTGTGCTTCCTGGTCTGTAAATTGTATGAGTCCTACTAAACTCTCTTCTGGTCTTAGATTACTTTTTGTACAAAATAAATGCACATGATCTCATGCTCAACATTGACTTTGTTTTCCTTATACAGAAGTTGCCCAAAAACTGATCATTTTGCTATAGCCCACAAGCCTTCTTAATTATGTTTTCATAAACAATCTTTCAGTAATTTTTTTTTCTTCACTCGTTTTCTTTGTGGAAGATCTGCCCTCTTCCTTAACTTTTATTTGTATCCTGCCTATCTTTCCCTCCCTGTAGGACTTCTTTAGCTTACTTAAACAAGAGAGCAGTTGTTTAAGATGCTGCTGTGTTTAGCAGCACCACTTGTTGGTATAGTCTCCTCTGATTGACAGAGAGAATTAGGTTCCTGGATTCTGGTCAGGGTGTCTGGGTGTGCATCTAAACTCTCCACTCAGCCCCCTGTGTCATCTTGGGCATCAGTTTCTAATTCTGCCAAATAGAAACATGGTATTACAAAGAAATTAATATTAGTATTAAATCAAAATAGATAAGACTCCTTGGAAGGTGCCTGCCTAATAGTAACTGCTCAATCAATGTTAATGATTATTACACTCACCTGAATAGACTGCTAAACAATGGAAATCACTTCAGCACAGGCTGAAAATGGAAAGGGTAGAGCTGAGTTAGGGGATACTTTGGGGTTGCTGAAACAGCATATTTTATAGTTCAGAGATTTTACAGCAACAGTTTTATTCCCTACTCCCTGCTCTTTCCCGTTTATCCTCTTGTAATATAAATATTGAACAAAAGTGTTAGGAAGAGGACAGGCATGATTTGTGGGCGATCTCCCTTTTGATACAGGGTAGTGATGTGGTTGAAAATTGTGTTGGCACCAGAGCACTCTGGTGGGCGGAGTCTGGGGGAAAGGCCCTGTGGGAGAGAAAATGGGAAATGGGAAGTGGGGGAATAAAAGGGAAGAGCAAGGAAAAAAGAAGAGGAGGAGAGAGACAAGACTGATGAACTGAGGGAACAGGTTCACGTGGCCTGTCAGGGGAAATCCCCTGGAAGAGAGAGCGTTGGTAGCAAGAAGCCATGGAGGCCGGGAAAAGAGTAGTAGATGTGGAAAGTGTGGCACCCTAGCAAGGTGGCATAGTGAGTTGGTACCTGGAGATGGCCGGGGATTTGGAAAACTTATTTGTGCATCAGCAATTGTGGAAGAAGTTTGAAGAGCCTTGGAGAAGTGGAACAGCACGGAATACTGGAGAGAGAAGACACAAACATGCTGGAGAAAAACTGGACTTTGCAGTGCCGACCTCAGTTTTGGAGGGGCAAAGGGGCATCATCATGGACATGTGTCTTTGGGAACTTTGGGACTGAAAATGGTGACTGGGGTAAGATAACTGGCCACTTATGGCTTTGAGGACTTTTCGTTTTCCCTGTTGAATTCCCTTGTGAATAAAGCCCTGTTTTTGAACTGCATTTGAGTGGCAGCTGCTCTGCGCAGGTGAGATGGATCTGGTAAAAAAGCTGGGTGATAGAAGCTGCATTTTAAAAGGTTTCTTCTTGTGGCTTGTTGGTTGGCGGCTTCTGCCCCTTTTGACCTGCTGTCACTTTTCTCTTTGCAGTGTGATTTTTTGTTTGTTTGTTTATGCTTTGCCATATTCTGGACTGGCATGATATAATTTTGAACTGGCATAGTTAGTATACACAAAGTTAGTATACACAAAGACATTAAAGAAAAAAGTCCGGGAATTGTCATTTGGGTGGGTCTATTTATATAATACTTCTTTTGAGAAATAACACTGGGAAAAAAACTGTTCTTAGCAAAGAATATTAATTAAAGAAACATTTCATTGCTAACAATCTGAGAGAATCAATCTGTTCTTAGCTCTTTCAAACCACAAAATAGATTTAGCCATTCATGAACAAAAGCCAATTATTTATTTTTAATACTACCTTTAACATGTCTTTGTTTTTGATAATGAGGCTCTTTCTGTATTCTTTATCAAAGCAGGGTTTTAAAATTTAACAGTTCCTTGAGTAAGGAAAAGGAGGCTAAATCTAACAGCAGAATTCTAATTTGAGTGCAAAGCATACCTTTCACCTAATGTTTAACTCATATAATTCATATATAAAAGTCACAAGTGAGTTTTTTAAGGGAAGGATACTTATCCAATTTGATTAAAGAGTTTCATTGTACTTACAGTTCTGTAGAGTAAGCATAACGAATATGTCAACAAACAAAAAAGATCATATGAAAAGATTTTGACTGTTAAGTCAAATATTGTACATGAGCATGAAAGATATTGAATTTGGATAAGTATTTTACTTCTGAAAATCTTCTAGAATATAAAGAAAGCATAGTATTATAAAATAGTGACAAAAACTCAGTTAGTATGTGTATTACATAATAAATACTGTGTTTAGAGCTCAAAAAGAAATATTTCAACAAAAAGAAGCATTAAAATTTCCATGCCATAAAATGTCACATAGCAAATAAAACATCAGCATACTTTCATTTCATAACCAATATTAGAGAAAAAAATCATACATTGCATAATCAAATGTTGGCACAAATGTGGGTTGATAAATTAGTGACACCATAATGGGACACAGTTTGAAGCATCCTCAAAAAATTAAAATTAGCATACATAATCCAGCAATTCCACTAGATCCACTGAGTATGTATTTCAATGAAACAAAATCATGATTTTGAAAAAAATATCTGCATCCACAATCTTTATTGCTTTATTGTTTACAAAAGCCAGGACCACCTAAGTGTCTGTTGATAGATGAACAGAAAGAAGTTGTGGGCAATATAGAGAAATGAATATTATTCAGCCAGAAAAAGGAGGAATGTCTGCCTTTTGCAACAATATGTATAAATTTTGAATACATACTGCTAAGTAAAATAAAGCATATAGGAAATGCAAATATTATATGATCTCACTTATACATGTAATTAAAAAACCCAGACTCATTGAGAACAATTGGTGGTTGTCAGAGGTGGAAGTGGGGCTTACACAATGGGTAAAGGAGGCCCACAGGTGTAATTATAATCGGTGGAAGAGTACTGAGCTCAGGCTGAGTTTTAACCTTGCCTGTGCTGCCTATTCTCTCAAGCCCAGGACAAAGCATTTACTTGCAGTGACCTTGTGTTTGCTGATTTGTGAAATATGCCACACTAAATTTTTTCTTCAACAGCCACATGAAAAGATATTCAGTGTCTTCCCATTAGAATGTACAACATGGTTACTAAAGTTTGATATACTGCGTTGTGTATTTGAAAGTTCTTAGATTAAATCTTGGAAGTTCCTTTCACCCCACATAATTTGTTGTTATGTGTGGTGATGACTGTTAGCATATTGAAGTAATCATTTTACAATACAAACATTTCAAATCATAATATTGTACACCTAAAACTAATACAATGTCTATATCAAGTACATTTCAATAAAACTGGAAAAAAGTTTAGTAAGGTAAACTTTATATATGATTTGCCACAATAAAAAAGCCTTATCTTATTATCATGTCTACTAATTAATGATGCTCTAATTATATAAAAAATAATGAAATCAGTAGATCTCTGAGGATATAGAAGACAACTAAATTCTATCTTATTTTATCCAAGCTGGACACAGTGGCGCATGCCTGTAAGCGACAGCTTACGGAGACTTGGCTGGGTTTGGGGATCACAGTTCGAGTCCCGCCTGGGGCAACACAACGAGACCTAGTCCCCAAAAAAAATAGCTGGGTATGGTGGCGTGCGCCTGTAATCCTAGCGACCTAGGAAGCTGAGGCTGAGGATTGCTTGAGTCCCTGGTACCATGAGCAATGTGAGCCTGCAGGGCAAAAATATCGAGAACCAGTCTCAAGAAAAAAAAAAAAAAACTGTAACCTTATTTTATAACCTTTTAATTGGATATTTTGGAATTATTTGGTTCTGGCCAGAGAACATGCTCTGTTATAAAACCCCACAAGTTTTCTGAGACTTGGTTTCAGATTCACAATACAATCTACCTTGATTAATTTCACATTTGCACTTGCATTAATATATATTCTGCTACTGTTAGTTGGAGTGTTCTATGAATGTCAAGTAGGTCAAGTTGGTTGATAGTATTAGCTTAAATCTTATATGTACTTACTGATTTTCTGTCTACTTATTATTAATTACTTTATATCAACTGCTGGTATTAATACAGTCACTTCAGAATTCTTATATTTAATTTTACAAGGTATAAATTTTGACATCCTATTTTTAAGTGTATTTGTGTATATGTTTAAGTTGATTTGGGGCATATAGTTGACTTTATTGAAATTCTAACTTAATTTCTGCTTCATAATTATAGAGTTTAAATCATTTGCTTTTAGTATACATAACAATGTGGTTGGATTTAGTCATAGCATCTTCTACTTTTTTCATTCATACTATCTCTTTTTTCACTTTCTTGCTTTGTTCTGATCCTTTGGATTGATTAACTTTTAATATTTTATTTTATCTCCATTATGAGATTATTAGTTATGATTTTAGTAGTTCTACTAAGTTACCATTTTAACTCATCAGTCTGTAATACATTTTATTAGTTTATCCATTACATATGACCCATGCCATGCAATATTTTCATTCCCCTCCTATCGTTTGCATTGTTTTAACTTCTTTTTCAGATATATGATATAAGCACTTATATATATATCATAATATATATATATTTGGTATATTATATATATATATATATATTTGGTAAACGTTTTGTACACCTGAAGATTTTATTTAACATTCCTTATGATGAATCAGGTCTCCTGGTGAGCAAATCTTTTAACTTCTGTTTGTCTCAAAAATTCTTTGTTTTGGTTTCATTCTTAAAAGCAATTTTCATTGAGTATATAGAATTCTAGGTTGACAGAGATTGTGTTTTCTTTCAGAACTTTACAGGTGTGTCATTTGCTTTTGACTTGTGTAGTTTCTGACTAGTCTGTGATCCATCTTGTCTGTGTTACTCTGTATACTATGTGTCTTTCTCTTCCTTGTCTTCCCCCCTACCAGGCTGCTTCTAAGATTTTTCTTTTCATGATTGGTTTTCAGCAGTTTGATTACTGTGAGTTTTTGTGTGGTTTTATAAAAGCCTATCATGCTTGACTTGGATTTCACTGGAATTCTTGAATCTGTGGTTTTTATCACTTTTTTCAAACTGGGAAACATTTGACCCTTATTTCTTAAAATATTTTTTTGTTCCTCCCTTTCTACTAGGAAATACTTACCTGTTTACTAGTCTTCTTAGTATCCCACTAACCACTAAATATATATATATTGATTTTTGTTGGTCTTTTTGAAAAAATATATGCGTGGAGGGGCTCTGAAGCAGGCTTGGGAAGCTTCAACCAGCTTGGCACATGTGAGAGCCCCCACCCTGATAGGCCTGTGCTGTAACCACCTTGCTTTGGCAGGAGGCTGCCCTGCCCTGATAGCACCCGGTCACATCTGCCTCCATCACAGGGGCTGGGAGGTGTTTCGGGGCCAACCTGAGAAGCACTGGGTTGGACTGGCGTCTAGGCACCCCACAGGCCTGGGTCCAGCCAGGGTCCAGGGGTGTGTGTGTTGGGGGAGGGGAGCACTAAACCTCTCTGGTATGCTTCTGTGCTCCTGTCAGTCCTTTTCAAGAATAAGAAAACATCAATGGTCTAATCCAACCACAAAACAGAAGAGGTGAGGGGTGAGAATAAAGGCCATGAACTTGCACACAGCCCCTAGGAAGAATCCCAAAAAAGCATGGAGAGAACCTCCGAATATAGAACTGAGAGAGCTGTTATACAGACTATCTAATACAGAAATAGACACACAACATCACAGGGGTCTGAAAGCCAGATCCCTGGAAACCTCCAACAAATGCAAGGCACACCCCCTTTCCACAGGGAGAGGAAGCTCACAGAATTATGACAGCAATCCCATAACAGCTGCAAGTTAACAAAAACTAAGGAAGCCAGTCAGACCAGCAATGTGATCACGGCTGTCCCCATGAAGGAACTTCTCTATGACCAACCACTGGGAGGAAGACTCCCTAAGTCAAAGGCTTGAACCACAAGGTGAAGAAGCAGCAAAATGGAACAAAAAAGCAGAATGGAGGGGACAGCTAGCAAGAAGGAAGAGGCACTGACATATGCCAAAAGAGCTTGAACTGGCTACTGGGTGCAAAATGAGGACTGGAAAACTAAGTAGCACAGCCTTCTGTATCCCAAGAAAGCAGATTATCACCCAGGAAAGGGACATTGCTCTGGAAAAGAAAGAGATCAAAGGGCCAAACATGGACAAACAGCAATAAGAAAGAATGCAGAGCAACCAAAGTTGGGGGCCAGGTGGCAATCCCAAGGAAATCAATGAACAAAAAAATGTATGAAATCTAAAAATAATAAAAGAAAAGAAAAAGAAAAATCTGTGCTTAATTTTGGAAAATTTCTGTTATATCTACAAGTTCACTGATTTTTGCTCCTGTGGTGTCAAATCCTCTGGTAATTCCATCCAATGAAATTCTCATTACATATACATTATATGTAATAAAATTTATATCATATTTTTATATAGAAATTGTTTATATTCTCTCTTCTGTTCATATTTTATTTTTAATATTAGCATATTAATAACAGTAGAGTTTTATTAAGTATTATAATACTTAGATCTCTGTCATTTCTACATCTGTTTTTATTTACTGATTCATATACCACTGTTGGTCAACTTCCTTCCTGCTTCTTGATATTTCTAATGCCTGTTGAATGTTATGTTGTTGAATCTCTAGATTTTGCTATCTTCCTTTTAATTAGTTTTGGGTCTTGTTAGGGGGACAGTTAAGACTCGTGGACTAGGTTGAGTGTTGTTTTAGAATTTTGGTAGGGTGTGTAGTCTTTAAGCAAAATTTTAGCTGTATGATTAAGATAAAACCTCCAGGTCTCTACTGAGTTCTCAGGATGTTTAATAATGTATTTCTACTCTGGTTGATCATAAGTAAAACATCTCCCACCCCTGTGTGAACTTGAGCACTGATCATCTTACATCCTTCAATTCAACATTGTCTTGTTTTCCCCTATACATACACCTATTATTATTCAGTCAAGAAGAATCATATTTACAGAACTAGTTTTTTTTTCATAGTTTTCTCCTTTATAGAATGCTGATTCACAGCTTACAGATGCCATGCCTTCATTAATTGCCCGTCTCTGACTCCTCAAGCCTACCAATGCATGAGAAACCTCTCCCATCACACACCATATAGTTTTTAGAATGAAAGTTAAGGAAATCGTGTGTCTCATCCAGTTGATTCCCTTTCCTCAGTGATCATAGACATGTACTGCCTATTCGCCAATATGTGAAAACAGGGGTTTTATTTGTTTTCTTCAGTTTAATTATTTACAATGGAAGGGTAAGTCTGGTCCTTGATATGCCTTCATGGCAGGAAGCAAAAGCCTCCTTTATTTTTCTTAATATTGCTATTACCATCTTAATCCCTCAGAAAAACCTTTCAGTCACTTGCACTGCATGTATATGCATGCACTTATGCATGCAATATTGGCTGCTTTTTGCTTAAAATATTCAGTTCCACTGGTTCATTATAATATATACTATCTGATTTCCTTCCATCTTCTGCTGCCATTTCTCTTAAGACTCCTTTTCAAGCTTATCCTTTTTACTTGGGAATTATACCCTGGAATTCTTAGAGGCTTGCTTATAGATCCCTTTTTCTTTTTATCCAGTATTATCTCTATGGTAAATATCATCTATAATAAAATTAAAGGTCACCAGCCAACCTGAACCTTCTAGCTCCAACCTAGACTTCTCTTATATACACTACACCTTTTCACCTGTTTGTATGTCTCAAAGGCCACTCAAAGTCAAGTTGATGAAATTGTGATTTTTCAACCTGCCCTGATAATTACCCTTAACTTGGTCTCCACTATTTCAGGCCTCTTTGAATTATGCCTCTACCCCATGTAGTTGTACTGGTCAGAAACCGGATAGTGCTTTTCCACAGTTCTCTTTCCCTGTCCCCTGCCATCCCTGACTCTTCCGTTCTTGTATTATTCTCTATGTCAGAAAATTCTTTCAGTTTTACCTCCTAACTTTTTAAACTTTACTTATTCTGTAGCACAGCCACTGAATATATGCAAGCTAAATATCACTCCTCTCTCCTCGCCCCCCACTCCATTTAACCTACTGCAAGTTTTTTTTTACTGAGTTTAATGTTCATTTAATCTTATACCCAAATCTATTCTGGTATACCTCATCCTAACATTGACCTTTGAAAATCAGATCTATGCTAGTTGCCTTAAGTTGCTTCAAAGGATTTTTAATCATTTAGGTTATTCTATACCCTTTGGCCTTGGACTATTTCCCTTGCTTCTCCTCCACAGTGCCCCTGACTCTGTTCGCCATTCACTGTGGCTTGAGTTCTGGGAAGATGCACCTTCCTTCTTTTGCCATAGAATCATAGCATTTGCAATTATCCTCCTTTAGAATGTGCTTTTCAACCTTCATGTCACATTCCTCTCCAGGCTAACTTCTATTTAAATCTATACATTTCCAGTTTATGTCAGCTCTTCAGAAAATCTTCATTTCCCTTTAAATGCATGTTTTTTACATAACCGTATAAAATTGCACAATATGTCACCATCACTTTTTCCCCAGTAGAAATCAACTTCATGCCCTCAGCACTAGGCATTACATAAATATTTGCTCAATGAATAAGTCAATGGTTGCCTTTGATTTTTAGACTCATGAGCAGGATAGATTCTAAATGAAAATCTGTTCACCACTTTTTGAATTATTGCCTAGTGAATTATCATTTCATATATTCTGAATGATAGCATATTTATAGCCTTTTAGCAATGAGGTTCACACTTCATTGAAAATAGTAGTATAGAAGAATTTAATTTCAAGTTAACATTCATTATGAGGGCAAATTCTTATTTTTTAAAAAATATAGTTAAAAGATTTATTTCCTAGGTGCTGTTACTGATTTACCTTTTTAAGAGGGAAAGGGCATATTTTCTAAATATTCCACACAGTTTCAACAGTATAGATTGTGTACTATAACAAATGAGATGATAATACCCAATTTCTAATGAAGAGAATGAACTGGTAGAGGGACATTTGACATTTCTCCTGCCCTGAAACCTACATGTTCCTGAACACCATACCCTACACTGTAAGTGCATTTTCATTGTCCAGTTTAGCTACTATTTATTATCTTTTTTGTGCCTGGTCTAATATCCACTGCTTTAGTGTATCACATATCTTCCAAACAAATAATCATTGCTAACCCTATTTTACAAATTAAAAATTGAGGCCAAGAAATATTAAGTGATTGACTCAAAGTCATAGTTATTAAGTGCCAGAGTCAGAATTTATGAAGCTCCAAAAACTATACCCTCTCTGCTATTTCTTTGTAAGCCAATTCCTGATTCTATGATAGAAAATTGGGACTTCAAGTTTTTTCTGGTCCTTGCTTGTTATGACATCAAATTCAATTAAAGGTTTATTAGAAAAAAATTGTCTCCCCCCCCAATTTCTATGAGTCATTCTTAATATAACCCTTCTATAGTAATTACATTCTCATAGATCTATTTCATGACTTTATTATTAGACATTGTGATTTTCAACTCTTTAGAAACCAGTGGAATTATTTTGAAAGTTGGTTGTTTCCAAATAATGGAAGCTGAATAATTTAAGTTTTTTTGCTCAATTAGTTAGAACATGATCTTGGTATTGATCACCTTACATTTCTACAGACCTCCTGCATAAAAATCCAGACTTAAATGAAAATGTAATGTTATTTCTGACACACGTTTCAATTGTTATCTTCTCTAATTGTGAAAAGCAACATGCCAAGTCAAGTTTATACAGTGCTTCTCTGTGACCCTGAAAACAAAATGAATGGGAGGTGACAATTTTTACTTTTTGCTCTTCTAAAAGTTAAAATGCATGTTTTCTTCATTTGCTCACTTACTTGTCTATGTAACAAACATTTATTGAGTGCTTCCTTCATGCCAGGTGTCATCTAGGGGAAGTGATGGTAAATAGGATGTATGAAATAGCTTCTGTACAGCAAAAGAGACACCAGAAAAAAAAAAAAAAAAAGAAGCCGAAATGAATGGGAAAATTTTTTGCCCTCCACAAGCGTGATAAGGGTTTAATAACTAAGATCCACAAGAAACTCACACAACTAGACAAAAGCAAAACAAGAAACCCAATCAAAAAATGGGAAGAACTAAAAAGACTCTTTTCCAAAGGAAATACAAATGGCCAACAGGCACATGAAAAATTACTCAACGTCACTAGCAATAAGGGAAATGCAAATCAAAACCACAATGAGATACCACCTTACACCAGTAAGAATGACCCACATCCAAAGAACGGGCAACAAGTGCTGGTGTGGATGTGGAGAGAAAGGAACACTCTTACACTGCTGGTGGGAATGTAAACTGGTCCAACCACTATGGAACGCATTGTGGAGGACCCTAAAATTAATGAATATAGAACTACCATTTGACCCAGCAATTGCTCTCTTGGGAATCTACCCGAAGAAAGACTCCACTGTGGGTACAAAGAGACACCTGTGCTCGGATGTTTACTGTAGCACTATTTATAATTGCAAGGACTTGGAAGCAACCTAAATACCCCCAAACAGATGATTAGATGAAAAAGATGTGGTATGTATACACAATGGAATATTATTCATCAATTAAAAATGACAAATTTGATGATTTTATAACATGGGTGTACTTAGAAGAAATCATACTAGCAGAGTCAAAAAGAAAAAGACAAACCAAATGGTTTCACTAATATATGGGATATAGGAAAAAAATAAAAGCCATGAGGAAAAGTCAAAACGAGCTAATCACCAAACTGAAGCACACAACTTTGGGCAGGGGGAAAAGGGGGGAATGGTGGGGAGGGTAAGGGAGGGTGAATCCCTGGGATTACAAAGATGTGAAATTTATATATAAATAAATTTAAAAATAATTTTTAAAAAAGGATGTACGAAATGTCTGCCTCATAGATATTCTATATTAGAAGGGTGTAGAGGATTAGCAAACAACATAACTTCGGATAAGATCTTTTGTTAGAGGTGACATGGAACTGAGATCAGTAACTGAGAAGGAACCAGTCCTTTGAAAAGCTGCTAGAACTACATCCCAGAAAAACTTCCTCACAAACCTAGAAACACCTTGGGAAGTACCTGGAACAGAAAGAAGGTGTTGCTAGAACATAGTTTTAGAATGCCGGGAAAGGAGATGGGTCAGATCTTGAGGATTTCAAATAAAGTTATCATCAATTTCTCTTTAAATAGCGTACTTGATAAAATTATATTTGCTTTAGTAATGGCTGTATTTTCCTAGCACTTTTTATTATGCCACAAAGAAAACAACATAGTATCATAAAATTCAAAATTTGAAGTGATCCTTAGAAATTGCTTAGTCTAATCATTCCATTACATATAATATAATTTGAGCCTGTGAAAGGTTAAGTGACTTGTTGAAGGTAATTTAGTAAACCAGACAAGCCAGATTTCAATCTCAGGTTTCAGTATTGCAGGGCCTAGTGGTTTTTCAAAAATATGATTTTTAAGAAAACCTTCAAAATATTTTTTAAATTTATAGTGTGTGTATAGTTACCCCATTTTCCACTAAATATTTGTTAAAATAATAAATTATGCAGTATTTAAACATAGTGAATTGATTTTTATTTGGTGTGTATTGTTTTAAATCATTGGCCAAATTCTTACAGTTTTAAGAGTAAAGTAGTGTAGATGTTGACTTGATACCTACCTTTCAATTTGATTTTAATCATACCATCTGTGGAAGTTCTTAAGCTAGCATTCTTAAACTCCAAAGGAATTCACAAATGGGTTCTACTAATTCTGAAAACATGCAAGCATTTTACCTGCTTGAATGTATCATTTTGTCCTCCCCCCCCCCCCAAATCATAACAGGATTAGACAAGCTTGATTTATGGAGAAATATCTGTAGAGGGCAAAGTAGAAGGAGCCAAAATTGGGAACCTTGAAAGCACAATGCAGTTTTAACATCTGTGAAGTGGTAGAAAGAAGGAAGTATTTATTGGATAGAAAGTCTCAAACTGCAGGACAAAGTCTCAGTCTGGTTGATGGGAAGTCTCCAAGCAAAACTGCTCGTTGGAAGCTTTGTGTGTCTGGCAGAAAGACATTGGCACTAACACACCTGCCGTGCTCAGTATTGACTCTGACCAGCCCTCTGGGAAATGTGGCTTTGCTGTGAACAGTCATGGATCCAAGGGAGCAGCAGCTGAGGTTGCCCATCAATGTGGCTTCTAGCAGCAGTTCTCTGGAAGGGGACCTGACTAATACACTTCTAGGGTCATCACACTGTACATTCTTTTAGGGAGAGAGTGGCTTTGATCATACTTGCAATATGCTTGAACTGCCCCTAAATTGCAGAATCACTGACTTTTCTGACACCCAAATGGTTAAATTGTGACCCTCAGAAACAAAAGTATGGAGTCAAATGCATTAAACAAAAAGCAACAGGAATCACCAATGAACTGTAGCATCATTTCCACTGTATTTCTTGCTGACTGGAAGAGATATTCATATTTTTCATATTTAGATTTATCAAAAAAAAAGAAGGTATAGCATTTTGACTGTATAGTTACACCTTGGCATGTTTCTATTTTTCCTTAAATTTCCTTGAAATTTCAGAGCATGGTTGATGGGGACAGAATTCCTGGGTTCATACTATGATTCTGCCATTGATTGATCATGGGTAAACTACTTCACCTCTCTCTACCTCTGATTTCTCATTTCTCACATAGGCATAATTACGCCCGTCTTGTAGGAATGTGAGGAGTTTTGTCTGAGATGATTTCCAGAAAGCTGCTCATATGGTGTCTGGTACATGCTAGTCCTATGGTGATGAGTCTTAGGCAATGAACGCTGTTACTTGAGCAGATTCAACAATAGAAAATGTGAATTTAGAGACTGATGTATGAAACTTTAATGCTTCAAAATGCAGAAGGGATCTCTACTAACACAAAACTTAGTGGAAAAAATAATATCTCTTGTTTGGTAAAATTGGAGGATATATCAAATGTTTTCTTTGTATTTGTTTATTTGTATTTTCAAGTTAAAAACTGATTCTGTATTACTTGTACAATTAAACATTGTTAATTTTATGCCCAATTGTTTAACACATCTGCTTTTAAAAGTCAAACTGTATATATAGAGGTTATTCTGCATAGAAGTGGATTAAACTTGTTCTGCAGAACTTGTCCTTTCTTGATGACTCACTTTCTGTTTTAATGACATGCCTCTCCTCTTTTAAAAACTTCCTTGTTTTCCACTCTATTTTTTCTGTAATTCTTCTTTACGTCCCTCTTTTTGGTATATCTGCTTTCACTGCTCATGGTCCAAACAATTTTAGTAAGACAAATATAATAAAATGTTTAATAAGCATTTGAAAGGTTAAATAAACATTCACAAGTTATTTAGTCTACTGGTTAACAAATGAAAAAGTCCAAGAGCCAAGGCTTCTGAACACCCTGTTTGTGTGTAAATAAAGTTTTGTGGAAATGTATTTTTTGATTACATATTGTCTATGATTGAATTAATGCTATGTGACAAAATTGAATAAATATAACAGATTGTATGACCCCTCCCCTCCAAGGAAGAAAATATTTTCTTTCTCACCTCTTCAGAAAGTTTGCCAGCCCCTGGTTTAGTTACCCTAAAAAAGAAAAAAACAATGCAGGCAAAACACTTAAAAACTAATCTAGAGCAGAATAGCTCTTTGACTGTAGGTGTTGTGCCTTATTCATCACTTAATTCTTAGTAGTTAGCCTAGAGCTAGGCATGTAGTACATTCTATACAAATATTTGTGGAATTGAATTGATAGCATTAATTTTTAAAAATTAAATGCTTAAAATTAAAAAGAAATTTCCTCCCAGTATGTCTTTATTAAAGTTGTCACTGTGGAGTAGACTAGCTGAGCTAGTCTATTGGAGTGACCATTATAAATAATCTCCCTGTGGTGATTTGTAATACATTAGAAAAGCATTCCTTGTCAAAAGAACTATTAGTTTAATGGAAAAATATGCTTGAGAGAGAATACTTGACCCCCTGATGCTTCTTTTAACATTTTGTTTTCTATGCTAAGAATCCTTTAATAATTTTTTAGTACTTTAGGCATGATAATTTATCAAATTCCTAAGTTCAAATGCATAAAGCTCTCCAAATATTTTCAGTAAGAATATTCTAGTACCAGGTTTAGAAAAGTTGTTTGGACAGAAAAACCTTTGTATCTGGTTAGATATAAATTATGAAATAAATTTTAATCCTTGTTATGTTGCTATAAGGGTCAGAATGTTTTAAGCTATTATCATCTATTGATCATTTGTACTCAAAATTTCACAGAGGGAGGAATCTAACTTTAAACAGATAATACTTCTAAGAAGTTAGTAAAATAGGTTTCCAATTTTCCTTTCATTAAACCATTTGGTTTTGCATTATGAACAAACATATCAATTAGCAACAACTTCAAATGAGTTCCATAAAATGCTTTCTGTAAAAAAAAAAATCAATGGAGACACTTATTATAAAAACACTTACAGGTGGAAGAGATCAAGAGGTAGTTCACAGGGGACATTGAGGGCAGTCTGCTCTGTTTGAGAATATAATCATGACTGGATGTCATTATACATTTGTTCAAAGTCATAGAAAATGTAACAAAAGCTAATTGTAAACTGGATTTCAAATGATGATAAGCTCACCAGCGGTAACAAATGTACCACTCTGGTGACAAATGTTGATAATGGAGAGTAGATAGGTAGGAGCTCAATGTTTGCATATTTTGGAACAGGGGCTATTTAGTAATAAATCTCTGTGTTACCCTCTTAATTTTGCTACTAAATTTAAATTTACTCCTAAACACAAAGCTGCTCTAAAAAATATATTTTAAATAAAGGAAATAAAAAATTCCTAGGCCTCTCCCCTCTGTATTTTGATTCAGAATTTATTGGGTGGGTCCATGGTTTTTCTTTCTAAATAAAATACCCTAAGTGATTCACATTGTCAGTGATTTTAGGAATTGCTACTTTAATAAATATATTCACATTTTCTTGATGTATGAAGTGATTTGAATGTGCTTGAAAAATTTACCTGAACCTAAAATATTCTACAAATGAAATATGAAATATCTAAATATTTACATGTAGAATTTAATGTTTGCACTTAATAGGCAAAATATTAGATAAATTTTATTAAATACTTGGAGTGAGATTCTTTTGATATTTCAGTCACTGCCTTGCCTTTAATATTTTAAGCTTATTTGGGTCACAGATTCCCCCTGAGAAGTTGATGAAATCTGTGTAATCTCTCCCCAGGAAAATTAACACAAAAATTTTTGCATATAATTACAAGGTTCCTACTAGCCCTGACAGATAATAATGGACTCCAACCATGGACCAGCTTATGACTATTCTTCAGTTGGGACCCGCATTAATTTTAATTTTACTACATATCTAGGTGTACTTTTTTCCCCTTTACATGCTATACAGTCAAAAATTCAATGACTGTGTCAATATCCTGATTAAATGAAATATATATCTTTCCAGTTAAGTGAAACATATGTTGTCATTGTAGTTGTTTAATATGTCCTTTGAGGGAAAAAAATCTCATGTATTTTGATACAACTGTGGATTTGTATTTCCATGCTATTTATGGAAAGAACAAAATGTTGACAGTTTTCTGGTGAAATAATAGAAGGAAAAAGAGATACCTTGAGATTGGGTTCCTCCTTATACAAGTATGATAGAAGAAATTAGACCTCTGAGGAAGAGCTTGAGGAGACTAGAAGCTAAGAATGCAAAACATAGGAGGGATTGCTGTCAAAAGAGAGAATTTCAGAGGAAGCTGGCAGCATTGGCCCTTGATTCCTATTTAGAAATGGGAATTCAGTGAGGGATACAGACAGCTTGGGCGGCAGATGGCTTCGAAGAGAACTATTCAACCCAAATTTGAGCATTGTATCAAAAACTCAGGCAGAAAGAATTTTATTTTCTTCAAGGTCTTAGGTGTGAGTTTGGGAGGGGAGAGGGGAGTAAGAAAGACATTTTGGATGGAAAAGGGTGGTTTATGAAAGTGACATGGAAAAACTGACCAAGAGCAGTTAAAGAAAGAAGCCAGTTGTATCAATCTAGACAAACCTGGACTCATTAATTACACTGGAAATATAACCTCCCTTTCTGGTTAATATCTCAAGAGTTTGTACTTTAAACTGACTTCCAGAAAGCATGTATTAAGTATTTCATGCCTTATGTGAAAGGAGGAGGATTAGAGAAAGCAAATGAACTCTGTGTATCCTTCAACAAATTATGATTTAGGACTCATACTACTCACCTCATAGAATACTTTTGTGTGGAATAGAAACAGGCAGATGTAACTCACACCAAGGCATGTGATTGCAAACAGAGGATGTTCCTAATTTCCTCCCCCATTTCTTTCCATTGCCAAACCCTCTAGTGCAGTGATCTCCTTGTTCAGCCTTGCATTGAAGCCCTGCTAGAAAGAACTAAATTTCTGTTTAAGCTTTAGGCAGTAGAGAGGGTAGGGAGAAACTTTGATTCTATGCGAAAACTTTTCAGATCACTTAAAAGCCAGAACTACTCTGAAATTATCAATTTGTTTCTAAGATTCAAACAACCCCAGTAGTTATGTATCTGGGTAATAAGGTCACTGAACAGGCAGGTTTGGAGGAGATGCACTTAGAGCAAGGAGGAAGGAGGTACTTGCCCAGCTAGTCACATCACGTAGAATGAGCCTGGCAATCAATAAAGAGGCAGATGTTTCATTGATTGCTTTCACATCTATAAACGTGTTATAATTTTATGTTTCACAAGTTATAGAAATAGTTTCAGAAGTCACATTCACACACACATACATGATATATATATGTTTCATATATAAAAAATTCATGAATATCACTCTTCCATATGGCTTATTTTATTTTTTAGGGGTGGTAGAAAGATTTTTTTTAATTGTTTACATGTATATTTTTTACATCATTGTATACCCTGAAGTTCTCCCACCACCACCATGTCACCTATGAAGCATCATCCTGATCTCATATGCTTATCCTTCACCTGATTTCTTCACCCTCTCTTCCTCTCTTGCTATATGTTTTGATCTTGTTATTAGTTTGTTAATTTTGACTTTTTCTTGTCCTTTTGTTTGTTTTCCCTCTATTGCACATTTAAGTGAGATCATGCAGTATTTATCTTTTTCTTTCTGCCTTTTTTTTCCATAGCATGATTTCTTCTAGCACTGTCCATGTTGCCACAAATGACATGAGTTTTTCTTTTTTGATTGCCAAATAATATTCCATTGTCTAAATATACCACAACTTTTTGAGCCATTTGCAGATTTGGGGCATTTGGATTGTTTCTATAACTTGGTTATAGTAAATAGTGCTGCAATAAACATAGGAGTGCAAGTTTCCTATTGAATTAGTGTTTTTGTATCCTTTGGTTAGATACCTAGAAGTAGAATGCCCATTTTTTTTTTTTTTATACAGGCCATTCTTAGTGATGTGATATGGTATTTCATTGTGGTTTTGATTTGCATATTTCTGATAAGTGATGTTGAACTTTTTTTTCATATGCCTTTTGGATATTTGTATATTCACTTTGGAAAAGTGTCTTTTAAGTTGTTCTGCCCATTTTTTTTGACTGGGCTTTTTTTGCTTTGTTTTTGTTGAGTTCTCTTAAGTTCTTTGTGAATCTTTGGTGTCAGGCCCTTACTTGAATGGAGTGCAAAATCCCATTTGGTTAAGTATCTTTTTGTTTTGGTGATTGTCTCTTTTGCTGCACAGAAGCTTTTTGTTTTGATATAATCCCAGCTGTTTATGTTTTCCTTTACTTTCTTTGCTAGTGTAGATATAGTGAAAGGTGTTTCTCCAGTATAAGTCATGGAGTGTTTTGTCTATATTTTTTATATGTATTTTATGGTGTCAGGTCTTATGTCCAAGTCTTTTATTCATTTTGAGTTGGTTTTTGTGTATGGTGTGAAAGCAGTAGTCTGGATTCATTCTTTTGCATTTAGCACTCCAGTTTTCCCAGCACCACTCATTGAAGAAACTATCCTTATTCCAGTATATGCTTTTTGACATTTCATCATAGATTAATTGACCATACTTGTATGTCTTTATTTCTGGGCTTTCAATTCTATTCCTTTGGTCTGTATCTGTTTTTGTGTCACTACTATGCTGTATTAGTTATTATGACTTTTGGATAATTTGAAGTCTGGGAGTGTAATACCTCCATTCTCTCTTCTTTTGTTCAGGAGGGCTTTGACTTTTAAAGTTTTTTTTTACTATTCCATATGCATTTCAGTAGTATTTGTTCTGTTTCTTTAAAGAATATCATTGAAATTTTTATTGGAATTTATGATAATAGATGAAATAATTTGACCAAGATCATGTAACTAGTAGCTGAGGAACTAGAAATTAATTTCATGCCTGTTGGTGCCACACAGTAACTGTTTTTGTTAGAACTGTTATTGGGACAGTCTTTGGTCACTGGTGCCCAAGTTAGTTTAGCAGCATCTTTAGGAGCTGGGGACAATTGAGTTTCTTTTGATTGTCTTAAATTTATTCAGTCCATTCATCTACTAAATATGTTTGTTTTATTTCTGAAATAAATGCCAGGGCAAAAATAATAATTGTCTTTGAAACAGGATCAAAACCTTGGCAGTGTTGTGGTACAATGACTTTTTCAATGTTTTGCGAGATGCCTTTCTAATTATTTAGATGGATGGGTGCATTGTGGACTGTGGTTCACTGTTTCACTTTAGAAAAGCTACTCTCTGTCAGGATTGTGAGCAGCTTTATTGTTTAGTTCACATAGAGGTCCATAGTTTAAAAAAATACATATTTTAATGCATAATATAATAGATACTTCATATATGTTGCAGGTGCTTTTCCTTAGTGAATGAAATGAACACCTTTGTTCCTTCTATAAAGAAGGTGTATCTATGTATTGCACATGAACATGCATGTGTGCATGTGTGTACATCTGTATCCAAATACTTGTCTTGTTTGAAAGCTCAGTTATAATCATACACACTACATAGTTAAATCTCTACCTTATGAAATATCAAACATCTCTGTGAACCTATTGTTGAATCTGTCATTCAATTTGAAAGCCATCTTGTTGAGGTTATTTTGAAATGCAAAAATGCTTTAGGTCAGAAAAATAGAGATTTGTAATGCATTTTGTTGGAGTTAAAAGAATTGAATCACTTAATTCTATTTAGCTTGGCAGTTTCATAGTCTGTTGGTTTAAGATACTCTTTTGCACAACTAGTAAACAACAAAGAGTGGGGTTTGAGAGAATGAAGGAGCACCAGCGGGAGGAGGGAAGGAGAGGTATCCCAAAAAACACTTATAGAGGTTATGATCTAAAGAACAAAATAAATAATATTAAAAATATATGTAAAAAGAGACTCTTTTTCTTTCTTAGCTTGATAAAGTATTCATATTTGTTCATTTCAAACATTTGAAAGTGAAAAGGCCACATTGCTTAGTTTCCTGGACTGGGAGTATTGTAGTCACATGTTTTATTCTTAGTCCTAAAAATTTTTTTTTCTTAAAGCAAAATCACATGCGACACACCAAATGATTACTCTAGATTCTAAACTGAAAAGTCAAGCTGGCAAACTGAAGCTACATAAGCAATCAGTTCCAAATTCTGGCAGAGAATTTTTTTTTAGTTACTTTTTTAAAAAACAACTTTCTAAAATCTTGACTATAATTCTTCATTCCTGTCAGAATAATGTAAGATTTGTCTGTCTATTGGGAGGATGCAGATATTAATATTATATTTATCCTTTGTGGAAAGGATACCACCTTCAAAACCCCCAACTCTAGTGGCCTAGATGCTAGGTTGGCAGTGGAGATTCTGGGTTACTCTGGTCTATAGTTAAAGCATTTGGTGACCCCCAAGTCTGTCACCTCAGGGAAATTGATCTCTTTAGCTCTGCTGGCCTAGGATTTGACTTACTTTCCTTAGACCCCTTTCTTTTATGTTTAACCAAAGTGTATCTGCATTAGGACCAAAAACAACAAATTAAAACTTCCCTAAACAAATAAAGAAAAAATAGAAAAGACAAATCTGAAAGCTACAACAAAATTTAATCTCTGAGGAAGTTATTTGGTTTCAGAAGAAATTATTTGGTTTCAGAAGAAAGAAGTTCTAAAAATTTTCACCGTGCCTTTAAGCAGTTGACAATCTCTTCCTAGTTGTTTGTGATATAGGAGAATAGCACTTTTAGTAGTAAGTCTGGGATCATGTGAAAAACATGAATGTATAAAAGATGGATATTTGTTGTTAGGCAATGATAGCCTCCTCATACCAGGGAAGTTAGATATCCTGGGTGTAAACCCAGTTTTGTGGAAGCACTAAAATGTGATTTCAAACTGCCCTCACACATGGTATTCTCACTTTCTATGAGATTATCTTTCTCTTCTAGTCTTTGGTTTTCTAAAGTCAAGCCTGTCTTTTCTGGCCACACTTGGCACCCCATATCCTCTTGCATTCACTCTGCTGTTTTCTCTCCTTTTCTGCCTTTGCTCCAATATTCCCAGAGAGAAGGGCTTGTCTTTCCTAGGTCAGCACCAACTGTAGATCCCTCCCTTGACCCTCTGACAATTTCTAACTTTACATCCTTAGAGGTGTCATCCCTGTAAGTTGGTTCTCTCTGCTGGACTGGCTTATCTAAAACATATTTCTTGTTGGGATTTTGTACCATTCTTGCTTGGGGGGGGGGGCTTGAGTGTGAGTCTGGTTTGCTGGAAACCCACTCCTTCAAGACTCGAAGCTCTCACTACATTCCTCAGTCTTTCCTGAGGCTGGTGCTCAACAGCACTTAGACACTGCTCTCTCCACCTTGTGAAAGGGTCTGTGTTTCCTCATGCTTTCCCTCTGAATTTCAATTTCCAGACAGAGAAAGCAGAATGATGATAATGAAAGTCCATAGTAGTAAATTTCATGGTATTACTACTAGTAATCATTGCAATAGCAGCAGCTTCAGTAGTAATAATAGTGCTCATTGTCATTATATAGTAGTTAACAATTATTTCCTGGTTAGATAAAAGGTTCTTTGTGTATTACTTTACTTAAACTTCACAATAACCATATAAGATGAGTCAGTCTCTATTTCTCAAGTAGAACTGAAGAAACTGAGAGGTGAAATAATCTGCCTGAGGTCGCAAAACTAGTAATCTGGAGAAGCATTATTCAAATTGAGATGATCTGATTTCATCAAAAACACTGATTTGTGTTGTGCAATATATTAATTAGCTCCTATGGCAGAGGGCACTAACTCACATGTCTATGAAACCAGGAAAGAATTGAGTATGATAGAGAGGGCACAACTTCAGTAAGGCAGCAATGTAAGCTAGAGGATAAATGGCGAATGACATTCTTCCTCAGTGCTAGAAACATGAGTTCTGTGACTTTCTGGAGAAACTCATCTCCTACCTAAAAAGGATAGCTGCTGGTGGACCATGTGGGAGGAGGGATGGGGAAAAAAAGATAGCTGCTACTTATTCTAGCAATTGTTCTTATAAAGCAACCAGTTTTTTTTTAACAACATGAAATTTAAAAAGAATGATGTACATATGGATTTTAAATCATAGCTCCTGATTATTAAGTGCTGGCAACTAACTCAAACTTTAAAAAACAACCTAAAGACTGTGAAGATTAAAGTAATTATATTTGCAGGCCAAATTAGGTCTGGTTTATGACTTCTCAGGAAAAAATTTTTAAAGAGTCTAACCATTTCAATCAATGATGGCATTGTACAATAAAAGATATATTGTTTCTGGTTGGCTAATAATTGATCCATCTATCACCACTATCAATTATTGCTTAACAGAAGACTGAGAAAATCCCAGATTTATTAAAATTTGTATAAAGACTGAAGGAAAAAATAATGACTCTTATTCTAGAGTACCAATTGTAAGCCAAACATATACACCATTTTGTTCATTTTAATCCCCATAGCAATCCTGTTTAACTGATGAGTAAAGAGATCAGAGCAGTTAAATAACAATTTTCTAGTAAGGGGCATCGTGAATTTGAATCAACATGTATATATCAGACATGTGTATTATCTTACCATAAATTTGAATAAACACATGTATTATCACACATGTGTATTGTACAACATGTGTATTATCAACCTGTGTATTATCACAACATGTGTGTATTATCTTTCTACCCAGTTCTCTTGCCTTTATAGCATAATATTATGACCAGACTAGCACTATACTAGAGCTCAAGTATAGGTTGGAACAAGGCTTTTCATATTGTGATTTTTCTAGTTTCAGTGAGGGACATGTGTTCCTTTAATTACAATATCTCTGCACAATACCAGAAATCCTTTTATTTCACTATTACTCACCCATAATATCTAGCCTTTGGAGACTCTTCAGCATTAATGAAAATGCTCCTGGGAAGTTCCCTGCTTAGACAATCTTGCCTTCATTCACATGATAATATGAAGTTCATCAGATTACATCCTTCAGACAACTATCTGAGTTCACAGGATACCTTTCCTGGGACAGCAAGGGAAGATTAGAGTCATTCTATTGTAAGGTCACTTTTCAAGTGACAGGACCTTGAATATGGGGTGGGTCTCTCTCTCTATGGGAAGGTTTCTTGCTTCCTTAGAACAGGAATGTGCACAAACAACTTGTTAACTACTTACCTTTTACCTTAGACCTATCCTCTCAAATAGGTGAGGCCATAATGTTGCTTGGTAGATTTTTTTTTTTTAATTTTATTTTCTTACCTCATTGTTCTCCCTTCAGATATAGTTCCTATAATCCTCTCACCAATATAAAACCCATGAACTATCACCATATTCCCTTGTACTTCGTGGTTTTTATCCTGTTATACCACAAGAATGCATCATTTTTATCTTGAATAGATTTTTAGCATTGTTTATACTTCTAAAATAAAAATATAATCTTTTGAATATTAATAGTCTTTTGCTTAGATTAAGGAATGGATTCAATGAATAATAAAAAGAGAAAGAAAAGTTGGAGAATAATTATGAAATGCTTGTTTCTAAGGGAGAAGATTATGAAGGATTTTAATATATATTGTTTGAATTTTTTATGAGATAATTCATTTTAGAAGGACAGCAAATAGTAGCATTTTGTTATTTATATCTGAGTGAATGAACAAATTCTTAGCTGTCAGGGTGTGGCAAGAACACGGTCAGCAAGTTTTACTGCTTGTGGAGTAAAATCTGGAATTATCTTGAGAGGGGCCCCACCGAAGCTATACAGCACGCGAGAAGGAGTGGTACAGGCTCTAACTCTGCAAGTCCTGTTTGGTCTTTCTCACTCCTGAAGCCCTAAGGAATAATGACTTCCTTCTCCCCACCCCCAACCCTCATCCCACACATACATAGTTTTATTTCTTGAGAGTGAGAAGTGTTGAAAGAATTCAGGGTGATTCAATACTAAGGATTCTTGGACATCTGCTGAACCTTAGTTCTGACTGTTATTTATTAGATAGCTTTGCCCAAGACATCCCCTTAGTGTCCAGTATGCCAACCCTTTAGGACTTGTTCATTCTTTCTTGCAGCAGGAATTCTTTCTCTCCCAATATTTTGCCAATCCCAGAATAGTTCCTTTATTTCCCACTTTTCTTTCATTTTGAAAGCCAGATATGAAAAATTTTATTTTTCCATTGTGGTTCAGATCAACTCCCTAATTATTTGTCAGTGGTAATTGTTATTTTATCTTATTTAATTATAGTACAGTGTCTTTCTGTAGAAATTTGATTTTCTGGGAATAGGAATGTTTTTTTTTTCAACTTTATTCAGGTGTAATTGGCTAATAGAATTATAAGATATTTGAAGCGTGTAGTGTGATGATTTATATAAGAAGTATTTGAATGTGTACACATGTTAACGTAGAATAACTTAGCTTTATTTTTTGTAAATAAAGTTAAAATTGGAGTTATTAGTGATTGTAACCAGGATAAGGATTTGTGTTGTGGATTCAGATTATTTGAACCTGTATTCCTCTCACTGGTCATTTTACAGAGCTCTTTAGAGGTATTCCAGAGTATGAGGGCTACAAAGAGGAACTAGGAATAAGGGCTAGGAACTCAGAAAACTCTTTGACCGTTAAAGCAAAATGCTCGTGATATCCTTTAAAACCAAACTGGTTACATAATTATTCCATTTGTCTAACCCACAGATATTGGTACTTGGAAAGGTTTTTATGGATGAACTGCGCTCTCTCTCTCTCTCTCTCTCTCTCTCTCTCTCTGATATTCTTGGGAATCAGAACAGTTTATTTAGTTTGCAAGAAAACTACTCTTCTGCAGTGTCTTTTAATATGACATGTTCCTCAATGATTTTTTTAAAAAATCTATCCAGCTCTGTGATCTGTTCTCTTGTCAGCTCATCTATTTAATTTTGGCTGCCCTTTTCTAAATTGAAACCTTCAGTGTTCCCAGCACCATCAGATTTCTGTCAATCCTCTTTGCATCTATTATGTCTCTGTCTATATCTAAGGGTACCACTTGGCCCCCTAACCTGTGTTGCCACATAGCACTGCTTGCTTATTCTTCAAATTTATCCTGCTCTTGTGCTTCCTGACTTAAATCACTATGTTTTTTAAGGCCTTCTCTCTCCCTATAACTAATGAAACCAACATGCTCTTAAGATTCATCTGCACATCACCTGCCCTAACTTTCTTCCCACTGACTTTCCACCTCTGGTAAAATGAGGCTTTTTGCTTTCATGTTCTAGTGTGCAATCTCATGCTGCATGCCAGTATTCTTCCTTGTATAGCACAGAATAAGCCTATGAAGGAAGGAAATTAGCTCTTCTAATTATATTTATTTCAAACCTAAGTAAATAAAGTAGTTTTTTCCTAATCTTTAATACATGGATCCATCCTGTTACTTTTATCCTCTCATCTCTCATTTGCCCATATTCAGCATATTATAAGATGTTATAATAACGTTTATCTAGATGTGATGTTTTTAAAACCAAAACTCACCTTTATCAAAGGAACAGTGCCATAAATATATCCCTACAAAGATCCCTGGATTGTAGATGATAATTGGAATGCAGCCCCAATAATAGACAAGAAAAGACCACAACTGACACTTCTGTATGCCTGTGAGGAACTCCCCAACAGCAGTGAGCCATGTGGTTATGTCTAACACTGCATTGGCCCCACCCTCAGACTCATTCAAGATAAAAACAGTAAAAGCAATCTGATTACATCTTACAGAACACTTCAAATGATTAAGATCTTTTAAAATATCGATTATGTAGCTATTGCCACCTAGCAACATTGCCTAAGGGTTTATTGTACCCTAGGGGAATATTATATGACATAAAAATAACAGTAGCAATAATCTATGATAATTTGCAAATATAATCCATTATTGACAAAACATTAAAATTTTATTAGTAATATGTAATAAAAAATATTTAGAGACTAATACCAAGAGTTTAGAGACCATGAGTCTAAAGGTGTTGGAGGATATAAAATGTGACTTCTTCATCTTTGTAGCTCCTGGCCCAGTGAGTGGAACTTAGTACATGCTTAGTAAATGTTGAGTGAATGAATAAATATGTGAAGGAATCAGTACAGGTTTAGCAGAGAAATTCAAGTAATTTTTTTCTAGAGGTGAAGAACCAGAATGAAAGAATCAGATGAGTCAGATGCAGGAAGTGCATTTATGTCTGAGTACAAGTGGTGAAATTATGACCATGCAATGTGAATGCATCTGATGAGGTCATCACTTCCTGTCTCATGCTAAAATCTGGTTAAAGTGAAGAACCTGGGCATTCTCCCTTTCATTTCACCCTGAAGCTGTACGTCCTTGTTCAGATACTTAGCCAGATCTTGTCCTCTTATACTTTCCACTTATACTTCTGCTACCATGGAAACTTCACTGATGAAATGTTCACTTGAGTTCCTGGATGATTTCATTTACCTCTATTGTAATAATAATCCCAAAGGATTTTTTTGATAAATGACTACAACTTTACTTGCCTAACCCTGCAAGTCCAGGCCTTGTCTTTCAGTATAAATGGCAAAAATCTTTCAAATTCATATCATGGTTCTGCACTGAAAATCTCATCTTTGTACTCAATTATTTCACTCTTTAAGTATTAGTTATCACTGTAAGTTCTTGGTTCCTAATAGAGGGATCCTTTAATCATTTATATTTATAAATGATAATATTAAGTACTAAGAATATCAATATAGCTTAGCAATTTGTGTTTTCAAAAGTAAAGGAAGATATCATTTCCCCAATATTTTTAAAAGAAGCAGAAACAATTTCAGTAATGAGTGGTATAAAATAAAGCCTCATTATTTTCGTAGCAAATCTATATTACCTTGATTAAATGTTCATAAAGCCTGAATGGTAGTTATAAACTGATGGTAGTTATAAACTAGTCTGTTTTAGTACAATTCAGTGAGTATTCACAAATAAATCTGATCTTTTAATTAAATGTTAATGATAAATACACTGTATTCATTTTGAGCCATAATATTTTTTACTGCCTTACTGGAAAAGGGTAGCTACCATCAATTACAAAGGGAGCTCACCTTTCTCTAATTCACTGCTCATGAGCAAACCAAGCCATTGGACAGTGAGCACCATGAAGGCAAGGAACATGTCTTTTATATTCAGTTTTGTAAACCCCATGTCTAGTACAGTGCTTAGCACTTAATAGGAATCTAATAAATATTTGTCCAATGAATGAATGACATACATAGAAATTTATCTCTGATATTTAAAAAAAATATTTACGATAACAGCCACTCATTACACCTCTGTTTGACCAGAGAGATAAGTCTCAAATAATAGACAAATCTCAAATAATAGACAAGTCTCAAGTAATGTTACTTGGGATAGTGGCTTTCAATTTCTCATTTGGGAAACGTTGATATTCCTTGGAGATGCTAAAGAGTACTGTGAACAGTAAATTACATTGTGTCAAACTTTTATATTGCCTGAGTATATTCTTCAGGATTCTTAGTTATGATGCAAATTAGCTTAAGTATATATATTACTACTATATAAGTATATATACTATATACATAGTAAATATATATATAGTATATGCATATAGTATACTATATAAACAGTAGAAGTATATAGTACATTGTATATGATATGGTATACCATGTAATACATAGTATTGCATATGGTATACTATATATAGTATACTATATGCTATAGCATATATGTATATACTATACCATATACTATATACTTATATGTGTATATGTATGTGTATATGGTATACTATTGTATACCATATGTATACATATATATGTATACTATATACATATATATGTATATGGTATACTATAAGTACATAAGTGCTATATAAGTACAAAGTATGTAGTATACAATCTAAGTATATAGTATATAGTATACCATATAAGTATATATACTTATACATATATAGTAATCATATATACACATTGCTGTATGCACACACTCAGGAATACCAACAAAGATGAAACAAGGAGACCAAGGAAAAAAAAAGAGCCAGCCAGGGTCTCAGAAAAATCCACAGTGTCCTTTTCAGCATGTAGACTTCATAGATGTTCACTGTAGACCAGTTTCTTTTATCTAAAGACATGGTTTTTTACAGATATTATGCTATTATATCTTAGAATTTTAATCAGTTGATAAATTCTGTCTTCAAGTTTTCTTTGGCCTAAGTTTAAGATGTTGGAGTAGAATTTTGTTTATAAAAGTTTGGCTATTGAGAAAATTTTGACACGTTTTTGCTCTAAGCGTTTAAACTGTAGCCCCACTACTCTCTTCTTTTCCTCCATCTCTTTTCCCTCAGCATCACTTTTCACTCACTTTGAACTTTAATCTCTCTGTTCAGTCTTTGCTCCAACTTAACTATCCACCTGGCATATGTGGAACTCAGATTTCCTGTTTCTTGTGTCTCTTTTGCCTTTTTCTTCCCATTTTAAGTGAAAATTCCTTGTTCGGGGGATCCTCTTTCAGACATCTGTCTGAGAAAAATTGGGTCATATGATGTGGAAGTTTCAAGATTATATAAATCTTCCATGTGCTTTTAAAAGGTTTCACTTAAAGACAAAAGTCAGTTATTTTACATCGACTGTAGTTCCAAGCAGCATGTAAATAGGGTAGCAGTTCCTAAAATAACTTCTTTTTAAAATGGGACACCTTCAGACAACTAGAATTTTTTCTGATATAAGTACTAAGAAATGAACATGTACACATACAGACTAAATCCATTCATACAATTTTGTTTTCTATTTTCTCTTGTTTTTATGTTAGCAATAGTACCATAAGGTTACCTAAGTGGTAGTATATGCATTTTAATATATTGTTTCTCAAATCAGAGTCTGAGAATCATAATATAGCCATAGTTTTTCTTGTCTGTACATACCCTAAACATTAAAATATCACAACTCTAGGAAGTTACACTAATAGCCTCATTTTACAAATGGGAAAAACTGAGGCACACAGAAATGAAAGAACTTGCTGAAGAACTCAGAGCTGGATTTCTTAAAAATTATTATTATTATTATTATTTCCATAATTGTATTGTTTTTATAGAGGTAACATTAGTTTACCACACTGTGTATTATTTAAGAGTAGAGGTACATACCATGCCCACCACCAAAGCACCAATAATCCTCCACCATAATCCTCACCCTTTGTGCCTGCTGTATCTTACACTACCCTTTCATATCTAGAAGTGAGTTTTGAACCTAGTATTTTAGCTTCTGAGTTCACACACTTGAGTGGTATATTTTCTCTCCCTGGTAGGTGTAATGGACACAAGTCCCTTCTTTTGTCATGGTTACCCATATTTATGACAATTAAAATTAATTCATAAAATATGGTTTTCTATTTCTTAGATTAAAAGACTTCATAAAATTGTCCCTGTTTTAAGAGCATTACAACTTATAGAAGGAAATAATTTATATAAAAATATTTTTAGAATTGTCAATGGAAAATTATAATAGCAATGAAGTAAAAGAATTTGTTAAGATATATACTCTGGTAGGCAGAAAATAATGTTTTCTCTACCCAACTTCTATTTTATTCTCCATCTATTTGTTTAGTCCTATAGCCATGATTGAGACAGGAGATCCTTCTTTATACTGATACCTACGGTGGTCTAGGGCATGCTATTGAAATTCAAGAAAGGGTGAAAGGACGTCTGGGGGTCTGACTTTCATGGTTGTCAAAGTGTAAGGCACAAATTCATGCAAGGGGTGGCCTAATCTGTGTCAGAGCTCAAAGGAAATGGGGGCAGAGAGCATATGTTAATAAGGATAATCTTGTGTGAGAACACAAGTAGGGGGAAGAGAACATGAATATATGTAGAGATTTTGAAACTTGACTAGAGAGGGAGGTATGCCACAGTGAAGTGAAAAGAATATGAAATGTCAAAGTGAGGACAGACTGTTTTAAATGCTCTAGTCTTCCTTGTAATGTTGAACTTTGCGTGATGGTGGTAGAAGAATAGGCAGTGATTATTGGTACCCAAGTGAAGAAGACGAAGGCATTTGTGTAGAGGAGGTGCAGCATCAGAAATGGGAGCTTGATTATATATGGGGACTGAATCAAATAAAATTTATAAAGAGTAATGTAGGCAATGGTTCATACTCTTGGAATAAGGAGTTACAAATATAGAAAAGGATAAAACTATAATGAACTTTATAGTACTGTATGGTTGGAGATATCAAGCATGCATTCATGGTGCCCTCTCTAGCCTCAGTCTATTTTAGAGAGATAAAGATAGATGTGTGTGTGAGCCTGCATGCGTTTGCACATACATATATTTTCTAAGATTGTCAACAGAGAGGGTCAAGAAGTAGGGATATCCCAGTAGCTGTAAGCACATCTACTGTTGAGATTTTGACTTCTAAATACCATTCTCCAAAGAACAAGAGCCCCTTAGAGAAATAGGTAATTCCAGGATGGTGACTTAAAAAAAAAATCATTCCAATACAAAGAAGTGCCTAAAGAATTATTTCAAAAGGACTCTTCAATCATATATTTTTATGTTCCCCCTTCTTCCCCTGAAAGGACATTTGTTATATAGTTCATAAAGTAGTGGGTTTGAGTTGATGACCACAGTTACATTGGCAAAAACTAGGACAGGGATGAGACAGATTATTAGAATTTGAGATGGATGCTAACTAATGGTGAATAAAATTTAATGCAATTGAATTGTTTTGAGGGAAATGAGGATATGAGGGAAAATAATGTGGTTAAAGAATTGGGAAGTTAAGGGGGGCAAAATGAACAAGTTGGTGGTATGAGGCACCTGAGCATTGACCTCTATCAAGAATTGTGAACAGAATAGCAAGAGATGGGAGAAACTGTTTGGGGTTGTTAAATCTGTGGAGAGATGCAGGTTCCCAATATTAGGGAGTTGGGAGCATCTCTCTTTGAGTTGGGAGAACAATATGAAATATTATTTCTAACTGAATGTGTGATATCTGAATATCCCAGTTAAAAGCTCATCTATTAATTTGAAACATAGGTCTGAGAGGTTGGGACTTAAAAAAAAGCTTCGGAGAAAATAATTAATCTGCCCTGCAGCTACACTACATATAGTTAATTTCCCTTCATATATAAGAAAGCAATGATGTGTACTGTAATAGGTCTTGAAGTAGACTAATCATTAACATTTTCTAAGGGGATTTAAAAAATAGACTGTCTAAAAAATCACTGATATAATGAAAAGGGTAAGCTATTTGCTCAAAAATGTGTTTTTTACCATTTCCTAATATGTGTTTTCGAGTGAGTCAAAAGAGAAAGTCTCAGTTTTTTCACCTAGAAAATGGAATTAATAGTAGCTATAGTGTTAACATGTACAGGACAGGCACACTTTTACTAATTGTTAACTTTTGTTATCCTCATGCCAACACTAATAAATATTTTTACTCTGATTAAGAGTTATAATTAAATCAACTTAGTATAAAGGGGGATTGTCCATAAGAAATGAAAGATTAGACTACACTATTTGTACTTTATGGATTTGGGCAAGGAAGTAGTACAGAAACCAGAAGAGATAATACAAAGCTTTGATTTTCAAGAGGCTGGTGTTGTTTTGGCAAACAGGCATGATCAGACAGATTGTGTCTTGTCAGACAGTAACTTTTTAGTGTCACTCTCTTGCCAAAAGGCTACCTCACATTCTGGGAAGAATGCCAGGGGTTCCTAAGAAGTTGCCCAAAACCCTGTTTTATCTATAGGAATGTGAAGAGGATAAGAACTATCCTGACTCTCCATAGAGGCTTGAGTATTAACACAGTTTGACAAAGATTAAGAAAAGCAGGATTCCATTTGGTGTTTGTATTAAGAGTACTATGCAATTTTGTGACCTATAATTCTCTTACTTGTAGCATGAGTCTTTCCCCTTCTCTTCCAATGTTTTCCATATTGTTTATTTTACTTATTTTATATTTTGTTTTTAAGATTACATAGAATTACTTTGAGTGGCTATATATATTTTTAAGTCATGCCCTTAAAAGGAAACTTCTGGTCTTTTTAAAGTATTTATTAATACAAGATTGCTAAAACTGATATCTTCTGTCATATATCTTTGTGTATACCTCTTATTTACATCCTCAGAATGAATTTCTAGCAGTGGAAATACTAGATTTCAGTATATATGAGTATACGTTGCTAAGCTGATCAACAGAAGCTTTGAACAATTTGTTTCTTTGATGGTATACTACAGAGTCTATTTACTACACCCGAGACATTGCTGTGTCATTGCTATTTTTAAAACTTCTATAAACTTCTCAAGCAATCAATGACAATATTAGATAATGCACGTCTTTTCCTCAGAAGTTGCCAGGTGCCATTCTAGTAGTAGACAGACTACTATATAGAATTCTGTTCCATGTAATAGAATTCTATGATGGCCCCGAAACCCTCTGTTTTCTAGCATACATGCCTTGATAATACACAGCATTTGAATAAGATGTAACATTACTCCTGTGACTATGTAATTTTATATGGTGAAAGGAAATTGTAATTAAAGCCACAGATTAGTTGACCCTCCACCAGGTAGACTAGCTTATGGGTCTGATATTATCACATGAGACCTTTAAGTCTGAATTAGGAGTTCAGAGACAGAGGAATCCAAAGAGATTTCAAGCATGAGTGGGAGTTAACATGATAGTGGTGATCTTAAAGATAGACACATCACAAAGAATGTTAAGAATCTGTAGGTGCTGAGAGTAGCTCCTAGATGACAATAGGCTAGAACCTTAGTCTTATAGCAGCAAGTAGCTAAATTCAGGAAGTTGCACATTCCCAGAGCATCCATAGAAATACCTTGATTTCAGCCTTGTGATAGCCCAATCAAAGAATCTAATCATGCATCCCAGATGGACTTACAGAACAGTGAGTTAATGAATGGGTATTTTTTTTTTCAAAAGTAAGACACAGAAACCAGCTTGGAAGAGGTTTTCATTCTCCAAATAGGGTATAATATAAGCATCAAAATAAGTAGCAGATTGTAACTCATTGAAAAAAATGAATCTGTACAGATACACACATAAGTAAATACATAAATTAAATGTTAAGTGAGGAAAGAAATATTTATACAATTTCAAAGTAGCATTCCACGAAAATGCTTATTAATTAATTACAAGTGAGGAAAAAGCACTATAATATAGTAACCTGGTAGAAAATATACTTAAAAGAGATCAAAAGAACCTTATCAGCAATGGACTGATATAAGTCAGGTGATAGTATGCAAGAAAAGAACCTAAATCATTTCTGTCCTATTCATGCCAAAGATGTATAGCCTGAGTCTAATCATTTAGAAAATTCAGACAAACCTAAATTGAAGGTCATGCTATAAATAACTGCCCTGTAATCTTCAAAAGTATCAAGATCACAAAAGTCAAGGAAAGATTAAATAGCAATCTCAGACAAAAGGAGAATAAAGAGACATGACAACTAAATTGCAATTCTTGCTTCTGACTGGAGGCTTTTGCCCTAAAAGATACTGTTGGCACAAATGGCAAAATTTGATGGAATCTGAGGATTAGTTGATAGTAATGTGATCAATATTAATCTATTGTTTATAGTTTTCTGGTGGGTATGCAGATTTCCTTGTTTGTGGGGAAGGAATCTTCAACCTTAAATATTCAGGAGTGATGGGAAAATAGGATGACAGGTTCCTCTTAAATGGAAACTTACAAAATTTTTCATCAGTGGATATCTTTTTCTTCAAACCCAGTGAGAATTTTAAAAACAGCAAAAAGAAGAAAAAATTATATTCACACTGTTACTGTTCCACTGTAGCATGTAACTTTATGAACATTTGTTAAATGTACATATATGATTTATTTCATCACAGTGTTGTCTTTGCTTTGTCATTACTCTTTATTATTTAAATATATAAAACATGTATTTATAAAATTAATAGTTTTTCGGGCCGGGCATGGTGGTGCATGCCTGTATGCCTAAACCTAGGAAGCTGTGGCCGGGGTCAGGGATCGCAGGGATCATTTGAGTCCCAGCCAGGGGCATATAGCAAAACCTAGTTCCAAAAAAATATAGCTGGGCATGGTCGCATGTGACTGTAATCCCAGCTACCTGGGAAGCTGAGGCTGGGGATTGCTTGAGTCTGTGGTACCCTGGGCAACATGAGCCTGCTGTTCCACAGGCAAAAATAGTGAGAGCTAGTCGCAAATAAATAAATAAATAAAAATAAAATTAATACTTTTTCTAGTTTGTATCATGCTTTTAAACTTTTTATTCATATGGTATCTATATGATATTAAAATTTTCCGCAATATTCTTTATAACTTTTTTTGTATATAAAATACATGTGTTCTTTTACAATATTCAGATTTGGAATTTTAATAAAATATAATTGATGTGTACTATATCAGTTTTAGGTTTACAAAGTAATTTTTATATGTATACATATGATCTATGTAAAATAAGTTTAGTTAACATGATCACCACGCACAGTTACAAGTTGTTTTTTCTTGTTATGAGAACCTTTAAAATTTACTGTCTCATCAGCTTAAAAATATATAGTAGTGTTAATGATGGTCAACATACTATCATTGTATCTCCAGAACTTTTTAATCTTATAAGAAGTTTGTAACTTTTCACCACTTTCACCCTTTTCACACACTTTCACCCCTCTCCCCTGTGAGTTTTTTTTTTACCCCTTTCTCTGTGAGTTTTTTAAGATTCCACTTATTAGCAATATCATATTTTTTATCTGTATTTGTCTAAGTTATTTCACTTGGCATTATGCCCTCAGGGTCTAAACATGTTATCAGAAAATTCAGGGTTCTCTTTTTATGGCTGGATACTATTTCATTGTGTGTATGTATATTAATGTATCTAGACCTATATATCACATTGTCTTTATTCATTCATCCATCAAAGGGCACTTCAGCTATATTTTAAAATTTGTTGAGCACCCCATCCGGTTTGTCAACTCTGTCACCACGTCAAATTAACCACTTCTGGCTACTATGAAGTTAGTTTGGAACAACTAGAACATATTCAGAAAAGAATGATGTTTGCTATTTAGGAATATTTGTTTTATAAACACTTTCCCTTGGACAGAATAAGGAGCACCATTTTCTTGACGTAAGAAGGCCCTAGTATTCGTGAATATTTCGCTAAAAACCCCACCCCCAACAATAGTGAAAAATAGTGTATTTGTCAATATGTTAGTGGGCAGAATGAGGAACTGAACTTCCCAAAACTGCACACTCTAAACAGTTTCTGCCACCCACCACGTAAAGGCAAATTATCTTAGTGTGAACGAACTCTAGTAGAAAAAGTGTGCAGAGAGAGAGAACAGATAACAGTTTTCCAATAAAATACCCAAAGTTTGTTTCCCAATGAGATACACAAAATTATCCTTCCTTTTATGGGTAAAGTTGACTCAAATCAGGGCTACTAAAACCCAAAAACGTACTACAAGTTTTAGGCATCTTCTGGCAGGGAACCATAGGAAAGGGAATGTGGCAGTGAAACCATGCTAGTTTGGGACAAAAGGAGTAAAATCACAGAGCAAATCAAGTTAAATGCTGTCATTGTCAGCTTCCCCATGGGTCTCTCATCTACATCTCTTACAAATGTCTCTACATGTCTCTACTTCATGCGTTTCTCCTTTATGTTCCCTAAATTCCTGATGCAAGTACAAAGCTGAGAATCAAGAGACCTTTCTTTCTCATGTCTCCTCCAGGAACCTCCTCTGAGACTTTTCCGTCTTCACTCCAGCAACTTTTCCTTGCTAAGCTCCACCCTTCATTAGGCGGAGCAGAGAACATGGATCCTCCTCCTTTTATGAGAGTACGCTGTTACAAATACACCACAGTTTATTTATAGTGGGAATGATGCTACTTTCTTATACTATCTTCTGGTGAATATATGCACATTTCCATTGGATATATTTAGGATTAGAATGAGTGAGTCATAGTAGCTGAACTGCCAGTGAAGCAGTTGTCTACCAATTCACATTCCCACCAGCAATGTGGCTTGTTTTGGCTGTTCATAGTCTTGTTAACATTTGGTATTTTCTATCTTTTTCATTTTAACTTCCTTACTGTTTTTATAGAGGTATTGCATTTAAATCATATTTTCCTAATGAATAAAGTTGAGCTATTTTAATATGATGATTGGTCATTTCAGAATAATTTTATTGTCTTCTGCCCTATTTTCTATTCAGTAGTCTGCTTTTCCCCCATTAATCTATAGGCCTCTCTCTTGCTCTTTCTCTCTATATATGTACATATATATACATATATATATATAAATAAAAGATTTTATATCCACAAAAGATTTACAGGTTTTTGTTGAATATATATATTCCACACAAATATATCTTCTCACTCTTTGGCTTACTGCTCTCTCTCTCGATGGTATTTTTGGATGGATAAACACTTTAATTCTAGTATTTTTTAAACTCACAATTATTTCCACTTATGATTAACAGGTTTTTTTTTTTGTGTGTGAACTGTTTAAGAAATCTTTGCCAACTCCAAGGTCATGAATATTTTGTTTTTTCTTCTTAAAAACTTTATTTTTAATCCTTCATATCAAGATCTTTAATACATCTGGAGATGATTTCTGTGAATGTTGGAAGACAGAGCATTAAGATTCATTTTTTCCACATGGGTAGTCAACTGATTCAGGATCATTTATTGAGTACTGTTCTTTACAAGCTGCATAGCAAATGTCATGAGCCAGGTGGATATGTTTCTTTCCTATACTGTTCAACTTTCTGCCAATAGCTACTTGCCTTAATTGCTGCAGCTTTATAATAGGTCTTGATATATGGTACTGGAAATTCTCCAACTTTTTTCTCTTCTTCAAGATTCCCCTAGCTATGTTTGTCCTGTAAGTTTCTATAATATTTTAAATTCAGTTTATCAACTTTCACAAAAAAATATTCTATTATTTCAATTATTAGTACATAAATCAATTTGAAAGAGTTAAAATTGTTGCAAAATTGAGTCATTCCCACCAGTTAAGTAGTTGGCTGAGACCCACAGTTTATAAATGGTGGACTGATAATGAATCTTTCAGTAGTGTTATTCCAAACCCCAATATCACTCGAATTAAGAAATGCTTTCTTCTTAAAGGATGTGCTGATTTGATTTCCACTGTATTTCAAACAAACCTATTTTGTTGGTCTAATGTATTTTCTATGACAAACTTGTTAAAAATCTCCCATTACATGGATATGTCTCATGTTTGTCAATGACTACTAGTGTATCCATATATTAGCAATTCTATATATTATTGACCATTATATTTTGAACCAAAGTATTTCAGTAGTAATTTTATTTTTTGTTTTTTCCCCTTCCAAAGTATATTTATTAGGTAAAGTTGGTTGACATCATTGTATTTGTTTTAGTGAGTATAGGTTGTTAATGGGTACAGATTGCGTGAGACCTCTACAAATGTAATGCCTTTACAGTATATCCACTACCAAAGCCCCAGTAATCCTCCATTATGCTCCTCAATGGTACTTTCATACTCAAGCAAAAAATGTCATACAGTCAAATACTTACTGTTTGTCCTTTTATTACTTTCTCCTCTCACTGCCCTCTTACCCTTCCACTTCCCAACTCCAGACAGGAAGTATAATTCTTTCCCTCTTTGAGAGAGAAACTTATTTTTCTTTTACTACCTCAACTTTCATAGGATATTATTAAGATTTTCAATTTAGGGATTTTCAAATTATTGTTACAGGAACATGGATCCCTGTGGAAAGAAACCATGCAATAAAGAAAGTAGAGAATTTCTTTTTCCTTTTCTTTTTTCTGTAAAAGCCTAGGTTGAAACTAAAGTTGAAACAGAAAAAAGATGACTCCTACTTATACCCTTCCATTCTGCCCTATTCCTTAATCAAATGTTTCCTTTTCTCCAGATAGAGCTACTTGTTTTGAGATAGGTGCCTCCTTACTGGAAATCTAAGCCAGACTTGCCTCTAATATCCACTATTGGTGTTTCAGAATCATTTACCTAACTCCTCTGCAGTAAAGCTTATAGTTATTCCATTTCAGGAAATCTAAATTGTGAGTTTGCTATTTTATAGAGAGGAAATATGCCTTTTTTAAAACTCAAAGTTGAGGAAACAGGAGAGAGGAAATAAAACAATTTTCTTTCTTCACTTTCTTTTGTTGAACCCTATTTTCCTATTCCTCACTCTCTTCTTCTTACTAAATTGTATCTTAATTAATTTCTTCAATCTTTCTCTTAGTTTCTTCATGTTCTAGCCTAGGGAACTTTTCCTTAAGTGACATAACACAAAAGTGAATTAATGTTTCTTACCTATTATAATTCACTCATTGAAAATTGTTCTAGTACTGCTGTGTTTCAAGCACCATCATCTTATAGTTTCATGGTCTTTAATGTTGATGAGGAGTGGATTGATGTCATTTTTTTAAAAGCATATAGTGTAGCATTTAAAAGAAATTCCTCCGTACATAATTGATCCTTTAGGGAAAAACTATTTATTCTGGAGTATTGAAAACACATGGATACATTCTTCTGTGTTACTTTTTGATCATGAATTAAGTTTCTGAGTATTTTCCCCCCTTGAAGAACCACCTACACAACCTTTTACCCACTTTCTTTTAGCTATGTTGAAACTGAAAATGTAACTCCATTGAGTTTTAAAATAAGAAATTTTGCTAGCTATAATTTTCTCCTGCTATTATTGAAGAGCTATGACAGTAGTATTTTTTAGTATTTTATCCTGTGCCTGTATTGATGGGTACTTTTCTAGACAAATTTTTATACTGCTTTATATGAAGAGACATCAAAAAAATCTCCTGGGTGCTTCATATTACCACAGTCTATTATCAGCTGGGAATTTTGTTTGCCTGAAAGTTACAGAACCTGATTGCAAAAGCTTGGGGATTTATTTTTTCCTCATAATAACAAGTCCAGAGAGAAGTAGTTTAGTGTTGGTACAGCAAATCCTTGATAGCATCAGTGTCCAAAGCTCCCTTTGGCTTTCTCCTTTGCACTACTCAGTATATATCTTTCATCTTAAAATTTACTACATAGTCATAGATCCCCTCCCCATCTACTTTTATGGCCACGTTCCAAGTAAGAAGAAAGGAGAAAGACATGGAACAAGAGGCAGTACCTATGTAACAAAAAAAATCTTGCTTCCAAATTTCCATCAGATTTTGGTAATACCTCACTGTCCAGAATTGTCTTACTTTGTCACCTAGAGTCTCTGGGTATTACAAAAGGCCAATGTTTTGACCCTGAGCTAAACTGGGTTCTACTAGGAAGGCAAAAAGGGAGAGAATGGGTATAGACACCTATGTGTCTGTCACAGTTTTAAGTTCATATAATTCCTTCAGCAGAATGGTAAAAAAAAAAGCACATCAAATATCATTTAATTGTTGAATACTATAACCTTGCTTATGCCCTTGACATTAATAGTTTCCTTTTAATGAATAAGCTTGTAATCAAGAGAAAGGGCAATGCATTATGAGCATTAATAAAAAAAAACATACTGTGTTTTAAATCATTTTATTAAAATATATGTCAGAAGAAATTCCTCATACAAGGCAGAGTAACTTTACTAAAATTATTTTATTATATTCAAAATTAAAGGTAAAGTTAATTGCATATTTCAGGCTGGACTTCACAGGGTTATGACTTGGTAGATCAATGTGCTTTGAAAGTGATTCAAGCTTGGCAGGTGTAGAAATGGATGTGACTGTGTGGTCTGGCTCTGAGGCTCTCACTTGTGGAACCCTCTGGATAATTAGTTATAAACTTGAAGTGTATTTACATTAGTTTGATATATTTGGAGATAGGTTAGATTGTCATAATTATATAAATGTATCTACATATATATTGCCTTTATAGAAATGCAAATATAAATAAAGCTGAAGTTCCCTTTGATACTAACTCCAAGTTGCAGTATCCTCTTCAGTTTGGTCTATTTGTACATACTAGAGTATGTCCTACAGAAGAGAAAGAGAGGAAAGAGGGACCAAGAGTTAAGAGTGAGTGAAATGGAGAGAGAATTAGAGAGATTGAAAGAGAAATTGAGAGAGAAACATGCTCAGTATTGTTTTGTGCATGTTTATTAAATGGTGTCATATGCTATGTATATGCTTTCTTTCGCTCAACTTGTTTGAAGACCAGATTTTTTACTATACAAAGAATGTCCTTCTTAGCCTGAAGCTCTTAGAGAAGATGGCACAGATATCTTTAGATTGAAGATATGAAGGCATGAAGACAGAACTCACATTTCTGCAGGTAGGGGGTTGTGTGTTGTGACTTGTAGCTAAATAGCTAATCAAGGGGCATCTTCCAACTGCTGTGAATGTGTACTTACTGTCAGTGCTGAAACTTACAAGAAGCATCAGGAATATTTCTTCCTCTCTTCATGAAATAAACTTCTATCCACTACCATTTTGTTTTGGAGTTTGTACTTCATAATAGTTTTCATCTCATACCAGTGAAGAGCAGATTTTAAAAATTGGAGAAGAGGAAGTGAAAACTATGTTTCCCACTAATGCTTCTGTGCCTTAGGGGCAGAACTGTGATCTGTAATGCAATCCCTTAATGTTTTTACAGCAACTATATTGAATGTCTTATATATGCCAGGCACTAATTTAAACACTCTGGAGTAATAGAGGTACTCAGTTAAGGGCCTTGCTTTCACGGAACATATGTTGTAGTTGTAGATATGAACAATAAGAAACTTATAATGTGTCATATAATGAGAAGTGTTAAGAAGGAAAATAATTAGATTTAGAGAATAAAGAGTAATTGAAGGTGGATGGATCCATATGAGATGACTAGAGCAGCTATCACTCCAGAGCCTGAATAAATTAATCTTCTTTGATTTAATATTTGAAATATATCAGTCAGCATCTGAATAAATGAATAAATTTATAAGTATGTATATACAAAAGATAACAGCAATGGAGAGGAGAAAAATAATCTCTACTTGAATTAGGATACCCTACAGTAAGATACATAAGTTGAAAACAGGAAATAAGTGACATAGAATAGAGAGAGAAAGTAGGGAAAGGTACTCCAAGCATAAGTAACAGTAAGGGCAAAGGTAGGAAGATATAGAAGAAAATTGTGAGGTTCTTGCTTTGGCAAATTATCACAAACATAGTGGCTTAAACAAGACATTTATTATCTTCTAATTCTGAAAGTCAGCTATCTGAAAATGGTTTCACTGGGTTAAAATCAACATTTTAGAAGGAGTGCATGCTTTCTGGAGGCTCTATAGAGAATCCACATCCTTACTTTTTCCAACTTCTAGAAGTTGCCTACATTTTTTGGGTCATGGTTCTTCCATTCCTTCAACTTCAAAGTCACCAGGGTAGCAATCTCTAAATTTTTCATCTCTCTGATCTCTGCATTTGTTATCACATCTCCATATATGATTATGATCCTCCTTCCTTCCTTTTGTAAGATACTTTTGATTATACTGGACCCACCTGGGTGATCTAAGCTAGCCTGGAAATCCAGGCTGTAAAATCTGTAGAGAGAATCAGTTGGTTAGTTGTAATTTTAATTACTTGCCACATAACATATTCATAATTTCTGAGGACTGAATGTAGACATTCATGGAGAGGCATTGTAATGACTACCTGCACAAGCATTATATATTCAGGAATCTGCAAGAAGAGCCTTGGGAATGCTGGATTATAACTCACACATGAAATAATGACAATGGGAGGGGCCAAATAGGCAAGAGCAAATTAAAAAATTCTTGCCATCTCTGCAGAGTTTAAACATTGTCCTGGAAAGCAATGGAAAGATACTTGGTCATACACAAACACTTAGATTTTTTAGATATCACTCATTCATGCAGTTGTATCTGGGCCCAGGAGGACAAATAACTGATATTGCAAGAACCTACAAAGATTTATTTAGAAGTGGTGGATTATATGATATCCCTCTAATGACGGGAAAGTTAGAAATACAAAGGATCAGGACAAAACACATGAGCCCCTTCATTTCAAGTCCAGGTATGAAGGATTAGAAGTGGTTTCCCAAATAGTGTGAAAACAAAATTGACAAAGTCTTCAGTATAAGCATGTCCAAAATGAAAAGTCAAGTTTAGGGACCAGTGGTAAGCTATTTTACCCAAGGACCACTTTTATTACTCTTCTGTCATGGATTTCACATTCAAGGAGGAAATTAGAGAAAAAACACTTCTTCATAAATAATTGCTTAATTTCCAAAAAATGTTTTGCTAAAATTCAAAATTGCTAGTTATAGCTTTTGGCTAGAGATATATTATCTGTATTCATCTATTCTATTTGGGTTACTCCTTTATGTGTGATCATTTTTTCTATTATGCCTGAATTGATTATGAGATATTGTGAACTACCCATTTCATTTAACCATTTTTATTAGCTATAATGGTTTATTTTTATAGTTCCATTAATTTTTCCGGACAATAATTTTTTCTTTTGTTAACTCTAGTACATATATTTCATAATGAAAGTAATAGATATAATTCTTGAAAGAGAATTCTATGGAAAAATACTGTACAAGCTAGACTTTGACCATAGTATTTGAACCAATATTTAAAATATCATGAGTTCTTTATAAAATATACATATATATCATGTTATTTAATTTGCCTTATTGGAATAACAGTGATTTACAGTATTGTACATGATTTAGATAAATAGGTTCATGTGAAAAAGTTTATCTACATCTAAGATATTCTTCAGACTAGTATTACTCACATACTGCTTGGCCTTGTAGAATCCCACATCCTCTTAGAAAACCTACCCTTTAGGGTAATTGGCTATTTTACTTACCGACACAGTTAAGCATTTGAACTATTCACATGTTATACAGTTTTAAGCCTAACTACAATTGATAGTTTTTCACTTAGTGTATTAAAAGATATTTTCTTTGGAAAGAGAAAAATGTAAATATTAACTCAATAAAATGATTATCTTGCTACATAAATGGTCTATTTTTTCTTTTTCTATGAAGAAATTTGATTTTTTTGTCTCACCTGTAAAGGTTATGCATTTATTTTTTCAGTTTATATTCTTTATCAAATCTGTAAAGATTTAACTTCATATTACATGTTTACTCAAGTCTCAGAACTGTTATCGTATATCAAATTCTCCCAATGTTTTAAGTAATTTCTCATCATATATATTATTTTTTAAAAATTAGTGTTGAGTAGATCTAAAAGTGTTTGTATTTTGATAACAGTCGAGGCAAGTTCTTAAATGCCACATGTGAACATGGGATAATTTTAAACTAAATGCTCTTAAATGATTTAATATGGAAAACTCTGTTTCAGTAGCTGTTAGCCAGCCAAAAGCATTTTAACAATAGACTGAAGTAGTCACTTTAAATTTCTCACTAGTAACTATAACATAGCCTATTGATGCGTATGATATTGTTAGCAGTATGGTACAGTCAGGAAATGTTAATATCTTATCTGCAGCTTTGGGGACCATATGTACTTAATTTTCTTCAGATTTTCAGACTTGATAGAGCGCATATACCCTCTATTACTTAAAATTGGTGTTGCCTGGGCACCACTCCCTAATTAAACACAATACCACTTATGCACAAATGAGTGATCATATTAAATAGGATCAGCTTCAGTTTGGTTCAAGTTTACTACCTAATGATTTCAGCTCAGATTGTATTTGACCGCCAAATTGATTGTGATATAAACCTTCATTTTGAGGAGGACTTCCTGCGCGCCCAGGTCCCTAGCCTTCTGAGTTCCCTTGCCAGCAGGAAGCAAAGGGGGTCAAGGTTCCTGGGTGAACCCTGGAGGGAGGACAGGATGGGGGTTATGGTGGCCCTACCCACCAGCGGATAGCTGCTGTACGAGGCAGCCATCTGCAGCCTGGATTTGCAGGGCCATGTTGCTCCCTGCTCCTAGCCCAAGTGGAGTAGGAAAAGGCGCAGGCTCAGCCATCCTGCCCCACCCCTGTGCGAGGAGGTACCGGTGCCCGTGGGTGGGAGAAGGGGGGAGGAGGAGTCCCTTTCATTTCGCTCTCTCCCCTGCTAAACTTCGAGAGGATCAAGAACATGCACAACACAAAGCCCATCATAGAATGGGTGAGGGATCATGCAAAAATTCAGCCCACAAGCCTGAGCTGGACACAGCAGATGGACAACCGAGAGAACCAATGCATGCGAGACAAGAGGAACAACTGTAGAGACACGATGTCATGATGCGCACCTATATGCTCACTGGGCCAGGAAGACCCAGGACCTCATTTTGGAGAGGCCTCCTAGGAGAGCAACACCCCCTCCCCATACTACGACTACGGGAGAGGAGAGGAAGACCAAAGATGGGGTAATCAGCCCCACATCAAAACTTCAAACTGAGGCCAAGGAGATGATTTACAAAGGCCATTCACAGACACCTGTATTTGCAGAGAAACTTCTTCACCGACACTGGCTGGGGGTGAGACCCCCCTAAATCTGACACTGGAGCCATAAGTAAAACAGCAAAGCAGTAGAGATGGGATTGGAGAAGATGGCCTGCAGCAAGAAAACATGGACAGATCACAAATGAGTACAGACTGGCCACCCAACGCAAAACCTAGCAAGACTCGCCTGGTTTCAACAACATAGTCCCTCACCCCGTGAAAGGACACTGCCACAGGAAAGAAAGAGACTAATAGACTTAGCACAACTAGTAAACAATAAAGAGTGGGGTTTGGGAGAATGGAAGGGGCACCAGAGGGAGGAGGGAAACGGAGGTATCCCAAAAACCACTTAACAGAGGTTGTGATCTAAAGAACAAAATAAATAATATTAAAAAAAATAAATAAACCTTCATTTTCAGAGATTTTTGCATCATGAATATGACAATTTATGCCTGAAGTTCTCAGTAATATTGGTCATTTTTCTGGGTTTCAATCATCTCAGATTAGATTAAGTGTGAATACATAAGATTCTAAACCTGAATGTCTATTTAATTCTCTGACATAAGAAACACCTAAAGTAAGTCAGTTATGCAATAACTCAGCTTAATAATTCCTTAGTTCAGAAGCCCTCAGCATTCTTGAAAGGTGAGTTGTAATTATTTATGATTTATGAAAATTTTTCAAGTATCTAGGTCAAGAAGTGCTCCTGTTTGGTGTTTTAGGTAGTTGGAACTAAGCTATGTTTCAAGTTAATGAGGACAGATTAATTTTTGTTTGCAATTTTATTTCCAGAATGTATTCTGATGTGTCATGTGGTCATAATGAAAATGAGAACTGTTGGGATGGTGAGAAACATTGTGTGGGCTTCATAACTTTGCTGTGAAAACCAAGAGGGACAAATGAGACAGAGTTAGAGCTAAGTATCTGAAGGGAATCTGGAAAACCTCATTTTGTTTTAGAGTTTCAGTTTTTCAATCTACATGTCCAGAAAAATGAGCCTTAATTCTAATGGGGATGGGTCTTTATCATTTAAGTTTATCTATTAAGTTTTATCTATTAAGTTAAGGCTAAAATTAATTAATCAAACTAATTTCTTCTTGATGGGAATGGCCAATTTGGACACTTACGGGTGGGAGAATGAAATGGAAACTAGAGACTAGATGCAGTAGACCAGAACTCATGAACTACCTGCTGAATGCAGAACAGGTTTGTTTTGAAAACTTGTTTTGTCTTGTAACTGTGTTAAAAATATATTTGATAATTTTTGAGCTCAATTTTCTGTTTTCTGCCTTTCCTATGGTTATATACCTTGTCACTTCTCTCATTTAATTTGCCTAATGACCCCTGAAGACATTTATATTTGCTACTCTTGCCAGTAGATTGTGCTATCAAAGCATATTTTTACAAAATTGAGAGTTTATTGTTAGGATGGGAGGCTTTGGTATGGACTTAAGAATTGTTACTGCAGTTCTTCTGAGGGGTTAGAAGATATCCTGTTACCACCAGCTGCATTTATTTTTTGTTTCATCAAATAATAATTATTCAGTAATTATTACTCTTGTTCAGAACTACAGATGCAGTCAGATATAAGGAAAACATCAGCCACATATGAAGGAGGCAGACATCAAGTCAGTGGACATACTGATATGAAAACTGATACAAATTATGATGGAAAGGAAAAGAAAAGGATGACACAAACAAGGGTCCTCCTTCATGGAGATGTCTGACTTGCAGAAGTCAATGTATCGGTTAAGTTGAAGGCAGAGTAGGAACTGACCAAAAAAAGGAGGAAAAAGAAGTTTCTTTAAGGCAGAAGAACAGCAAATGGGAAGGAAGGATTTAAAGCAGAAAATAATAGGTATATTTGCAAAATAGAAATAGCAGTCTCATGGAAGGTGAATGAGGGTGGAAATATAAGCAAGGACAGGGACAGGCAGACCATTTAAAGGAGGTTGGATATCATTTTAAAGTGTAAAGGGAAACCACTGAAAGGATTCAAGCAAAATCAGACTAGAGGTTTGAAGAGATTAGTTTTTCTCCTGTATGGGAAATGGTCTGTCAGGTTAAAAGTAGAATTGCAGTTGTCATCAAGACAGGAGGTAATGGTGACTTGAGGCACTGCAGGTGGACAGATGGGATATTTATTAAGAAGAATCTCAAAGGATCAGATGTGGGTGCCAGTAAAAATCATATTCTTGGGAGGAATGTCAATGTTGTTAGTGAACTGAAACATGAGTACCTTGACCAGAAAATGCATACAAATTGTACACTGGAGTTTATATCACTGTATTCCTAAAGTTATTGTGCATTCACCATGATTCTTAGTAACTTGGTGGAGTTTCCAAAAGCCATGGACTTGTGCTACTTTCATTTCTATTTAAGAAGATTTAGATTATGCCAAAAATCATTAGACCATTAGACTTGGGTAGCTCAATCTAGAGGAGATGAAATGCAAAGCTTACGAAAAAATGTATACTGTTCCTTCAGGAGTCACTTAACTCATCGGTTTGCCCTGGAGGTGATGCTTTCTTATGACATATGTCATATGTCTGTCTGGTTCAGTGCTATTACTGGTTGGGTTCATAGGAAGTAACTGGTGATACACAGTTTTGGGTACAAGATATTTATCAGGGTTCCAAACCTGTGAAAGGAAGGAGGAAGAAGGAGGACTGGGCATATGAAGAATACAGTCCTCTGACAAACTCAACCAATTCTGATCTAACCCAGCACAGAGCACTGGAGCAAAAATTTCTCATCAGATCCCACATAGGGCCCTTGCATCCTTTCTTTGCTCAGGTACTAGAGATAGACTGCCCAGCAGTGGTATAACTTCGGACAAGACTTCTCTCTGCAACTGAGTTCAACTCTGAAGGGGGTAACAGCATAATGTGCTTCTCGAAGTGGATGTCACATCCCTGTGTCCATTACAAAGGCTATATTGCTTTATAGAAGTAAAGAGTAATTTGGTTTGCTATTTTTTAAAATTTATGTAGTTTCTGCCTTCCTAAGAGTTTGAGCTAAAGCACACACATGTTCTTTTTTAAATCACAAAGTATGTGTCACTGTGACAATCCAAGAGGCAGGAATTAAGAGGTAAGAGACTACTAGTAGGTTAGTCATTACAACAGGAAAACGGGGCAAAAAACAAAATCCTGAGTGGCATCAAAAAGGAAAAAGAAGCAAATTTTAACAAAATATAAAGAATTATGATACCTAGATTTTGACCTTATTTTAAGTGAATTGTGGAATATAAAGAATGGTAAGAGCACCCACACAACAAAAATAAAAACCGTAGGCTCTAGCAACAAAGTGGTAATTACCAGAGAGGAAAAGGAATAGCATGGTGATGGACGATGACTGGGCATTTGGTGGTGGGTCTGCTGGTGTAAAATATACAGTTGCTGTAATAATAAGAACTGTGTCTCTGAAACCTGTTGTGCTGTGAACTGATGTTACCTCAAATATAAAGAAAAAAGCATTATACAAAAAAAGAAAGAAAATTAAATTAAAACTCATAATAAAAAAAAAGCAATACAACTTACATATCTTTAAAAATAACATTGTGAAATTTTGGCTCTTTTCCTTGACAGATGGTAAACATGGATAAAAAAGACCAACCGTTCATGGCAATTCAGAAAAACAATAGCTCAGGTATTTTTTCTACTTCCAGTCTATTTTATGATTTACAGTGGATCATATATGACATGAAATTGGGATGTTGATTTTTAAAATTTTAGAAATGGAAAGCTCATTTTGTGGTCATGTTGAGGTTTCTAGTCTTCCAACAGATGTTTTAACTTTCTTCAGCAGTAGCCAAGCCAACCATGCTTTCCTTCACTGTTCTTGTCCATATAGCCTTTGGAATATTCTTGTGTTCATCTGATCCAGGATGGACTGATATATCTTAATTAGTTTATGTAGTACAGAATAATTATTTATGCAATTGAGTCAAAAGTAAATATTTTGCCTGAATTACTGTGCTTTGTGCTACTGCTTAGAGTGACGTCTGTTTTACTTTATCCAATTAATACCACACTCAATTAGGATGTTTTATATGCATGAATGAAGATTGCCTAAACATGTTGTATAATTTTAACTAATCCCATTTGGTCTACTACATTTATTAGTTTTCAGTTTTGATTGAAATTATCAATATATACTGAAATTTGATTGGAATTATTTTGATTTTCCTCAATTAGAAATGCAATTGTTTCATAAAAAATCTGTTTACTTAATTCTATTCATAATGTAATTCTTAAATATTCAAAGTTGATGCCTAACACATCTTAAATAATAATGGTTTGAAAGTGGTGACACTTTGTATCTTGGCATTATGATTTTCTAAAATTCTTAATATACTAACTTTAATAGAATTATTTTGTTCCCAATAGAAGCAATTCTATACAAAGAAATAATTTTAAACTTCCTCGAGACAGAGATTTAAATGTATTGTGAATGTTGTGACATTATTTATTATATTTATTTAAAAATATTTAAATATAGGACCGACAGTCAACATGTTGTTAAAACTATGTTTTGACTTCCAATAACAATGCTATTTCTTTACCATTTTCTATTTTTGATGAAAAACAGATAATTTGGTTTTCCATGTGAAAAATGGATTAAGAAGCACCAAATACAAGCCAGTAGACTATCAACAACTGCATGCATTAACAGAAGCAAAATTAGCTTCTGCCTCTACAGAGCTAAAGGTTAGAAGTTGTATATGTATGTGTTTTAGTTTTGGAAAATTGAATTGCTAGGAAATATAATGATATTTACAGTGTTAATGGGAAAATAAAATAGCTTTCCAAATAGTTTTTAGAATCTTGCAACTATTAATAATAGTAAATAGCAGCTAACATTTATTGAATGCTCTTAGACACTATAGTATATAGTTTACAGTCATTATTCATTTAATGTTATTACAACTCTATGAGATCTGACTTAAACATTTTTTAGAAAGATAGTTATTTCATTGACTTTAAACAATATACAACTTAACAAATTCAATTGCAGTAATTGCCAATTATGAATTATCATTTGATTAAAAACTTCTGTAATACCATACCATCAGGTGCCTCATTTTTTTGTATTATCTGTTTTGAATAAATATATGTATGCCTTGAGCCAAGAAAAGGTGAACAAGTCTAGATTTGACAGGGGTTTATGTGGAGTGCTTTTGCACAGTTTTGTAGGGTTCTGTTGTTAGGACTACTTAAGTATTTCTAATACATTAACATATATCTATCCTTCTTGTGCCAAAAATGTTTTGGTTGTTTAAAAGCAGCTTTTTCACTGCTTACTTGTATAAAAATATTTGTTTTAAAAAGGTAACTCTCAATGATTCCAGAGCATAGATGATACTCTATTCTAGAGAAATTGCCATCTGTCTATGAGCTATAGCCCCTCAATCACAGACTATATGTAAAGGTCATTGCTTGTTTGGTTGGGATATAACTTTAAAATGACTTAAAGTTATCAGAATAATAAAAAAAAATTTGGGGCAACTTTATTTATATAATATCCTATTTGCATATTTCTGACATCTATCCTGATCATTATAGATATGTCACATATGTACAAATACACATTAACATAGACCTATATATTTTCTTCCATGATAAACATAAATAAAAGATCCTATATACTTTATCCCCTAATATTTTTTATATAACCTTTACAATATTTTAAATATTATAGGTCATTTAAGTACATGAGAATAACTTGTTTATTATGTGCCTATTATTTACCTTAAAGCTATAATGGTAAACCAAATATAATCCTCATCCTCATAGAGTACATTGTTGTGAGAGAGATGGAGGGAGAAAGTCAATGTTTTTCAAGTAATCCCTGAAATAAAATTATATTAAAATAAATTTCAGTGAAAATATACTGCTCACTGTATAATAACAAGACTTGATCTTGATTGGGTGGTTGGAGAAGGTCTTTCTGAGGATGTGGTGCTAAAATTGGGCTCTCAAGGTCAGTACGAATGAAAAAAGTAAAAAACAATACTACAAACAAAAAGATGCACACTTTATCACATCATGAATTTTGGATATTTGAATTGCTTCCAATTTCATGATATTGGCTACCATACAGGAGTAAATATCTGCATATTTTAGACTCCTCTACTTGCTGGATAAACTTCCATGATTGGAATATTTGGGCCAAAATTTATAAATGCTTTTTGTGCTTTTGCAACCTAGTTTCAAATTTCTTTCCCAAAGTAATCTTCTAATAAAGATGTCACCAAAAAACATTTTCTCTACACCTCTGTCACTATTGGACTATACACATAAATTCCTAATACTATCTCTATATCCATTCCTCCATTCATTTGCCAACAAAAAAAAATAACACTTTGGCTGAATATGATTGTTAAAATTGATAGTAGGTCAAAGTGAATTTCTCTTTGAAACAGAATTGCTGTCAAAGAATGAACAATTACAAATGTTGATCATCATTGTGGTTTTAAAAGTTTGATAGTAACTACAGGGACTGTTGTTTCTCAGTGCTATCAACTGCTAGATTGTTTCCCTAGTCACTTTAATGAAGATTTGTGAGGCTAAACAGGTGATCACTTTCAGCTAGCATTTAAAATACCATCACAAAACTTTTTGCTCACAGGATATAATTCTTTAAGAAACATTTTAGGCAGATGCTTTCAAGAAATAACTATGTACCTTGATTCATACATAGCTTGGAACATCTCGAAAAAATCCCTTGCTCTCAACTGCTGGAATGATTCATGGTCTATAGCAATCATTTTCACAAACTGTTTATTTCTAATTTTAGTCCCCATGGATTCAAAGTAATAATGACTTGTCCTCTAGAAGCATTTTTATGGTTTTGTCATTATGAATTTTGTTTAATAAAAACAATATGTCCTAGAAACCTCATTATTTTCTAACAATTTCTTCTTTTCTTTATATATTTTTCACCTTTTTATTATTTCTGGATTAAGGAAAATATATTGGGAATATTGGTGTATGTCATTTTAAGTGAGATTAAATCTCTTTTAATTTAGAGATAGCAAGTTGACATTTTGCTTTAATTTATTCTTGCAAGATGTGAACAATTCCCAAATAGGACTTTTGTGCTTCTTGAAAGATTCATGGCTTAAATGGAATTAGATAACTGGAAATTAAATACAAATCTAAAGCTTACTTTGTTTAATGTTATGAATGTTAATATACCAGTTTTTACCAACTAGAATTATGATTATAATATCACCCCTGTTAGTCTTTCTTAACTATTATTTAAATTTTGATAAATATGTGTTGGTTTAAGAATACATTATTCTTCTTAATGTTACAGAATAATATATTTTCTCAACATTTGTATTAATTACCAATTCAGCTACCTATTTATTTTACTAATTAATTGTGCTTTTTAGCAATTTTTACAATCACTGTTAAATTATTACAGTACTTGTCAATATTTAGCATAAACATACTTAAACTGAATAATAGCATCTTAATATTTAAAGCACAAAAAGAGATTTTTGCTCCAAGTTACAGTTAGAATACTTACCTGTATTTGTATATCTAGAGACTTGATCAGGTTCAAGTTCAATTTACTTCAACAAGAACACTATTGATAGAATGTGTGATTTTTTTCTGTTACAAATAGTGTTTTGGTGAATAGCTTTGTTCATTCATTTAAAAAATCTTTTGCCAATATAGCTTTTAAATTAATTTAAAATTAAATAAGATTAAAAGGTCAAAGGGTAAATTCATATGAAATTTTACTATGTATCTCTTATCTCCCTTCTATGGGGGAAAGGGGAGAAGATATCCTACCTTACTGTATTCCTATTATGAAATAAGAAGTATGTTTTTGCACAGACTGCCAGAGTGTTTTGCTAAATGTTATTAAATGTTTGAGTTTTGCCAACCTTAAAGATGAGAAATTACACTTAGTAAAGCAACCAGATTTTTTTTCTATGTTAACAATTCTTTTTAGAGGTACAACTGACTTATAGTAAAGTGCACAGATCTTAATTGTGTATCTCAATGACTTTTGACAAGTATGTATACACAGGCAACTAACACTTAAAATTTTATCTATTATTGTTTTTTACATTGAAGGATGGATCATCTACCCAAAAGGACTTTTGTGGTACTTGAAGGTGCCTATTAGGAGTTTATTATCTTGAATCATTACAATACATCACACAAAAAACTTCTAGTTTTCTATTCTTTTGTGAATTTATTATTTTGTTATTTTTTTGAATTCGGTAACTTTATTGGTATTTATTTATGATTTTTCATTTTTGTTATTTTTGACTCATCAGCATTCTACATAAATCATCATCTACCGTAAATATTTACTTTGTATTGATCATTTTCTAGTAAAATAAATTGGAATCACCTGGAAATCTCTGTTGATAAAGCTATAACTTTAAATCTTTTTGTTCTTTTAAGACTTTAATTTTCTTTGCTTCTGGGTGGAGGATAGAAGTCAATGAGTGAATTTACAAAATATCAAGATGTTCTGCAAAACATTGACTGTGTCTAGTGAAAAATAGTGGCTTTATTTTGACTATTATAGTCTATTTAATTGGTCTTACTTTGGGCCCAAAGGCAACAGCATTGATTTTTTTTTTTAACTATAAAAATGTGTCTACATCTTTCACCAATGTGTTTTAATTTTTTTGTACAACATGGACCAAATATGTCAAAGAAATCTAATTTAAAAAGTTGAATCTCCTGCAACAAACTTTAGAAACTATAGATGTCACATAGATAAAATGAATTTTAGGCACATTTAAAACAAACACTAGAGTCTCAGATTTTGGAAATGCTGCGTTTTTTGTTTTTTTTTTTTTTAATTTTTAGTAGATAAAATAGAGAGGGGGAAATGTTTTCCTATAGTATTCTTGTTTAAATGAAAATTTCTCCCAAATTTCTTTATTGTAGCACTCTTTCAGACTATCTCAGAAAAGATTTAACTTTGACTTTTTATTTTTTCTAAAGTAATCTTTGGGTTATTTTATTTTCTTTTGCCCCAGATTTTGAATCAGTAACCAAACTGCAGAAAGATAAATTCAAGGTTAAAGTAATCAGTGAATGACAGCTAGAAATAGCATGCATTATTAAGAGTCTCTTTAGGACTTGTCTTCTGAAGTTTTTATATCTTCAGTATTGATCTGTTAAAGCTTTCAGGGTACTAAGTGTTCTAGTAGCAGAGAAAATATAAAATATGCATATTTCATCAAAGTTTCTGATTTGAGAGTACCACTTTTATTGAGATCTTTAAAAGTATTATTATGGAATACATGAATTCAGGGTACATGTGACTGTCAGTCAGAGTCTGGCCAGGAAACAGACATCACTTGAGAACTTTGAGTAAATGGGTCTTTAATGCAGGAAATGATTACCCAAGTGATAAAGCTAAGAAGCCATAGGACTGTGAAGCAAAATTGGGATTAACAAAAGCAGGAAGTCACTGCTATTCCTACATCAGAGGGATAGATACAAAAAGTAAAACCATATCACACTTCATGGTATAAGTTGTGCAGAGGTAACTGCAACCATAGTAAAACTGTTAAGAAAAGTTGAACAATGGAGAAGATGAAGATGCTTCTGGAGACTCATGTTGGAGTAGAGAAGGAGAAGGAAGAGGAGGAAATCATTTAGTTCCTTCTTGGTTTCCACCTTTCAGTTTTCCACTACCAATGTTTTCTCCCTTTAGAACCTATTTGGAAGCCCACTGATAGGCATGCCTGAAAAATATAAATTGCTTTGTGATATGAAACAGATCAAGAATGTGGCCAAAAATGGATCTTAAGGTAAACAGACCCAATCCTGACACAATTTATGCACAGAAACCCAGAAACATTAACTATTTACCACATTTGAAAAAATAAAATTTAGAAAATTTTAATTAATTGAAAATTTGGGTTTCAATACTATGTTTTTTTAATCTTTTAAGTACTTGCAATATAGATTGACCAAATTTTATTTATTTATTTTTTTAACCCTCCTCCCTGACCAAATTTTAAAACTTCACTTTATTTACTAAGTCATGGACTTGAAAGATCAATATTTAGTCAAGAAATAATTTCTAGTGCAGTCTAAATCTCAAACTAATGCCAAATCTAACAAAATTTGTGATGACTTTTTTCCACCTTGTGCTGAGGACAGAGTGAAAAACAGTCCCAACATCATAGTGCTATGTGATTCTGTTTGCAAGTTTTGTGATTTTGACCAGATCTTTTAACCTTGTTAAACGTCTATATCCTCAGGTGTAAAGGACACCTAATGATTACCATGATGCCCAACAGGGGAAAAGTGTCCAAAAGGCTGAATAGATCCACAGATACCCCCCTCTCTCTCTCTCTCTCTCTCTCTCTCTCTCTCTCTCTCTCTCTCTCTCTTTCTCTCTCTACCTGTCTGGACTATATAAATTACGGTATTTCTATTGTATGCATGAAAATGGAATTACTTCATCTTTCCTTTAAAAAACCTTTAGATGGTTCTTTATTTGATCAATTTTCCAAATTGTGTTCTTTGCCTGCCTTGATTTTTAATATACTACCTATTTTAAGGTGGATTTTATGTTAGAAGATGTACATATAGGATTCTAAAAGAGTATTTACCTTGGAAAATACAAGTAAAAATTCCTGTTATAAAAAGTATATTTAGAACACATTGAAAATGCTCCATCTTTGTTCCTCTAATTCTAGATCAGAAAAGCAGAGCAGACTTCAAAGATATCTAAAGAACAAGTACTAATAAAACAACACAAACAAGTATGGTGGCAGGAATACCGAAGGCTAAATGATATCAGGTAAGAATGAGGGACATCTCAATAAGATCATGTAAGAATCACTAAGAGAGACACTTATTTAGTTATTCTTTAATTTTCCATGTTAATTAAAGCATTATAATCAAAATTTAAAGTTATAATTTGAATGTGAGTCAAATTTAAAGGCTTTATTTCCTCACTTTAGTTTGGAATCCAATTAGTACATTAATATGACTTTTGCTTTCCTTGGAAAAAAAAGAGAACTGCATATTAATCATGTCCCATTATATTCCCACTCATACTGTATTTCATCAATACTATATTTAGTACATTGGAATATAATGTTTTGTCTACATGTTTTTCTTCCCTACTAAGTGATAAATTTCTCAAGGGCAAACATTCCATCATATTCATCTGACACTGGACTATCTAGAAGAACAGCTCTAAATATTTAAAATAAATGAATGAACAAATCAACAGATATTCAACTTTCACTAATTTTTAAGTGTAGCTGCATCATGTCTAACTTACTCAGTTTGGATTTCTGAGTAATGTTAAGATTTCTAGCAGTCACTTCAAGAGGAATAAAAGCAAAATAATGATTCCATACTCGATAGTATAATCTTTGAAACATTAACTTATAGTTCAAGGCAAAGTGAAAAATCAGATGTTTCGCCTCCATTTGAGGCATTTGTAATAGTTAATGATGGTGATATTTATATAGTATGCTTTTAATTTTTTCCTTTATTAGAGATAAAATTGGTTTACAACACTGTGCGTGATTTAGGGGCATAAGTTCATACCTCTTCGCATGTGTGTTATAATACCTATCCCACCATCCAAGCATATATATGCATACCATATCTTCTTCATGGTAAGTGTTACAAAGATAATATACACAAAAAGTTTATATATATCCCTTCAAATTAGTGATTTTTGCCGCGGACCAGCTGTGCAAGGAAGAGGCCGCGAGGTTTTAAAGGCTTTAGATGGACAGGAAACACAGGCTGGTGAATGATGAACACAGACACGAACTTAGTGAGCAGTAGAATTTGCTGCTTTATTTTAGATTTTTAGGCAGCTTTTATATTGTTTAAACGAGTTACTTTAACATTTTATGAGGAGAGGCATTTTATGAGTATGTGAGGGCATTATTTTAGTGAGAGACAGGAATTAGCATTTTATGAGCGTGTGAGGGCTAAATTACAAGTTTTTCATCTCTGAGATGGGCTCCCATAGATTTTGTATTCTTTGAGTAGATACCTAGAAGAGAAATTGCTGGATATTGCATGGTAGATCTATTTTTAATACTTTAAAGAACCTTCATACTGTTTTCCATGGGGGCCAGATGAGTCTGCATTCCCACCAACAGTGTATAGGGATTCCTTTTACACTACACCCTCATCAACAGTTGTTTCTGTACTTTTGGATATGGGACATTCTCACTAGAGTGAGGTGTGTCTCTTTGTGGTTTTGATTTGTATTTCCCCGTTTGATAAGTGATTTTGAACACTTTTCCATTTTCCTATTGGACATCTGTATATCTTCTTTAGAGAAATGTCTGTTTAGTTCTTTTGTCCATTTTTTGATTTGGGTTATTTGTTTTCTTTTTGTTCATCTGTATGAGTTCTTTTGTAGATCTTTGTCTATTATCCATTTTCAGAGTTAACCTAGATAACTAGGATGGAGCATACTGGAATTACCACATGCAAAGAAGCAAGCTGATCTCCTTTATGAAAAAAGATCAGTCGTCTGATATTTTGTATGTGGTTTTTAAGTGTTGTGCTTTGAGTTGAACAAATCCATTATAAAATAGTTTGTGTATGAATCTACTATTAAGTACTCATCCACAACATAACTGTCTCAGATGTAATCTTAAAAATAATTCTGATAAAAAGTACAAGTACAAAATGTAGACTTTGAAGTATCATTTACAATAGCATCTCTTTTCTTTTTTCTTTTTTCTTTCCTTTTATAGATGTAAACAAAACCTTATTCCCTGTAAGAAAATTGCTTTAGAATATAATTGTACACATATAAAATGGAATACTATGAAGTCATTAAAATAATAATTGTGAAAACTATTTAGAAATATTTATGAAAATATTCCAGTACTCCCAATATAAATGTTAAATGTGCCATAATTACAACTACTTAAAATATATATGCATATAGACTGGGCTAGGAATTTATATGCAAAAATGAAAACAATCATTTTATTTAAGTTATAATTATCACTATTCTTATTTTATACCAATGTTAGTATTGTATTTTAATGATCATAATAAATCAAAAAAAATTTATGATTTCCTTAAATCTGCCATAAGCAAGGGCTGCATTGCAGTATTTTTGGATGCTCATTTACATTTAGTTATTGTTTTACTCCAAAATTATTTAAGTAAGAGTAAAAGATTAAGATTTATTATTTTTTTTAGTATCTAGAGATAAAATACACCTTTTTAGAGACAAATTTGATGCATTTGTGGTAACATGGATGGACTTAGAAAGAATCATGTTTGTGGAAATAAGCCAGAAAGATAAAGAGAAATACTGGATGATCTTACCTGTATCCAGGATGTAGGAAAACAGAACAAAAAAAAGAACAAGGAAATTTTAAAACTGTCAGCAGAACTGAAACGTAAAGCAAGAGAGGAGGGAGTGGGGTAAAATCGGGGAAGGGATGGGTACAAGAGATTAAGATGATGGGTCACTGGTTACAAGGTGGTGCGAGAACTTCGGGATAGAAAATAATGTAAAATATATAAATATGTGCAATCAATTAAGAAGATGAAATTGATAAAAATATATACAAGGTTTACTAAAGAATTAGTAGATATTTGTTCTAAGTATAATAATATTACCAGAAAAATATGAATATACTTTTTAAAATTGACTACACACATATATTTACATTATTGTATACCCTGAGGTTTTCCCACCACCATGTCACCTGTGAACCATCATCTTAAAATCTTGTGCTCATCCCTCCCTTGACTTCACCCTCCTTTGCTTTATGCTTTAGTTCCATTGTCAGTTTGTTAGTTTTAACTTTTTCTTATCTTTTAGTTTGTTTTTCCTCTAGCCCACATATGTGAGACCATCCAGTATTTATCTTTTTCTTTCTGGCTTATTTCTTCTAGTATGATTTCTTCTAGCTCCATCTATGTTGCCACAAATGACATGAGTTTGTCTTTTTTGGTTGCTGAATAATATTCCATTGTATAAATATACCACAACTTTTTGAGCCATTTGTCTGTTTTGAGGCATCTGGATTGTTTTCAAACCTTGCTATTGTAAATAGTGCTGCAATAAACATATGAGTACAGGTGTCCTTTTAAATTGTGTTTTGGTATCTTTTGAGTTGATTTCCAGTAGTGGAATTGCTGGATCAACTGGTAGGTCCATTTTCAGTAGTTTGAGGGTTTTCCACACATCTTTCCATAGTGGCTGGACCAGTTTTGCATTCCCACCAGAGGTGGGATTCCCACCAGAGGAACCTTTTTTGCATTCCCACCAGAGGAACCTTTTTCTCTGTATCCTTGCAACACCTTGTTGTTGGAAATTTTTTTTAATGCATGTCATTCCATGTAAGTTGGTATATCATTGTGGTTTTTGAGTTGCACAAAAATAAAATATGCTTTTATTCCTATTTCCCTAGTCTAGGGCTTCATTTTCTCTTTTTAAAAAAATTATTAAATTAACACTCATTTGTAATACTACATACTTTTCAGCATTATGCTTCAGTATCTACATAGTACTATATTCTGAGCACCACCAAAAGACTTGTTTTTACCCACCACAAAGTAAAGGTCATCCTTTATTCATTTCATTCACCCCAACTCCATTCCACTCTGATATCAAATTTGTTTTAATTTGCTTTGTCTCTAAATTTCACATGTGTGAAATCAAACAGCACTTGTCTTTTTCCTTTTGATATATTTACCTTAGCACAATATCTCTAAATCCACCCATTTTATTACAAATGGCATAATTTCATCTTTTTCCAAAAAATAACTGAGTATTACATTGTGTATATATGCCACATTTTCTTTTTCCAGTCATTTGTCAATAGATAGTTAGATTGTTTCTATAATTTCAGTACTATATGTAATTCCGGGTGAACATAGGGGGGCATTTTTGTTTGTTTGATGAATACCCAAAAGTGGAATTGCCAGATCATATAGTATTTATATTCTTAATTTTTTAAATTCCATACCCTTAGTGGCCATAGCAGTTTATATTTCCACCACAAATGTGCATGTATGAGTGTTCCTTTTTCTCCACATCCTCACTGTACTTAATGTTTCTTGCCTTTTAGATTATAACCTCTCTAGCAGGTGTGAGGTGAAGTGTCATTGTGGTTTTGATTTACATTTCTCTCATAAGTGATTATAAACATCTTTTCATGTGCTTCTGGATCATCTGTCTGACTTTATGGAGAAATGTCTATTAGGTTTCTATGCCCATTGTATATTGCTTTTGTTGAACTCTGAACTGTTTTCACATTTGAGATATTAACCCTTGTTGGCTGTATGATTTGCAGCTATTTTCTTCCTTTCCATTTTTATGATGGTTCCTCCTATGTAAAAGCTTTTTAGTAATACCAATTCTGTTTGTTTGTTTTCTGTTCCCGTTGTTAGTTGAGTCAATTCAAGAAGACTTACTGAAGCCAACATTGAAGAGCTCACTGCTTGTATTTCTTTCTATATGGTATATGGTTTCAGGTCTTACATTGAGATCTTAAATTCATCTTGAATTTTTGCTTGTGGTATGAGATAGTGGTTTCGATTCTTTGAGTATGCTTTTGTGTTTCCTCAATATTAGAGATTCTCATCATCGTTTAACTTTTAAAATAACTTCCTTTTGGTCTAGGTCTACCTGATCCCCATGTCTTCATTTTCCATTTTTATCGATCACCCATCCTTCCAGACTATTCTCCTTCTGGCAGCCTTGGGGATATCTTTCTGAAACATTCATCTGCTGAGCAGGTGAGGTCAGCTTAATATTTCTCAGTGGTTCCAAATGCTGGGAGCTCTCTCCACTTGAAGGAGTGCCAGGACGTGCTGTGTTCCTGCCTTTGCTCACACTGTTACTTCAGCCTAGATCCTTTACTTATGCTTCTTCCTATCTTAGTGTCTGGCAAGTATCCAAACCACCTTGGGAATTTAGTATATGACTTGAATACAAAAACAGGTGAATAAAACTACATTAAATTGAACATTTCTACTGCTATTCCTTTTCGAACATATATATGTAGATATATATGTGCATATATGTTTATAATGGTAACAAACATGATTGAGATGTGTCTATTTCAGATATAAAATGGAATCCGAAATAAAATCCTTTCTCAATGAAGAGAACATTGGCAATGAATGTCTTGCTGACCTTATAAATTTTGGTGAGATTTTTGTTTTGATCCTCTCTTAAAGGGAAGAAGGGAAGTTTTGTTTTGAAAATGAACTATGTTCTTTTCAAAAAAAAATTTAAAAATGTTTTATTTACTTTTCATATCATGCGAGTTCAGTCATCTTTGTATATGGTTTTTTACCGCTTGAGTATACCCTCCCCTCCTACCTCTCTCCACTCCAGTCATTCCATCTTCTCTCATCACTGTTCCTGGTCCATGTTTAGCCCTTAAATCTCTTTCTTTTTCTGGAGCAATGTCCTCCTGGGTAAGGACCTGTGTTCCTGGGGTACGATGAACCATGCTGCTCAGATTTCCAGTTTTAACTTGTATTGGGCAGCCAGTGTAACCATTGGTGGCTGTTTCCTTCTTGCAAGATGTCTGCTCCTTACTATTCTCAGTCTTTTCTACTTGTTGTTTTTGATTTTTTTCTTTTCTTTTTTCTACCTCGTAGTTCTGGCCTCAGCTTTGAGAGTCTGTTTTCACTCCTTCATCAGTTGGGGACTTCCTTTACAAAGATGTATGTCAGCTGATGGTTACTCTGGTCAGTCTCCATGATTATTGATTGCCACTCAGCTGTTGGCCAGCTGTCATATTCGTGGCCTTCCTCCCACAATCCAATTAGGGTATGCCTCATTTTTGTTGAGGCAACTCTGAGCCAAAATTATAGCTCCTAGGCCCCGGTGACTGTGTTGGAACAGTCCTGCCATGTTGTCTTTATATTGGTCTCACAACTCTACATTCTGTGGTTCTGCCCAAGCATTTTAGGGTCCAACTCAGGGGAAAGCATATCCTCAACCTCATCTGTTTCTTCTGGTGGGTTAATTGTGGTTTTCTTGATTCTGATAAAGGACTGACAGGAGAAGGAGCAAACCAGAGTGATTAATCCCACCCTTCCTCACCTGTGCCCTGGCAGGGCACCCCCCACCTCCCATGTGGTCCAGAAAGCCTGTGCACCATGCTGCCTCCTCATACCTCGGGGCAGTAGCTGGGCCTGCATGAATCCCAGACCCAAAGGTTCAGCGGGCCTGGGGGAAGCCAATGAGACCAATGTGTGGCTTTAAGCCCCAGAACCATACTGGGTCAAGATCCCCCGACCTCCTGCATGGCCCAGAAAGCCCATGCAGGGTGCCCACAACCCATATTCCCTCCCTGCACCTTGGAGCAGTAGCTGGGCCCACTAGAATCCCAGACCCTTTTAATATTAACTGTTGTTTGTTTTTTTTCTAAAGGTATTCAAAAACAAATCTGCACTCTAATGACCTGTTCTTGAAGAAACTTATAATAATGTTACCTTGATTTAATTTTGTTTTATCACAGAACAAGAGCTATCAGAACAATGGTGCACATATCTTGAAAATGTAATAAGTCCTATTCATCAATTGAGGTCAGATCTAAAGTATAGACAACATGACATTTTACAGCATTCGTATTTACTTACTGAGTTTGACTCTGTGAAAGTACTGGAAGAGGTCAGTTTATTACCTTACCTGTATTGTTAATAATCTAGTATTTCATTTGTATATCAATAGAACAGTACAAAATAGTTTGGGATTAAAAAAAAAACCCACACACGGGTTATACATGCATATTATACATACAATATTCATGCATATTTTTATATTTAAATAGAAGGCTTAGCAATTTCTGTTTACTCATTATTTTAGATAAATATCTATATCTGTGCTTATATCCTCATTTCTTACTGGGATCTTAGAGTGGCCTCATTGCTGGTCTCCAGATTTCACTCATCCTCCCAGTATTTTTAGAGATCCTGCCTTCAGAATAGGGGCATCAAGTCAATCCCTGGGAGTTCGTTAGGGCTCTTCCTGGTCCATAATTCCTCCCTATATATTGAGCTCCCTTGTCTGTCACATGGATGAAGGCCTTATTGTTATTACTCACACTCTAATCTGTTTTCTCTGTCCCACTGGTGACAAATATTAGCTTAGGTTTTAAATATGTCTTCTCCTGTGAGATGCCTGCACTCACATGAGAAAAACCACAGCCAATCCCTATTGTATCATCTTGTTTTTATATCCCTTACCTCTCCCTGCCTCTCCTTGATACTTTTTTTTTTTTTGTAGTTTTATCAACAAGCTCCCACTAGAGTATAAACTCAATGACCATAATTGTAAGAAATGTTGGGTTGGAGGTATTTGTCTCAATTTATATTTCAGCTATTGCTAGTGTTGTTATATATTTTTATGAATAATAATTTTAAGATGCCATTAATAATCCATGTTCACCTGGGGATTAGAAACAAGTATGCAAGAGAAGTAAAAAGTAATTAAAACACAGGCTAATTGGTAAATTCTTTGCCTTATCATAAGCACATTTCAAATGTGGGTGCAGAATGGCTGTAACCCCACTATACATCTGGGTTCCCTTTTAGATTATGCCTGGAAGCCTCACTGAGGCTGCTTTGGGAATAGCCTGGCTGTGGCATTTGTCCTATCCCTTCTCCATCTCTCAAAGGGATTGTCCCTTAGCTAACTTTTCACTATTTATTGGTTTTGGGGACTAACTCTTATGCTTTTAAATATCAATATTTGATGAAACATAGCAATTTGCATGCTACTCATTTTAAATATTCTATAGGTTGACTCTGTGAAAAAACAATTGAAAGATGTCTTTGAAAGACTTAGCCTGGAGCAACAAAAAATAGAAAATTACCTTTCAGACTGGAGTATGAAAGTAAGTGTCATACAGGTAGTAATTTATTTATCAATTTGTCACTAGGTTAAGTAAAATGATCACAGAATTTTTTTTTCTACAGATACTAGATCATTCTTCAGAAGACAGAAGCAATCAGCTTATTGAACTGCCCATGGAATTAAAAACTTTGGAATGCCCATACCCTGATTTGAAATCATCAGTCCTTAATGAATTCTGTAACTTTACAGAAAAATATCAAGAGAAACTCCAAAATCTTGATATGCAGTTAGAAGACATACACAGGTGATGAGATAAAATTATTTAAATGAGATAGATTTTTGTCATTAAATTTTAATTTTTGTTGGAGGCCAGTATACTTCTGGTTTGTTTTCAAAATTAATAAGTGGTTAGAATAGTGTCAATTAATAAAATTTTAGGTTGACTATTTATTGAGTGGAAATGTTTTTTTTCTCTGAAACAATTTCCCTGAGAAATGGTTTTAAAGATTTTTATATATAGGATTGAACAGGATGTGCTCTTTACTTCACAGATAAGAAGTAGTTTTTAAACATCAATTTTTAGTAATTATGAACTTTCATTTCAAGGGAAACTTCTCTTTTTTTTCCTTTATTTTTTTTTATTTATATGTACATTTTACATCTTTGCAATCCCAGGGATTTGCCCCCCCTCCCCCCTCCCCCTTTCCCTTCTGTCCATTGTTGTGTGCTTCAGTTTGGTGCTCATCCTGTTTTGTCTTTTCCTCATGGCTTTTATTTATTTATTTTTTTTCTTCAATATGTCCCATATATTAGTGAGACCATTTGACTTCTGTCTTTCTCTTTTTGACTTGTTTCTGCTAGTATGATTTCTTCTAAGTACATCCATGTTGTCAAGAAGTCGTCTAATTTGTCATTCTTAATTGATGAGTAGTATTCCATTGTGTATAAATACCACATTTTTTTCAACCAGTCATCTGTTTTGGG
>PVHY01000570.1:0-187768 GCA_004024945.1 Uropsilus gracilis
TTTTTTTGTATAGCATACAAATGTGTGGAGTCACACACTTTCACTGTTTAAGCCAGGGGAAGGCAACCTACTTTGTGTAAGTCAAGTTTTCATAAACAACTTTTTGTAAAAATACAGCCAGGCATGCTGAGTAGGGCTGAATTTGCTCCACAATGGCAAAGCTGTAAAGAAACAGCAGAACCTGAAACTGAAACTGGGTGCCCTGAAACTGGGTGCACCTACCCCCACCCCCCCATTGGGCAGTGACAGTTAGCCCCTCCCCTCCTCTGGTGTGTCAGTTAAACTGCCAGAAGGGGCAGTTGGAACAGGAAGTTGGACCAGAAGCAGGGGGGATTAAAAAGGGAAGGAGCAGAGACTAGGGGGAGAGAGAACTTTTGGGGAAGAGAGAAAACAGAGAGAGGGGGGAAGAAAAAAGGGGGGAGAGAAAGAGAGAGAACTTTTGGGAGAGGAGAGAGAACAGAGAGGGGGGAGAAGAGAGGGAGGAAGAGAGGAGAGGGAGAGAGAGAGAGAGAGAACTTTTGGGAGAGGAGAGATGTGAATGGCAGGCAGGTAAAGAATAGCCCGAGTGATCAGGCTGGGCAAAAGCACCCTGGAAGAGTGAGTTGGAGGTGACAAGGAGCTATGGTATATGGCAGAGTGGCCAGTGTGGAAAGTATGGCATTGTAGCAAGGTGATATGGAAGACTGGTACCTGGCGATGGCCAGCAATTTGAAAAGCTGATTTGTGCATCAGCAATTGTGGAAGGAGTTTGAAGAGCCTTGGATAAGTGGAGCAGCGTGGAACATGACAGGTAAGAAGAAAAGAGAAGATGCTGGCGAAAGGACTGGACTTTGTGAAAGTACTTACCCCTGAGGTTTGGAGGGCAAAGGAGCACCATTGGACTGTGTTTAGGACTGTTGAGCTCAAAGGTGACTGGAATAAGATAACTGGCCATTTGTGGCTTTCAGAAGAAACTTTTCATTTCTTGGTCAACTTTCCTTGTTAATAAAATCCCTTGTTAAGCTGCAATTTGGGTGGCAACTGCTATGCGCAGGTGAAACGGACCTGGGACTTGTCAGTTGGAGGGCTTTTGCCCTGCACCCTGCCTTGTTGGACCCAATTGCAGACCTACGAACCTAAAATGTTGGCTCTCAGTTCAGTCACAGAAAAAGTTTGCCAACTTCCATGACAGATTCTATTTTCAGAGGTTAATTCCAGTTTAATCACCAATGGCTTAAGTTCAGTATCAGATGAACATAGACAAAGGAACAGATAAACAGGGAGACAGTCATATTCAATGGGAGTAATATGTTTCACTTAGCCATTCTCAGTTACCAAACCAAGTGAAGATCAAGAAGGATGCTGATGGCATCTGGAAAGCCTGCCAAAGAGTTCTAATGACATGCTATTCAGTACTCTTTCCCTGGCAGCAAGATGGGCACAGCAACAGAAAAGGTTTGAAGTCAATACACATTGGTTAATGAAAGAGGCCACCATTCAAGAGACCTGTCTATCCTACCTTGCAAATCATTGCCAGCTGGTGATTAGCAGAGCCCTGGAACACATAATTCTACAGGTTGGCACACCAAAAGAAATAGGTTGCCATCTTGACCTACTGCCTTTGAAAAGTTTCCACTGAGTGATTAACTGCTGCACTGTACTAAATAAATTCCCCAGAATAGTAAGCCCTCATTATTTTAACAATTAAGTAACAAAATAGTAAAGCTTAATCCTCCATTAAAAAATACCATGCAGAGAATTAGATCAAGAAGTTTTATATTAGAATTTTTTTAAGTAAAAGTCAAATATTAAAAATAATCATAAAACCTCCTCTTAGGATTGCATAAATTTAATCCTGACAGCAGGAAAATAAGAATGCGAGTCTAATATGTTCATTTATTTAAACTTGGCAAATAGGTCACCTACAGAGCAAGATATAATTCACAGGTGCTTTTTAGTTACAGTGATTTATAAGATATTTATTCCAAGAGAAACTTATTCAATCCATATTCTTGCATTCCTATCTCATGGCTATGTGCTTTCTGAAAGAGTGGATAACAGCACTTAGAGCAAGAAAGTTCAGGAATTGGAAAGCATCATGTATAGTCACATTATAGGCTCCTGTTTTCACAGCAGTGGGACTGAGGTCACTATTTTATCACTTGCTGATTATATTCTCAATTTAGCACTAATGAGCAGTCCACAGAGAAACCTTTTAGCATCAAATATATGTTGGCACAAAAATATATGATTTCAAAAAACAAGAAATCTTTGCAAGGTCAAAATTTTTATAATGCCAGGGTTTTGCTTTTTTTTTTTCCTCAAATACCAGATAAGCCAGGTTTTAAAATGTATATTGTACATCATATTCATATTGCACATACATTTATACACATTACATGAATTAGTTTATGTTGTGTCCCATTTTATTTCCCATCATGCCCCTCTTTTCCTTTCAATTCTCTTCTAATTTGTGCATTGCTTGTAAGTTTAATAAAACACACTTTTTAAACAAGGTAGAATGGATCAATAATATATACATTTTGCATTAAAATATATGTATTTATTTAATGGCTATCGTGTAGACATCATTTAAAGGCAGTTCCAGTCCTTAAAAAGCACACATTCTAAAATAAAAAGGGGTAATCAGCAAACAGATGATGATATAGCAGAGAAGACAAACTGTTCCTGAGGCACAGAGGGCAGTGACAACCAGGTCACAAGGACCAAGAGGACTTCATCAAAGTCACAACTGATAAAGAGGAAGAACAAAAGGAGAAACATGAAAGGTGCATATAAAGAAGTAGAGGCATAAAATTGTATGGGTGTACATCTACAAACATGTGTAAAACATAGGTTTACAAGATGTTTCGGGAAAGGTAAATGGTAAATACTGAAACCTTTACATTATATGCCCCAATCCCCAAAAAGAACTTTAAAATCCTTTCTGATTTAATGTATTGATATGCATGTAGAAAGCATCTGCAAGAAAATAAGAACTCATTCTTAATGATGCAAGTTCCCCTGTGAGGCACAGTATTACCATTACGAAGATAATAGGGTCATTTTTCTGCCCTGGCGCTAATCTACAGCAATACTAATATTCTCACAAATGTGAAACTCGCTAGGATTTTACTCATGTTGCATTATACATGATGTAGTGATAAAACATAAATGTTCTTTTTAAAAAGGAACCTATTTCTAAAATATATGTTACTTCATGCTGTGTGGTGACTAACAGCACATTCCAACCTCCATACCTAGGAAAGCCTATCAAGTCATTTGTCAGAATTTACAGTCTATGATGAGTGGGTGAGTCAATGCATCCATCCAAGAACCCAGTCTCTGCCCTATTTCTGCATCTAGTGAGGTCGGAGAGCTCTAGTTCAGTGATATATTACTTCTGTGCCCCCATATCCCATTTATAAACTGAGGAAACCAGCGGGTTTCTATCAGCTACATCCCAGGAACACAGGACATTAAGTTACTCACTGAAACATCTTTACAGCTTAAGACAGTTGAATAAGACAGGCATTAAAACTATAAGGCAAGTTTTCATTCTTTGACAATTATGCCCAAAAGATCAAACAAGTGAAGGCCATTCTTTTGCACAATGTACTGAGAAGCACACAGTATTATTTCTATGGTTTTCTAGCAAAAAATACATATACAACCTGGATTTAATCATAAAGAAATACCAGACAATTTAATTAAGGGATTATATGTAGAGATCATGATGGGGGGGGAGACAAAGGAACTGTCTCTCCTAAAATAAAGGAAAATAAGAGGACATAACAATAAGGACCCTGGATTAGACCCTGACTCATAAAAGGATATCAGCAGGACTAGTCATGAAATTTAAGTGTTTAGAGGAGTTCACAGTATTTATCATTGTTATTTTGATCATTATTACTGTGGCTCTGAATGAGGTCATCTGGGAAGGCTGAAGAAGAAATACATAGAAATTCTTTATATTATTTTTGCAATCTTTGAACGTAAAATGAAGAATTTAACAATTTTTAAGGTAAAATTGGTAAAGGAAGCTGACACCCTCCATAGCACTAGCTATCACATTTAGGGAAAATAAGGTATGTGTGATAGTGCAGTACACCAAATTAGAAATCTTGAAAATCAACTATGAGAAATCATGCTTAATAAAAGGCATGACGGCACACTGTAGGTTGATACTGCTACTGAGTTTGTAAAGCAAGCTATTTTTGGAAATGTTAATACCTATAGAGAAAATGATATTCATCTGCCTGGTAAATGTAACCTTTTTTCACTACTGAAAGAGATATGAATTTATAAAAGACATAGCATCTGTATATACCTGCCAGTTTTTTGCTAGACTCTTGATGATGAAATAAAGACTAATGACCCACTCAATTATAAAAAATTAATTAATTAAAAAATAAATAAACAAATTTAGGGTTTTTTTACATATTCCTACAAATTGAAATTTTGACAACTTCAAAGAAAGACACTGCAAAAGATATATTAAAATGACAATACAGGTACAATACCCAAGATATGGAAACAGCCAAATGCCCCAAAACAAATGAATGGAGCACAGAATTGAGCAAGGTCACCAAGTACAAATATCAACATACAAAAATCAATCTTTTTTGTACATGCCAAAAGGAATAAGCATTGAAAACTACATGCTACTTATTAATAGCAAAAGAAACATAAAACATCTCATAATAACCCAAAGATATGTGACAAAACTAATGAAATGTCTAGACAAATTATTAAAGGAGGTAAGAGATGTTTGAATAAATGAAGACAATCATATTTCCAGAAGAGTCATCATAGAGAGATATGAAGAACAGAAAAACTGTCATAATGTTTTCTGCCAACTTGATAAACTTGTGTATACAAACACATTACACACATGCATATACATGTGTATACTTACCAACTGTAAATAGGTAGGTAAGTAGTGGTTACCCATTGCTGTTCTCAAAGACTGCCAGTTGGTGAGCTTTACTATAAACAATGACAGTCTTCTCAGAAAGTCATAGAGAAATGTTGGGATGTGGTTATTTCAAGATGGATTTCTAATATACAGACTAACAGAAACACTTTTCATGACAAAATGAGGAGGGAAATGTTTTTCAAAATACAAGAAAAGGCAAGATTCTAATATACAAGAAAGTAAAACTGCAAGGCATTTTTATCTTAGTAGTCCTAAGTAAAATGCCTTACAAATATTGCCAGTTTTATTCATTCTTATCTTTCAGGCTATAAATAGTTAACACAGTAAGTCTTGCGCTCCCACTGGACCTGTGTCAACAGTTCTTTAGCATTAGTTTTTTACCAATTGACATTTAGAGACTTTTAGTATCGGACTTTGTCAATCAGTACTACTCTGAATATAAAGGCTATATAAGGCTTTCAGAGAACAAGAACAGAATTAAGAAATATAGGTTTTAGAGTTTATATGAAAAAGAACACAGGCTTATAATTTTCTTGTTCCACATGCCCAAATACATATGAACAGGATGTTTTTTTCAACATTGTTTAGAATAAGTAGAATTGAGAAACAACTCAAAGTTCCATAGCAGGAGAAAGTTTAAATTATGGCACACCCAAAGAAATTTTAGGAGTTAGAAATCTATGTAAACTAACTTTGAAATATAGTCAAAATAAACTGCTATGAAAGTCAAGTTACAGAATAGTTATAACAAACTTTTACTATTTGTTGTGCATATTCTATACATCCATCTATTTGTATAAATGTAAGTGTCGGGGGGAGTTACAAAGCATGTCAGCAAACATTGTATATAGCATAACTTTACATAACTTTATATGTGTATAAATGCATACAAAAAGGTCTGAGCTGAGTAGGGAAAAGGAGGTGACTAGGGAAAAGAACTTTGATTTTTATTCTACATAACTATGATGCTTGATCCTTTACAAAGACTATTATGATTCATGACATTAAATTTTGTTAAAAATACAAATATCACTCTTTACTAGGTAGTTTAAGAGTAGTTATTGGAATGTATTCAGTTGGATTAGACCAATAATCAAAAATAGCTATCTGTTCACTGTCCAACATAAGCTTGAAAGAGCCTATTAATAATATAAAAAATATTCCAGTGTATAAGAAAATTCCACTGTGTCCTATTTCATGAATATTTCAGTTTACCAGGTGAATCAGAGAGAAACAGAAACAAATTCAAAGGTAATCCTACACTTTAGGTTAATTGAAAACCTTTTGGTTTTTTTTTTTTGGTACTCAATGCTAGATGAAGGCCTTCTTATCATGAAATAAATAAATTTGAAATTTAAAAGGTCACTTGTAATCAAATAAATAAAAACTGAAACTAGCAGTAACATTTTAAAATGTAGTTTAATAAGTTTGGAAAGATATACAAGAAAAAGTCAATGGTAGAGAATGGATGTGTGAAATCCTTTGATCTCTTGTACTTTTCAAGAGTTTCAATAAGCACAAAAGACTGAAAAATATAAACACCCCTTCAACCTTCCCCATATCCATACCTTCAATACCATAACTTGCCCATGAAGAAATGGAGTATATGTGCCCTATTTTTAGACTTCTCTGGTCTTGTAACTTATTTTGACCAACAAACTATAGCAGTAGTAATTACTGCGTCGCAGTCAATTCCTGGCCTGTGCTTGAAAAGTCCAGCAGGCTTCTATTTTTTCCCTTAATATGTCTGAATTTGACTAAATCCAAACTAGCCAATACTGGATGAGAGACAGATCAAAGCCTACCACAGCACAGTCCCAGTGCTCTGAGAAGGTCCAACTAAGACAAGCTAATCCAACATGCACACATGACCTACAATGAGAGACTAGTGATGGGGTGCAGAGAAACCAGACCGCCCAGCTGAGCTCAACCCAAGTTGCTGCACCAAGCTTGAACTATACAAAATAATGGCTGTTCTAGACTAGTGAATTTTAGGAGTTGCTTGAGGAATATCAACAACCGTTAGTAGAGCAAGAATCACTTTAACAAGAAAAATAAATGTTTGGGGGGGAAAGTATGACATTGTTAATAACTAATTATATTACAGTTTATATCAAATACTAAGATATCTTTCAGTAGCTCTACTTCTTTCACTGAAAAACGGAAAAGAACATTCACCAATAGGGTAATCAAACTAATTTTTGTAGTTAAGTTTCCAAGTGAACACTGTGCAAGCCTTGTCTCTGTCCTTATCCATATGTGTGGATAAAATAACAGTGCATACTAAAAACCGATGACACCAGAAAACACAATCACTAGCACCAGAATTGGGCACTTCCATTGCGCCAGGTTGGAAGCTAAGTGCCTGTAAATAAGCTAATTCCTTTCATCTTTAAATTACCTTGATGAAATGACTATTAACACTGTCTTCTTTGTGCAGGTGAGGAAAAGGAAACAGAAGAACACTAAGGATCATGCTGAAGTCATCCAGTTGGTAAAATAGCATAACCATTACTTCAAACGCAGGGAGTCCAGTTCCAAAATCTATCCTCTTTTTTTTTATAATTAATATTTTTTATTTTTGGATTTTGTACAATACATAACTGCATAGTTGTTGATCCCCATGGGATTACCCTGCCCCACCATGCCCCCTCTGGTTTCTTTGCCTCCTTTCTTTTTGTTGTTTGTCCATGTTTAGCAAAATCTAGTCTCTTAATTATTTTATCAGACTGCCCTAAGACAGGGGGTAAACTACAGGGTAAAAGGGAAACCTGACTAACTGTGTAGTGTGCCGTAATATAATGAAAAATAAAGATTACACTGAGATTAGAGACTATATTAATAACAGAAACATGAGAAATTAAGCAAATAAAAACATGTTTAGAGAAAATGAAAACTTGGACACCAAAGATTAAATGATGAATGGACTTTTCAGTTGTGAATCATATTAATATCGACATAGCAATGTAAACATTAAATAATGATTGACAAAATACTCATCTTTGTATAAGCAGTATAAGGATATTATAAGTATAGTTATAAATTACCAGAAAAAAACTGCTAAAAGAGCTGAAAATCACTGCCTGTGGGTTAGACTTACGAATTGAGTAAAGACTGTAGTAAGGAAGAACTATTTTTGGTTATAAGACATTTTTTGGCTTTTTTAATTCTGCAAAGTATTATTTCAATTTAGAAACTAATTCAAAACTCACAAATGAGTTAAATTTTCCATACTGGATTGAACTTAATTCTAGTCAGTGAATGTACCTAGTATTAAACGCTTCTCGCATGCACAAAAATAATCTGCTTAATGATTCCAACCAAAATAAACTGGAAATACAAAATACTAATTCTTCTCTTCTGTATATGCTGATATTTGGCAAAAATAATTTTAAAGCCTCCACAATTCAAAAACTACTTGAGACAATTTTCTTGTCAGAATGTATGAATTCAGACATAATTGGTGTTTTTTAAATTCTCACTATCATTCTGACCTCAAAGAGTAATTTGAATCCTGAAATACAGCAGCTTAAGACCTTTAGTTTCTTTTTTCTCACTAGAAGGACCATAGGATGAAAGTCAGCATCACTAATATTATGAATCATTCAATTAAATAAATAAAAATCAAAAAGAGTCAAAGACATTCAAGAGCAGCTTCTTCACAAGATGCCTATATCTGATAAGGTCACAGTGACTCACTCTTTGAATAACTATTTTGTACATCTTTGACACTGTCTAGATTGTTCTTCCCTATCTACTTTTTCTAAATATCTCTCTGCCTTTTTTAAAAGTTCAAGTGCATTTAAATGTCATACTTACACTAAGCAATCCAGAAACCCAGAAATATTTAACTACATTTTTCTTCTAAATATAGAAGACAGTCTTACATCTACTGTGCATTCAAAATAGAAACAAAATTCAAGTAAATTGCTGCACCCTTGCAATGCAAAAGGATGCATTACTTAGCTACATTTACTTCTTTTTTTTAGTTTACCTAAAGTTAATGGTTTATCTGATAGGAATTATTTCTAAATGCTCTTGACAAGACTGTGGGAGAACCACCATGCAAACACACTTGAATACAGAACTATATATCCAGACTAGATCCAAAAAGGTTGGGTCAGAGAGGTCAAGAAGAATGGCAGGCATAATGTTGCACATTCACCAAAACGTTTCATCCCTTTTGAGAAGATGTAGTGCTAAATTCATAGCCGCCTCTGCCTCTACTGGGTCCCTTAATGACTGAGTTCCTTAATGACTGTATGGAGCAGAGCCTCCCAAACTCCAGCTGGTGGCCCCACTCAGTGACCCCACTGAAGTGTGACATGTGCAGGTTTTATAACCTTCAAAGGAGCAAATGAATCCTATGCCAAAAGAAAAACCAATATAATATATAGCCAAGCCATGGACTACATATTATGTAAGTGGGTGTCCTGCCTTAATGCATGGTTATTGATACTATATTGCTCTATTCATTAAAAAATTGATCATTTCAATTATGTAGGAATTTTTTTTAATATAACCTATTTTTTGGCCTTTAACTAGGACCCAGAAGCAAATTGCTTGACATATGCCTTCCTATCAATATTTAAATGGGACGAAAATAAGGTAATACTAAGAGCATGGCAGCCTTTGGGATCCGAATAAGGACATATTCTATTTTTAAAAATGTTTTAAATAATAAAATAATCAAGCACAAAAAATAAATAAATAAAACCTAACTATCACTTTTATCTCTGAAAGAAGTGGCTTATGTTCTCTAACCTCATGTTTCAGGAGAATATCATCCCATTACTTTTGTGTGGATTAACTGGAACCATCTAAGCCACATATGCCCAATACCTGAATCTAGACACAGACTGTCTGGAGTTGAATACTGCCTGTGGTTTGGAATAAGTCACTGAACTTCCCTTAATGTTCCTCCTCTATAAAACAACAATGGCAGAATTTTTGCTAAGGTTGTAAGGCTTAAATGAGACAGCCCACATTCTCAATAAAGCACTGTATTTAGCACGAGTGTACAAAGTTCAAAAAGTGCTTAAGACTAAGGAGATATACATATAGATTATCTCGCTTAACCTTCTCAATAACTTTATGAGTTAAGTACATTACATATAAGTAGATGGGGCCCCTACTTTAGTCAACAGGGCAAAAGTTGCATTTATATTATATTATGAAAGGCTGCAGTTTATTTTGCTAACCCAACTGATGACAGTTTCATCTTGAAAGTACTTTTTCTAGAGCCAAGATGACATATTTAGATTAAGTCAAGATTAATTGTAAAGTCTAAGGGGAATGATAGGGGATAAAACTCAAGGGAATTTAAACCTAAAAGGTGACAAATAGAAGAATCTGGGGGAAATACAATTAATCAAAGGAAGGTGAAAGGAATAAGAGTAACTCAGGGCATTTAGGTTATAGCTGAATTAATTGAAATGGTAAGGATATTCATTTTTATTTCTACTTATTGCCCCCTTCTTACCCTCAGGGAACATGTCTGTCTGGCCTTACAGTCTTCTACTAGAGATTATCATTTACTAAGTGGCTGGGAACAGAGCCCAGGTCTCACATGGTTACAAGCAAAAGCATCCAGAGAAAGAGCAGCTCTGTTGCCATACATAAACTCCCTGAAAACTAATATGTCTGACAAAGAAACTAATGGAAAACAGATACTGAAATGTTAACTAATAAGAGAGCTGTGGACTACAACAACAAACTGAACTCTGAAACAGCTTATCTCTATAACCAAATCCTCTTAAGCAGGTTTGAGTGACATAAATGATATACAGACATCAAAATTATCCACTGTAGGAGAACTTGAGTCAGCAAATTAACTTTAGATGCCTCATACTTTACTTCCTCCCAAACTCTTTACCTAGCATTCTTTAAATTCTATACTTCAGGAAGTATGTATAGAATACTACTCCAAATCTGAGAAAACATCTTATGCTGTCAGGAGGGAAAAGCAAGGAAGAGTTGCTAATTCCCTGAGCTACTTATGGCTGCATCCATCTTGTGCCAGTGGTGCAGCATGGCAAAAATATGCTGCTGTTTCCTGATTTTGTCAGCAAATTTTTATCAATGAACATAATAGAAAACACTCATTTCTGTTCCATAGATATATATGAACCACATCCTTCTTTCAGATTCAATGTCATATATCTTTCTTTTATTTCTCTAGTGTATATTCTGACAACTTCTGTGACCTGTCTTCCAGGTGACTAATTCCCCCTATATCTGTTTATAATTTCCGGCTAAACCAGAGATCTTTTTTCTTTCATTTGTTGTATTTTCCTTTTCTAGACATTCAATACTGCTTTTCAAGTTTATTTGTCTCCTGCTTATATTCTCAAATGTCTCCTTTTAAAGATATAAAACCTACTTTCTTGTAGTCTCTATAGGATAGCTGATAGTTCACATCCCAGTGGGTCTGTGTCTGCCTTGGAATTTGGCTGCAGGACGATTCTGAGGCTTGGGATGAAGTGACTCCAGAAAAGATTTTGTCTGCTCTGACAGCACACCAACTCAGAAATTCTTTAAGATAAATTACCTGTTTCAGAGTTTTAATACCACACTACTCTCATGTATTTAAACTGCAATCTTGTGTAAAGGCTATCTTGTGGTAAAGTTTCTCAGACATTTTATTTTCTCACTACAAGTGCAGACTCGAGACAGGAAGTCCCCTTGTTGCCATTTATGCAACTCACATTGTGGACGTGACCTGTGAAGCCTCAGCTTTAAGTTAGGGCTCTACCATATTCTCTACCATAAGTGGACACTGTACTTTCTTTCTTGCATCCAGTGTCCCATGGAGTCATCAAAGCAAAAACTCAAAATCTCTAGGACCTAGAAAATACCTTTGGAAGACTCTGGCATTCATTTACCCCATGAGGGATTTGAACTTCATTTCAGAACTCCAAAGTTCTAACTTTTGGGCCAGCTCAGTATACATTTAAAACACACACACCTACACAGAGCACCTATTCCTGGCTACTAATCAACCATTCCCCAACACTACAGACAAGCAAATCTTACTCTACACTTACCCTTTAGACTGCCATCTTCTTGCTCCTCCTTAAATTCATTTAGATGTCAAGTAATTTCTGCAATCTAGGAAATTTTTAAGCTATCTCCTTCTGCCACTTCAAGCCCTCACCATTTCTTAGAAAGGCTGTCCAAACAGTCCTCTTGCAGTCTCCTACCTATCAATCATCCCCTCACACTTTGGTTGTTTGGAGGTGTTGAGAGAGAGATATAAATTCTAGACTGTCCTTGAGATTCAATCCATTTGAATAGGTTCCAATCTGTTTTCTTACCCAACTTCATGCCATTTTTCTCTACCTTACAGTCTGCATCACAGCTTCAGATATAGCACCGACAGAGAAACAACAACCTTCACAGACTGCTTAGCTTCTATAATTGCATATATATAAATGCCTATAATATATTCCTTGTTATCTCTTCTAGTGTTTTGCTTCTCTGACCAAACCCTGACTGAGATAGCAGCATATAATGATGCTTCATTCCTTTAAACAACCCCAGTGTAATCCATCAGATGGGCGTTGTTTCATTTACTCAATGAACCCAATACCTCCTAGAGAAGAGAAATTCCCAATTGTTTCCAGTCCTTGCTATTTCATATGGTGCTGCAATGAACAGCAACCTTTTTTTTCAGATGTTTATCAATATATGTCCGAAACAATATATCATAGGGCAAAAAACCATATCAGTTCTAACCATTCTAATCCCTCCTTAAAATGATAGACTTCATTTGAAAGCCATGCATGGAACGGAGGCAGAGATTGGTGGTTGTCAGTATCCGCTCCTTGTATAATTTGCAGTTGGGCACTAAGCTAATGACTACTTTTTCAGCCTCCCTTGTGGGATGTGAGTAAATTTAATATGTGCAACATCCAAGTCATACTTTAAAGAGAAAAAAAAAATTCCTTCCCCTCTACTCCTTTCCCTTCCTAAGGGCAAAAATGTCTGCGAAGCTGAGAGCAGAGCAGCCATGTGTGACTGGAGTTGGAAGTCACATGTTGAAAACAGAAAGCAGACAGAAGCGCTATGGTACTTGAGGACTGAGGAGTCGCCATAACATCCCTTGCCTGCACACCTGGATATTTATGTGAGAGGGAAATTCAATTTTCACTACTTAACTTTTTGTTTGTTTTATTATTAGCCTAGCCTTTTAGAAATGTCTAATTCATGGATTATCTATGTGTTTAAGATACCATTTCATAAATGAATTATAAAGACAAAAATACATAGATTTCATAAACACTGCCTTAGATTACTTAAAAAGTTTGTTTAGTGTCCTTACTTAACACTTGTCTATGACCCATTATTTACAATTACTGGACAATGTAAATGAGTTATTTAATGAATAAATCCCAATTAACTTCCAGTTATTTTTAAAGAGTGATTAACTAGTATTTATAATGATATATACTTATATTACTCAATGAAACTTGACAACGCAAACTCTTCTTTAAAATTTTAAATGTTCATATCTTTAGTACACCCTGTCTTAATGATTCCCAAGTGGAAACTCAAGAAGAATACAGAAAAAAAAAGTCAATCTATTAAATAAATTATAACTAATGGAAACTATAAGTGTTCTTATTACTCTGGTCTTTCAAATGGCTCAAAGCATTTTCTTTTATCTTGCCAGCTGATGCTATAATTACAGTTTATAACTTTTACAAGGCATCTCATAATACCGAATCAAAATGTTCCATTCCTTTTTTATAGCATTCATAACACTATAAACTGATATAAGCTTAGTTTTTTATATTACTCCATCAGCATGAAGTAGCTCTAAGATAATAACAGATAAGACTAGAGAAGAGTGGGCTACATGTAGATTGTTTGAAGTACTGTTGTCAAAACATTCAGAGGCCCCACACCCAAAAAAAGCACAAACCAAAATGTGGTCAGGCACAAGAAACTGATTTGAAACAGAGGTTAAGTCTAAGAAAACAATGGGTTTCTATATAAGAGCTAAAAACAAAAGCAAGTAAGTGGAAACAGGCAGCATCAGTTAATTGCTTCAGAATTGACAATAAGCACTGGTTCCCAAAATGTTGTATGGGGAAGAATCTTTAGTTGGAGGGCAACTAAGAAAGAGGATTGGACTCTGCTCCCAGAGGTTCTAAGCAGACCTTGAATGAAGCCTGACAAGTTGCATTTCTCTAAAATATTCCCAGGCGATGCCTTTGCTGATGGTGCAGTGATCAATTTTAATAACCAACTAAAAAACATTAATATGAAGGATGTGGTCACTACTGGGGGGAAATCTGCACCAATTGATCTGCTTTAATAGTTGGCTGACCTTACAAGTAGAATAGTCATAAGGTATCTAAAGTATCGGAAATCAAATAGCTACTTAGTATATACTATCAGTGTTCTCCTATCCACCTCAAGGTTTTTTGTTATTTTTGTATTCCATAATATAATATAGACCATAGCAGTGTCTTAAAGATTTAAAGACCCCATTTAAAGTGTTTTTAACTTAAGCACAGGAAATGAGGTTTCCAACAGAGCTTCAAAATGGTGCCAAGCACTTTGAAAAGGATAATTATAAAGTTAAATCTACACTTACTCTGTGACACACCAATTCCACTCCTGTTTGTTTAAAAGGAAATTAAATATATATTCACACTTCTATAAGACTCTCCATAGCAACTTTATACAGAACAAGCAAAAACTGAAAACAGTGATGAACATTTGTTCAGAGGAATGGATAAATTGTGATATACTCATACAGTAGAATGCTACTCAGCAATGAAAAAGGAATTACTGACAAAAACAACAACAGGAATTAATCTGAAAACATTGGACTGATATAACCACGTAAAAACCATTAGTTAAGCAAAAAAAGCCAAACAAAAAATTTATACTATGTGAATTGTTTATGTAAAGCCCAAAAATGTGCAATAATAGCAAATAGTGCAAAGGTTCAGAGAGTTAGGATGGCTTAGCAAGAAAGAACCAGGAATCAGCTTCCTAGAGTAATAAAAATAATATAGGCATTGTTTTGTATAGTAGCTATATGAATGTATAGAACTGTCAAATCTATCAAATTGAGTACTTGCATATATTTACATATATGCAAATCACAATAAAGTATTTTTAATTTTCATATTCAAGGAAAAAAATGATTTGCCAAAGCAATGTTTCCTGAACTAAAAATAAAATGTACTTTAGAAAAAATAAATCTTTTGTCATCTAAAATTTCCATCAAAGCTAGTAAATAGTTACAGATTAGTGTTTATAGAATTACGGTTTTGGGTTAAGAGCAAAGTGACCAAATTATCTCAGTTTGCCTTAGAAAGACATCATAGAATAGACCTGATATTAAAACATTCAGAGTGCCTCCTTTGCTATCAAAAAAATCCTAATTTAAATGAAAACCAATATAAATATTGCAGCTAAAAGAGCATTTGCCACTAATTAGTACTGAGCTCTCATTTTTTTCATTCAACCCACACTGTCTAAGTACATTTACATTGTGGCTAAACAGAGACCCAATGTTTTATTACCAGTTCGCAGTGCCTCCAGTTTTCACAATCAAAATATAAAGCAGTTACATGGATTTTTCCCTAAACTTGATATAAATATACACCTGAGGACAAACTACAGAACAAATCAGAATTTTTTTCTACAAGGTAAACCAAATTGAGCTAATGAGGAAAAAAGCTATAATTTCTTGAGCTGTGAAAAACAAAATATATAAAGATATTCACAAATGTAAAGTAAAAGAAACCTTTACCTGCTGCCCTGTAGAGTATTTTAGGTTCAAAAAATATACAAGGATTTTTATCCTCTATGCATGACAAAAGAAGTCCCTTGGCCTGGAAAGGGCTTCTGGGTACAACCACCTGCAAAAACAGATTTTTTAAGACAATTTTAGTGAAAATGTATCCTAGTAAGCTCACTTATAAGAACAGTTGCTATTTAAACCAATTGTTACTAATTAAAAGTAGAAATCTGGTATTTTAACCTAATTACCATTATAAAATTTACATAATGCCCCCAAAAATTCCATTTGCTTCAACAAATACATATCAGATGCCTACTCTTCTCTTAAGAAAATAAACTTGCACATACAAACAAAATAAGGAATCCACAAAGTACATCAAAACTTAAAGGTTACCTCTATCTTCTAGTATTTACCTACAAATAAATATATATATATGTATTTTTTAGTCATATTCTTGCTATTTTCAAAAGCCATTCAACTTTCTCCTTCAATTTTCCTCCTTTTCCACTGAGTTTTTCTCTACTTCAAAATTTCCTCCACCCCGTAAAAAAATATGGTATTCATTTCCTAAATGGAAAAGTAATCCACTAAGCTTTAGCATCTAAGCACTACTGTGTCCAGTTACTGCAAAGCTAACAGAGAAGTCTGGGCACCACACATGTTCAGTGGACGGGAAGGGCTGCAGGGTCTTACTGAGAGTAAAACTGGTCACAAAGAAGACATAATGACAGCAGGTAGCACAAGTTTTCACCGGGCTAAGCACTATGTGCATTAATCCATCTACTGTTCATAGCATCCCTGTGAGGCAGCCATTATTATTTCCCAACTTAGAAAGACATTGAAGCTTAAAGAGACCAGTTGTAGTGACTGGCCCACGGTCACCTCACCGGCTAACCAGGGATTTTCACCCAGTCTTAACTGATGCCAGAATCCAAGCTCTTAGCATCTACACCATTTTGCCTCCAAACATATACTTGTGTTTCCTTTTTAAGGACCATTAAATAGTTGCATAAAGACGAGTGTTACATAAAAAGTTATAAAAAAAAAAATAAGGTCTCTTGAAGTAAACTACATTTGGCTTTCAAAATCATCTTTCAAATCATTTTTGTTGAAAGACTTTTACTCAAAAATAAAACAGCAACAGCTAGCTCACTGTTTCATTCCCCATGCAGTGATTGTGGGATACTTGCTCACCATCACACACAGTGTTTCTGACTTATGCTCCTCTCTTTGCTTTTCTAGTCATCTGCTTTCCTCATTTATTCTATCTGTATTTTTAGACTTTTATACTAAAATTATTTTTTCAGTTGGGGATAAAACAAAAGAGAAAGAGAAGTCAGGGATCAATAAAAAGGAGTCGCTTTCTAAAATACTGGGGAATATCATAAACATTAAATGTGAATTGATGCAAAGTTCAAACACAAAAATAATTTTACGATTTTGATCTGACAGGAAAAAAAAAGTATCTAACAGGCACATATTCATCACCAATTCATTCTATTAAAAAAACAACCTATAGCCATGGGGATATATCTGAATTTCCAGAAAAAGGCCCTGAAAAGTTGTTCAAAGATATAAAAAATTAAGACATAAAATGCGTACAAGAATTTTTTAACCTAAGACCTAAGTTATTATGCAAGTCTATGATTCCAACGAAGGCTATAAAAGAGAGGAGCTTAATAGAGCAAATATTACATAATTGTGGGCTACAAAGCACACATAAGTAACAAAATCTTCTATTAATTTATTTAAAAGTAAGAAATAAAACTAAAAGCAAACATCTTGTCCTTCTGACTTTGATAAAAATATGGACTAAATAGTAAATTCATTAAAATTACCCTGAGTCAGTTGTTGTAGTATATTAGTTAGAATTAATAGAACAGAATCAAAATGGAGACATGAAACAAGAATCCAAGGAATTACATAAGTGAGGTTACCTTGATTCCTGGACAGTGGGCAAAAAACGCTTCAGGACTCTGAGAGTGATAGAGAGCCCCATGACCAACACAGCCCCAAGGGGACCGAATGGTGAGGCTTCCACAATTAAAAAGATCCCCAGAGCGGTAGCGATATTTGGCAGCTTCATTAACAATCTAAGGAAGGAAAAATAGATGGCATATGTAACAGTGAGCATTTCATTCCCATCCATCTTCATAAACTACTTTTTCACATTTTGAATACATGCACCTAACAAAATAGCTAAAGGTAATATAAAGTTCCTGAAATAATGGGATGGGAGAATAGAGGGGATAATTCACTATTTAAAGGACTTACAGACACTGCATAATATAGTAAAATGTAATTTTTTTACCTGATCAAAAGCAGGGAAAATATAATCTGCAAACTGAATTTCTGCAATGGCAGTAGCACCAGTAACTGCAATTCCAATTCCAAATCCCACGATTCCTTGTTCACACAATGGAGTATTAAAGACTCTATCCTTTCCTGAAAAAAAAAAATGAGGTCATTTGACAAACAAGAGTAATATGATACATAATGCAACTGAACATTCAGTGAGTTAATAATGAAGAGATGGAGGGGGAAAGCATAGAATAGGTGAAGGTAGTAGAAAATAAATCAAATAGTGGTTGATTTAGAAGTGAGCAAGGTAATTCTATGAACTGTAAGTAATATAAGTTCCAATTAAAAGATTATCACACCAGGATTAAAGGCCCAGTATCTAAATGAAACAACCAGTAAATAGAAAAGTTGTAAGTAAAAGAAGCAAAAAATTCACAATAAAAAGCTTAACAAAACACAAAATCTAACGCTCTTACAAAGTACTCTTGAAGGGAAAAGACATAACCAAAGATAAAGAAGGAAAATTTGTTGAGCTAAAGGGTACAATTCACAAGGAAGATAAAACAATTGTAAGCTTATGCTCATCTAATAACATGGCCTCTGAAGAAACAGGAAAAATTAACAATTAAAATAACAAGTGGAAAAATTCCCAACAAGGTAGATTTTAATGTACTGGCCTCAGTAACTTACATTTAAAAAAAAACACATATAATGGTATAATGGCAAAAACTATAGAAGATTTAAATAGTTAATAAACATGACTTAACTAACATACAGAGCACATGGTACCTAACAGTTAAGAATGTTAATCCTTTTCATAAATAGAACAAACATTAAATGACCAGACTGTGCTATAAACCTAGTCTCAACAATTTCAAAGGACTGTCATCATACTGAGTATATTCTCTCATCATAAGCTACAATCAATACCAGCAGAAAATTCTTAAGTCAGAAAAAAAAAAATACCAATATATGTCTAAGCAACTCATGGCTCAGAATAAGTTACAATGAAAAACTGGAAAGTATTTTGAACTAAATGATAATGGAAAAAAAAAGTCTATTATAATTTACTAAGGTCTCAATTTCAGTAAAAGCACAGTGGTAGCTTTTTTTCAAACTTCTATAGCTAATGATTATATCTTGTATTGTAGACAAATACAACTACCACCAGCTACTTAAAGTCACTGGGGAGCCAAAAGGCAGGTATAAACTCAAGTAGAGTAGACTAGACCCTTAAAAGAAAGGAGGTGCAGTAGACAACATGACAATGACAAGGCTCATCCCCTGAGGAAATCCCCAGTGTTTGATAGGGCCAGATAGTATTCAGATGTGGTAGGGTCAGATACTATTCAGATGTGGTTTTATTGGGTTGAGGTGTCTGAGAGTAGAGTCTTGGGCTGCCAGGACTAAAACTTGAAAGATTAATTCTCTCAAAGAAGGAACTCCAGGAAGCATCCCAAAACCTATGCATAAGTTCTGCCCACATATTCAACTGAACCCCACATCGGACCCCTGTGCCTGCAAGGAGTTACCAAGAGCCTAACAGGTAAGAACAGATGGAAAGCTAAAAAGTAGAACAGATAGAGCAGCTCTGCCCACTAAAAGCCTTAGAGACAAGACACATAATTTAGATTCTGAGACTTCAAATTAGATGAGCTTAAACAACACCAGGTTTTCCACTGAAATCAAAAGGTACAGTGTCAATAATATACAAACAGTTTCCATTAGAAGCTTTACTAACTCTCAGTCTGTATCAGAATGTCATGAAAATTCTTATCGGGGAGTCAGAAGGCACAAGGAATGGCCACCGTGGCTGATCTGTAATTCATATTTTAGTTCCATAATCCATAATCTAGGATTATCAGCTCTTGGTATATAGAATTCATTTTCAGCCCAATCATTTCCTTTGAATATGAACCACAAATAGGGCAGATGCCAGAAAATGCCAACGAGACATCCTGTAGTTTGCACTCTTAAAAGCAGCTGCAAAAACTTAAAGCATGATTCATGCTCATCACAATCTATGACTATCTTCTAAAATTGTGACCTCTAGCCTTCATCAGTGCCTATCTTTCACCAGTTCCTATTATTAGAGTAGCTAAAGAGTTTCTGGAAATCTATGATTCCACTATACTAAGAATAAGTCATTGGTAGAAAATGAACATAGATTCCAACTACTCTGATGGAATCCACATCCTGGGGATATCTGAACCACCTCAACCAGGTAAGAGTGTTCCTATTTATTCATTGCTGTTTCGAGTTCTGTAGATTCAGACATAAGCATAGACTCTTTTGCTGATAGAAGGCAAAAAAAAGTTGAGTATCGCAAAATTCTCATCCTAAAACATGCTTGGTTTGTAGAAATATTCTTTCCAATAAGTTTATATGATCAAGTACAAAATGTTTCAACAAAAACAAGTAATGACTGAGAACAAGTAAGATACACAATGCTACTGACTTTTTCTGTCTTATAGTATCTACAGAATCCTAGTAGGTGGATTAATACACACACTCAGTGACAACATCACAAGCCAATACACAGCTGGGTTTAAGTGCCATCTCTGCAAATCACTAAGCTCCCTGAAAGTCAATTCTTTTCTGCAGCAAAAAGCACAATGAAAAAGACTAAAATAATACATATACTTATTCAGCAAGTATTTATAAGGTTTCCAATACAATATATAGATATTATCCTAGATGTAGTAGAGCATATGTGGTAAACTAAGCAAATTTATCCTAATGTAACTTACTTCCTAAGCAGAGAAACAGATGAACTAAGGTGAGTAAAACAGTGGGTTATCTGATGACAGTGTAATGAAGAACAGTAAATCAGGGAGGAGATGATTGGGGGAAGTGAGACTACTGTGATTTTTAAATAGAAATGGGAAGGTGCTGATGAGAGATGACATTTTAGGCAAAGAACTGAAGCAAATGAGGACATATATCATGCATATACCTAAGGAAATGAAGGTTCCAGACAGAGGGACCAGCAAGAGCAAACATTCTGTGGAATGAGCATGTTAAGCATATCAGAGGAAAGGTCAGGAGTCCAGAGCACCTAGTTATAGAAGAAATAGTGATAAGAGATGAAAATGAAGAGTTAAGAGATGGGGTCACGATAAGGACTAGATCAGAGAGGATATTGGCTTTTACTGAGAGAATGAGTGAATCAATAACTAGGTGAAAGGGACAGGAAGTAGTTGAGCAAAGTTCATTCTCTGATGTGTATTTCAACAGATCCCTAGGGCTGGTAATTAGTAAGTAGTCTGCAAATAAGCAAGAGCAGACACAGCAAGCCTGGTTACAGAATACCACAATAATCCCAGTAAGACATGATGCATAACAGCAAAGAAGGTGGACAAGAAGGTATGTTACACTCTAGAGTCTAAAGGATTGCTGATGGAATGGATGTGGAGTATAAGTCAGAGAAATACTAAGGTGTCTTTGCTGAGCGCCATGAAGGAGAAAATAGCCATTTACTAAGGGAAAACTATAAAGAGATATATGACTTGGATGCTTCCCACTGAAATCATGGAGGTGCTGCAGTTACTGGTGATGACAATGTCTGGAGTAGGACCATGAGAGGCTGAGGCAGGATGGAGGACAAGATCACTAGAGCAAAGAGGATTACAAAACTGAGAAGCCAGAATACTAAGACTATGCATGTGAATACTGACAGGAGTACTAGAGAGGCTGACAGAACCAGGACAGATGAAGAAGGATTAACTTGGTGACAACAGATGGCAAGGGAAGACAACATTCGTGCTGAGTACTTGCCAGGAAATGAAATCATTCAGCGATTAATTTGAAAAGATAAATTAGTTGATGAAAGATGGGTTTCTTTTCATTTAAAATTCAACTGTGTAAGTCTCTTTTGTTAGTTTCTGAAATAACTAAATTCTGCTTTTTGATTTTTGGAACTTAATTTCTCAAATTCAGATTTAGTACTCTTAGATAAAATGATATGTTCACATAAAAAGTTCACATAGGCCACATCCTTTACTTCAGGTAGCATGTAAAACAAATTAAAATATTTATCAAAAAAATTAATAAAATCTAAAATTAGATGTGACTCACATCCTTCAAGGGCAGATGAATTCTATAGTGATATCAAATTTCTGAGGTTCAAAGAAAGTTGCATAGAGGAGCTGGTATGAAAGGGGGCAACTCAAGCTCCACAAATGTTCAAGGTGTTTCACGACTTTGATTTCAACTAAAGGAAATAACTGTGTCCCTCTGAAACAGTTCTTAAGTCCCCAATGGTTTTAACTGAGTCAGAAAAAAAGTAACTACTATCTGAATTACTTCTATTATTTAGATAACTGAGTCAACTTGAACTACTATTTCAGATAAATTTACTACTTTCAATAGTACAGATAACTAGAATAAAAGACTCATAGAAAACTTCATTTTCCTGTATGTTGCAATTTTAACTTTGCTTAAATTATATAATGACTTTATTTAACTCCATAACGTGTGTCAATGAAGACAAGTATAGAATGCCAGATCATTTAGGTAACTAACATGTTTATTTCTCAGTGTTGCAAATTGTACATAAAGCCATTATCATCACTTTCTAATAATTTTCTTCTCCTGTAAAAAGAACATAAATGAAGAAGTTTCATCTCACTAACAGCATAAATATCTATGATATTGTCCATGATATGATGCCAAACATCAAAATAAAACCAGCAGTTAACTTCTCTGAGCAAAGAATCACAGATAGGAACAAATGCAATATGGGTCAGTCCCATTCCCAGTCACAACATGTAGACCAGAAATGCTAGAAAGGAACGCAAAGAAACAGGCAAAGAAGTAGCCACAAAAGGTAACAAATCACCCTAGGTGATAGTAGGTTAAGAAAACAAATTATATCAAGATTTTTCAGAGACTATAATTAACTTTTTAATTAGACATTTTCTCTTTGCTAGCAAAAGGGTCCTGCAAGCTTTTATGTCTACCTGGTATAGAATTAAAATATTTTTTCTCCCCAGAAAAATTTTTGCAAAGGCAGCTTCAAACTGCCTGTCCCTAAGCAACTGGTTACCCTCTGAGGATACAAATCCAGAGAGAAAAATCAGTTCCATGAGGGAACTAGTTCAAGCCCCAGCACCCCTGAGCAGAAAGATAAATAAACACACAAACATTTATGACTAATCTCCGTATAAAACAGGGAAAACAAATGTCATGAGAGATACAATTTTAGCAAGGGGATAAAAGGGTAATAAATCCCACTAGTTTTAGTAACAGAATTTCTGGAATATGCTGTGATTTTACATTTTAAATTTTACTGATAAAAATGAAAGTTTTTGCTTTAGGGTCATATAAACTAAAAATACAAAATTAGTCCAGAAGATTACTTCTGCCTCTTAAAAGCAAGAAAAGATCAGAATATTATTCCATTCCTATCTAAATAGGCTAGAAATACCTCTAAAGAATATGCAAGCAAATAAATTTTTAAATACGAAGTAGGATGGCCATGATAAAATATCTTCCAAACTGATATGTTCAAAAGTTTTAAGCATACTAAAAATAACTAGCGTATGTTCATTGATACCATCAGGCCTAAACTGAGTGGTCCCAAGAAAGACATCCTGGGTAACTCAAAACTTAATAGACCTAAACTAAGCAACTAAGTAATATTAATACTTAAGGTGAAATATAAAGAAAGTGTTTTAGCCATATCATAGCATCTCAATTAGGTTACTCATAATTGAGTAAAACACACACACACACACACACATATAATCTAGAGCTAAAGAATGAAAAAGTGAAATGATACATCCTTCCATCATAGTAACGGTCATAGTTTACTGCCTAAGGTGAGCACAGGGATGCATGCAGCCCAGTTTCCCCAGTTGTGTTGACCCTGTTCCTAAGAATGCTGTCTGCCAACTGATATCAGCTGGCAGCCCCCTCAGGACCACCTCAGTCACACTGGATTTCCTAGCTCAAGGTCATGCTTGGTGGTCACCATACAATGAATGAGCAGTGTGGGTATATAAAGGCCTGGTCACTTTAGTTCAACTAGGAAAAACTAAGAGGGTCATTAAATAACTCAAGAGCCCATCAGGATGGTCAAGGTTGAGCTTGGGCCTAGAATTCTCCCTCTGCTCAATCCTGCTTTCACTTGAAAGCAGCACTGTATTTATGATTTACCTGTATTTACAATTATCTTATAGCAATATTCTCCAAACTGTAGCTTCTGAGCAATCACGTCTAGAAAGGGCTATGTGTGAACCTTGTCCTCCTCTGTTATTCTGAAAACTCCTGAGAAAGAAACCTGGGCCATTCTAGTGAGTAATAAAGAAAGGAGAGACTCAGTTGTCTGAATTGTGCAGTTTCATGGACAGGAAAGCACTTGACATGGGCACCAAAGCAAGGACACACTTTTAATAGGTAGAACAAGGGACAGAATACCACAATAATCCCAGTAAAACATGATGCATAACAGCAAAGAAGGTGGACAAGAAGGTATGTGTCTACACTCTAGAGTCTAAAGGATTGCTGATGGAATGGATGTGGAGTTTGGCCAATAGGATGAAGACCAAAAAAGAAGTGCAAGTGCAGAGCTAGGAAGTAAACCAAAAAAGCTGAAATACAAAGCGATTGGAAACAATAGTAGGAAATAAAGGTATAAGTTTGGCTAGCAGTAAGACAAGCAAGTTAGCATACTGGTTAAAAGTGCAGGCTTTGGTAAAAAGCCCTGGATTGAGAAGTAGCCCCACTAACTTTCTGCCTGTGTGAGCTTCATTCATCAAGTTAGAAATAAAGTAATCTGTCAACGAGTCAAGGTTGATCTCAGGATTAGCTAAGACATGCACCAATGTAAAGCAATCCATAATTTAACATAATAATGTTAACTATTAAATATTATATATGATTCAATGTATTTGATATATTATTTAATGGTTATTAATTATATTGATATTGTAACAGATATATTATTTAGTAGTTATAATTGCATTAATAATACATTACTTAATAGCATTATATTACATTATGAATTGCTTGACATTTGTGTCAAGCTAGAGAGAAAGAATAAGGAAAATAAAAAGATTCAACAAAGCTTAATAGGTGTTAGTTGAAAGGAATGCTCAGGCAGTGAATCCTCTTGACGGTTGGCCCTAAGAAGCACAGGAGATCATGTGTGATCACTGAGATCTCATTGCCTGGAGGAGTCCACTCAGCACTGCTTATGCTCAATCTCACTGCACTACAGTAAGAAGACGTCTGTGGCACTTTGAGTCACTCCACAATAAACACACTCTCTCCCTCCAGGGTGAATATAAGGATTGTGAAGGGAAGTCAGTCATGGTGGCAGGGTTATAACAAGCAATTCTACATAATGAATCAAAATCCTGTTGATTAGCAAAACCATGAGTAGACACAGCAGGAGGACAACACACACACACCTGCATCAAAAGATCCTGAGATTTACCACTGGACAAAGGGGCAATAAACAGTCATCTCAACCATCGCTGACCTTTGAAAAGACATAGTCCAAGAGTGAAAATAAAGAGTGGATGATCAAAAGCAACTCCTGGAGTAAGGCCAAATTCTGCTGACTACTGTGTGTATCTGCAGAGGTTTGGAAACAAGACCATGTCGAGTTGAACCCAAAGCGCACAGAGCCCTCCAATGCTCTACTTGAAAAAAGGAGCCTCGAATTTCAAGAGAAAGCAGTTCTATTCAAGCAAATGTCCACATGGAAGTATGTGGGCCCTCTGGCCACACACTATACCCCCTTTCTTCTCCAAGGGAACCTGAGCAAACAAACTGAAATATGTGCAGCATGCTAGACACCATACATTTGCATACGGCCTTTATAATAGGATGATCTGCCAGTGCAAGTGTGGTAGCATGACCTTGACAGCACAAAACCAGCTCAGTATTCCCAGAGTCCCAGACATCTTTAGGAATTGCCCAGCACTGGCTGAGATAAGGGCCATCTTAGTCCAGGAGACATAGCAAATAATAAACTCAAATAGAGATGTTTTGACACTTGTACCTAAGGTAAATTTTGTTTCTACACATAATCTCATTTTCAGGAGATTCCATAAATGGAAATTTTACCTGAAATAAAAGTGAACCTAAACAAATGTAATCTGAATGTTAAAGCTTTGGGAAGGATATATGCAACTATTTAACTTAAATTAGATTTTCCTTTAGGTAACATTCAGAAAGAAAAATAAACACCATTTCAGTCAAAGTGATATATACTCTGTCTCAAAAAAGATCCAGTTTTGTTGTGTGAAATAGACAAACCCTTTGGTTAATCTAGCCTTTGTTAAGATCAAATTGACCTGTTCATTGATGTAACTCTATACATTTCTTAATGAAGTTATCTAGAACATATTGAGAGATCAAAGTTAGAATACAGAGAAATGTACACTAAAAATACAATTTGTCAAATAAATGTACACATAATTGATGCTAAAAAAATTCCAAAAATGACTACAAAAAGCATATCTGAATAAACCTGTAATGACTTCCCCATTCTTAAATACAACCAAAGATGCTTTTCCAGAAAGTCAAAAGATTCTCATCATCCTGTGATACCAGCTGGAATTTATGGGCATGCCATCTAAATTTTTTTAAATCATCATTTATATGGAAATGAGATGTTTCCTAAAACATATCTGTATTCAGTACCTACGTCAACAGTAAAGCTCAAAGCACACAAATCCCTCCAGCTGATTGCTGACTGTAAGTGAAAACAGCATGCCAACATCATCTAAAACCCATGTGCGTCACTCACCAATGAGGACATTACCGAGCTGTCAATTTCAATTAACCTGCCTAGCTTTATAAATAGCCCAAACTTCCCTATCTAAATAGGTTGGTGCCCTTTTCTCAGAAGCAAAGGAACAACATGACAAGGATGCATGAAAAATAAATGAGCTTTCTCCTTGGTAAACAGAAGAAAGTTGACATTAAACCAATTCCTAACCTAAACTGAAGAGCTATTAATAAAATAAAACTCAAGAGAATAAAAAACCACTTTTAGCCAGAAAACAAACATCCACAAAGTATATCTACTCTTTTCAAAAATAACTGACTCTCACTGCTTACAGGAAGGTTTGTAAGGCTCCTAGACAAGAAAAGTATAATCCTTAGTGCAGTTTCATATGACAGTTCAAAAGCAGAAATGATAAGTAAAGAGCCAGGGAAAAGAAAGTTTTGAAAATTCATTTATGTCATTCTATTCTATTCTAAATCTGAAATGTTAATAGTTTTCAGTATAGCATTATAATTTCTTTTGCTATTAGCTCTAGGTTTTCCTCCTTTAAAATCATCTCAACCAGGAGCTCCAGTGGCGCAATCAGCGCGCGTTACTTACAAAATCATCTCAACCAATGAACTCTTCACATCATTCCCACAATCTAGTTACTTGTTTAGCGCACTTTTCTACTTCACACTATGACAAGTAAGCAGAAGCAGAACACACATCAAGGAACTATATAAAAGGCAGAAGAGATTTGGCATTGATCCTTAATCAGGCTTTTGAAACCAATAATCCATTTAACTATTATTGTTTAGGAAAACATCGTTAGCCACCATATTAATAGAAAGTGAAACACGTGGGAATTCATGTGTGTATAAGTGGACATATGTCATCCAGATGATGCTTAACAAGCTTAACAAGGCGACTTCTCACATATAAAACATAATATTCAGCTCACTGAAATATCTAAGATGATCAAAACCTAAGAATGAAGTTTCAAAAAAGATTTCCACGAGATGACAAAATTGATAGACTATACTTAGAAGAGAGACTATACTTAGAAGAGGTCCCTCACAACAGCTTTAAAAAGATTCCATCAGAAGTCACTTCCTGATAGGCAATATTCTTACCATGGTCACTTAAATGTCTTTAAAACTTAAACCATTTTATTTTTTTAATAATTTATTTATATATATATTTCACATCCCTGTATTCCCCGGGGATCAACTACCATAACCACTCTGTTCATTCAACCAATTTCCTTGTTTAGTACTTTTTGAACTTCATGGAAGATGTGAAGATCTAAAACATACAGTGTGAGACCAAATAAAAATAATGGAATAATAGAAACCGTGCTAAGGTGGAAATGGCAAGAACAACTGAGAGAAATAACTGCTAGGTGGCAGAGGTTGTGGTGAGGAAGATGTGCTGGAAAGTGCAGTTTGGATTTGAAGCAGGACTTTATGACAAAGGATTTTGTAAGAAATTATGTGAAAAGGCAGAGAAGCATGAGTACAAATGGCCAGTTGGTATGGATACAGCTGAGAACATGGGGGCAGGTAACTGATGGCCAGGGGACCAAAGTTAGAAAGGAAAATCAAAACTGTATCACTTACGATCTTAAATGCTGAGTTCAGAAAGCTGAACTTTACTATTAAACATGGAAAAGGTTGAAGCAAGGAAAATATTGTGATCAGAGCTGTTTTCTGGAAAAAGTAATCTCACTAATGTAATATGAACTAGACTAGAAAAGAGAAAGAGGACTCGACTCATGGCAAGTATAGTCATTCAGATCAAAGGCAATGAGGGCATGAACTATGATAGTGACAGTGGGACTAGAAGAGAAACACCAGGGAAAAGAACTCGACAATTCTAAAATACTAAATCTGAGGTGGGGGGGAGGGGGGCTGAGGACCCATGAGCAGGATCGAAGAGGCAGGCAGAGCTTGAAAGCCATCATACATGAGGGAGTTTCATTTGAAAAGAAAACTGAAGATAAACTTCTTTTATGTGTTTGATCAATTTTTTTTTTTAAAAAGGTCAGAACAAAAACAGAAAGTATAATTAAGCATAATTTGACAGTATGGTCCATTCAGATGGCCAGCTAAAATAAGAAATGGTAATCCAGTGTTTCAGGATTAAAGAAATTAATATGCATCCTAGATGACAGGAGAATTGCATCACCTCAAAGGCTCAGCCATCTCATCTACTTTTGAACCACTTTTACACAAAAATTGCTTTTATTTACTATGTCTCCTAATTGCCACACCCAAGGGGAAGTTTCTTTCATTCTCACTTAACCCCGACAATTATTTAGATCCTTTCCTTGCTACTTGTCTTGATTTTCCAGATAAATCACAAGTTCTGTAAATCTCCCTGACTGACTCTTCATTAATCCCTTCCAGGTCCATAGTCCATCCACGGCAAGAGTTTCTCAGTTTAGACTCAATGGTCTCAGTCTCATTTTAAACAAAAAGCTTAGCAGCCTTTAAATGTGAAATTGTAGTTACTTGAATTAATACAAACATAAAATCATTTTATTAAACTAGCAATTCCTTCTATTCATCAAGTCTATACGCCAGTATAATTATTTTTTCTAAAGAAAACACAGAACCAAATGTTAAACAACATTCATTAGAAATCAGGTTTTTTTTCCCCCAAAACTTACAATGTCAGGTTTAATCATAGAAAGAGAAAGTAATGGGCCTGAGACTGTTTGTTAAACTCTAAAGAAGCGACAAAATCTCTGTGTATATCGAAGTGTCTCTACACCTACAAATTGGGATACGTAAAGAACTAACTCGAACTGGGCATGGTGGCGCATGCTTGTAAGCGGCAGCCTAGGAAGCTGGGGCCAAGGATTGTGGTTCGAGTCCCACAGGGGCACATAGCTAGACCTAGTCCCAAAAAAATAGCTGGGTGTGGTGGCACGCGCCTGTAATCCCAGCTACCTGGGAAGCTGAGGCTGGGGATTGCTTGAGTCTGTGGTACCCCGGGCAACGTGAGCCTGCGGTTCCACAGGCAAAAATAGCGAGACCTAGTCTCAAAAATAAATTAATTAATTAATAAATAACTCGACAGTATTGTGAAGATTACATCAATATGTGAAAAGACCTGAGAATAATGAGGGTCTGAAAGAGTTCACCACCACTATAATCACCATAGATTAATATAGTAAATACCTGTGTATGCAAGCATCATACTGACTGTGAATGGTCCCTCAATAATTATCCTCCCTCGCTTCTGCAGTAACAGTACCCAAAGTTTTAGGTGATTGAGGTGAGCTTGTATCCAAATAGAACAAAAACTATTCCCAGACTCTTTACTCTAAAATCGCTCTCCATGAAGAATTAACCTCCAGGATTCTGCCAATGGTGGCAGGATGCTGGAGATGAGGGTTTTCTAAAATAGACTTTCAATTTTCCTTCTTCCAGATGCTCCCCCACTCCCCCCCTTCTCCTTATTCCCAGCAGTACCTGGGTTGGCTGATTCCTGCGTCTTTGGATGCTTCTGAGATGTAAACGAGGTTGGCTCTTGGCCACCCCACCGCCCATGCCTCCGGATTCTGTTTTTCCAAGAACCTACTAAACCTTTACCTTCCAGCTTCCAACAATTCACTCTAGCTTTTTCCTACCCTGTTCTTCCTGTCCTGAGGACTTACATCTTTATAAAAGATCTCTTAACATTGAGTGGGGGTTTAAGAAAGAACAAAAGTAATGCCCATGTTCAATTGTCTCCTTATCCAGAAACCTCAGTTGCCATTTTCTATCAAATATTTCAGTGCACAGTTTAATTTACATTTTGTCCCTTAAACTCTGGATTAAATAAAATAAACAATGCTGCTGCTTACTTTTAACAATTTTACATTGCTATTTTTCCCTTACACTGTTACTTTACTTACCATGCAACTATGCTTTGGCATTTCAAGTGTGCTGGGATTTCCTTAAAGGTAGAAACCACATCTTAAAAATTTTAGTGCCTTCTAGAGCAGTTCTCAAAATTGACTTCATTCGCGTCACCTGGGGACCTTTAAAACCCCAACATCCTGACCACACCCCAGACCAGAATTCAATCTCTCAGGTGAGACCTAGACACCTGTATTGCCACATTCCGCAAGGCTGAGAAGCAGGCTATGAAATGAACACTGCTGTCACTCTCCGGAGACAGGTTATATAAAGATGTATTCCACACATGTAGACACACATGACAAAAAGGTCTCTATGTCCCTAACAAGGCTTTTCCAACACGTTCATGGAACCAAAAAACTAGTCTCTATAACTAGGACCTGAATACTCCCAGGCCATACTAAAGAACTGCCTTTGTTTAAGAAAAAGCTTAGAAATGTTTTCTACTTGTCAGATGATACTTTAATACTAACTACCTGTAACTTTTGTCCACTGGTCAATGGGCAATAAGTCAGTGCCAACCTTTCTCTGATGAATGTACTTCAGTCCATCACTGCCTTCATTATCCCTTCATTAGTGACAAGCAACTGGCCTAACAATCATACCACTTACTTAATGGACCTGGGGCTATTTGGAATGGCCACCTTCCAGTTCTGCAGAAACTATAAACTCAATCAAAGAAACTGATGGAATTACCAGACTGCAGAGGCTCCAGAATATCTATGGAGGAGTTTAGCAGAAGCATTGTAGTTGAAGACTAAAGCCAAATGGCTTGACTTCATCTTAAATTTTCAAAGCTAGTTCACTTTTTTACTTAACATTTTACATGCATGAGGTGGTTTGGGAAAACTGTAAAGTCACTTCAAGCACCTAAGAACACACCTATTAGCAAAGCAGGGACTACAGATCCAGTCACTTCACCTCACGTCTTCATTTCCTTTTTCTGACTGTTCTTCAGTGAAAATCAGTCCACTGTGACTATGGAAAGTGATGGCAAGCAGAGGACAGGCAAAAAAAGACAGTGACTACTAATGCACCCACAAGAGAGACCCACAAGAGAAAAAAGATTCCATTTGGAGGAAATACATCAAATGCTTACAACTGGACCCAAACCCTCTACTGTTAGCAGAAAATAGGAAGTGACAGTTCATGCACTTGTACAAAGATCCCACATTGGCAACCACAAACACACAAATACCAGTTGGGAATCTGAACCTAAGCCAGAAAGTCCTGATATGCCAGATTCTACTCCCACAGAGAGTAGATTCTACTCCCACAGAGAGTAGAATCTGTACCTACCTACAACTCTTTAGCAGAACCATGTCTATTCTCTGATCCTGTAATTTCCTAGAACATGAAGATTATCCTGAGAGAAATGGAAGGTAGGATAGAAATAAGTCGTAGCAGTAGCCCTATATGGCTATACAAAAATTTAAACAGTGAAAGACAACTTGATTTTTGTTCCTTCCAAAAATGAGTATTAAGAGATAAGGCTAACCTAGGTTGGAAAAATTGGAAACAAATTTTACTGGAATCTTACTTTTCTAAAATCTTCAAATGTATCAAATTTGATACATTTTGTAGTATGCTGTCTTCTGTCCATGTCTTCGTACACAATAAGAACTAAATAATAATGCAAATATAGGTAATAAAGCAAGAACTGAAGTTGGTGAATGATGCACTGAGACTATCTGGCTCAATTCAACTTATAAGATCAGAGAAACCAGGGAAGGCTGGGTAATTTAGAGATACAACAAAGCTTTTACTCCTTTCAATTCACTTTCACCAGGTTATGTAATTAATGGAAATTTTTAAGAGAACAAAGTGCAAAAATTATATGCAAAAGCTGAACTTTCCTCTCTATATAAAGAGTTAAATATTATGCACAGAAATGTAACCTTCTTTGATCTATATGCACAAAATATCCAAAAGTAAAATGGCTAAATGTTCTTCATTAAAGAATGTTTGACAAGAAAGTATGCCTTCTTAAGGTAAATAACCAGCCGCCCTACTGAACTTAGAAATTTGTTGAGAATGCTGTGAAACTTCTCTTTCATATCTATGTTCTCAGTATTTAACCTGAATAGATCTAATGTAATGGGTTTATGCAATCAATGGTCCTTTCTTCCTTTGATTAGAGTTACCATAGCTCCAAAGTGATTGAAAGCCCTTTTGGGTTTTGAAGTACCTCAACTTTTTAAGAACAAACAGCTCGACTTCTATGTATCTAATACCTTGGTTAATTAAGGATGCAATAATGTAGGGGTGGGTGTGTGTGTGTGTGTGTGTGTGTGTGTGTGTGTGTGTGTGTGTGTGTTCCCTTTTGGTTTAGAAACAAGTTGGTTTCTACTGGACTCCAAATTGGCAAAGAGGAAAAGAGGGTTAAATGAGCAGCCTGCCCAAAAATTGAGATGAGAAATCCCTTACTACCAATGAAGCCTGAGTTTCTAGAAGCTGAAAGTACAGGGGGAAAAAATCTTTTGACTAATTTAAGGTTGGCCAGAAGCCAAGACTTCTGGCTGGTAACCAGAGGATCCTGGGAGGAAATGGCATGACGCCACTAAAGAAGGTCAAGCACTTTTGCTAAAGCTGCCCCTGGGTGTAGTTGCTCACTAGGAAAGCGAAAACTTCTTGTCCAACAGGCTTCCCAAGTGATTCCTTTACACATGTCACTTGCCAGCCTTGACCTAACATATCCTTCAGCCTCTCTGCCAATCAAAGCAACTGAGAAATCTCATCTACACTAAATAGGAACAGAAAACAAAGCACTGTGCTCTAGTTCTCTAAGACTTCATGTAGAAGGTCTCACTTAAGAAATATCTGGCAAGTTATATTAATGTTATCACCCATACAGAGCTATTTTCACAAATCCCAATTTAATTAAAAATCATTTTTTCCTGGGAGTTATGTGATTTTACAACTGAAATGAAGGTGTTGAAAGTAGATGTCCAAGTTACAACTGTAGCACAAAATGTCAGCATGTAATATCAGCACATTTAGTCTCAAATTTTAAGACAGGTAACAACACTGGGTGCAACATCAACGTCCAGTTGCCAGACACCTGCCACAGTCACCAGTCATACAACACCTAGAAGCAAAGGCATTCTCAGTTGAAATTTAAGTCATCTTTGTGATCTGTTTCCTCAAGACAAAAGGGGCAGGGGTAAGAATCCAGGGATTCCCAGATACTGAACAATCTCAACTGCCTACATAAAACTTAGTATACTGATGCCCTTTCAATTGTGATCATTTCTGGAATCAAAAGAGTAAGTCTTATTGCTCAAAAATGACACCTGAATCAAATAAGTAGCAACTCAGGATATAATAGAAAATAATTTTAAAGAAATCACTGGCTTCAATGTGTGAAAATCAGGAAGTAATTAAATAACTAAAAATAATTAAATAATTTAAAATGTCTAGTATATCCTCATTCAGGAAATGCTAAATGCTAAATGAAAGAGTTTATGTTCTTCTCCCTGATTAGAAGTCCCAACCTGGAGGAGATTTTCATAAGATTTTGCACCAAATGTGGGGAATTATCTTGGCAACATCATTCCTTTATTAAATGCACATATACATCATCTTGACAGTGAATGTAAGAAAACAAAGGTCTTTTGCTATTTACACTATTCTGAGTAGTTTTATTTTTCTAGTTTCAATTATGGTGTTCTAAAAGTTAGACAAATCAATTTTCATTTTCTGACAATGACCTGGGAGTTCATTTTCTCTTGTGACGTTTAGCCCAAGCCTGTCTTCCAAAAACCTTAACGGTGCTCCCATTTGATTAGATGTCTGCCCTTACAGTCAAAAAGTCCGAGAAAAACTGGTTTAAGGGCACTACACTCCAATGCATAAAATGTTAATGAGAACACCTGTTGGCAGCTGTCACATTTATTGTTTGATCAACTAAAGAAAAAAAATTATGTTAGAGCGGCATTTGGCCACCCCAGAGCAACAAATAAGCTAACAAAGCTCATCACAAAAGATACAGAAAAAAGAATTTTTAAAAAACTTTTTAGCATCAGTTGCTGATGACTAGTTGTTTCTTATTTCATAAATAATCAAAACACTTGAGCTTTGTTTATTTTATTCCCAATGGTTCTCATGTTTTTACATAGATTACTCATTAACCAATAAGAAGTCAAATCCATGTGGTACAAAAAAGCTCAGAATAGCGTTTTAGGGTGTCTGAGCTACAGACCTGGCTCACTTAGTTGCCACCAGCTACTTAGTAACAGCTAATCTCTCAGGTCTTCCTGGAGATAGACTAGATCTGGATGTGTCTACCTCTAAGTTACTGGCATTGGACCAGTTAATTCTTTGCCTGGTAAGAGAGCTGCAGTGTAGGAAGGGGAAGCAGAAACTCTAAACTCTAGCCCCTATATGCCAGTGGTAGTCCCCTGCTGGGACAATCAGAAACATCTCCAAATATGGCTAAACATCTCCCAGCAAGCAAAATCATTCCCAGCTGAGAAACACCGCTATATGTGTACTTACTTTCTTTCTAGTTATGCTATTCTATAGACAACATTAAATATTTTCTTAAATGTTAATTTGCTAAGCTGCTGTTCAACATATCAACTGTAAGGAAATACATTTTGAATCGTAGAGAATAAAACAATTCTAGTTTTATTAAACAATAAACAATACTAGAATTATTAAACAATGCAACTTATTAAACAATACTAGAATAAAACAATTCTAGTTTTATTAAATTCTAAAATTTTTTTGGAATGAAAATCCATAGAAGGCCATAAAAGCACTATAAAAGGGAAACTAACATAAATGAAGTATATGTCAATTTTTTCATCCCATTTTCTAGGATAACTCCTACTAGATTTTAAAAAAAGAGATTAAAGAGGCACATTAAACATTTCTTATCTAGTCCTACCACATGTGTACTTTTAGAAAGCGAAGGAGCTTTGTAATACCAGGAACAATTTAAAGTGCATGACTTTTAGGAAGAAAAATACTTAAAGCTACTAACAATCCTAAAAATATTTCTTAGTAAGAAAAAAATTTTTATCTGGTATTCAATCGATTCAAAAATCAAATGTATATTTTTCAGTAGGAGAAATAAACCATGAATTCTATTTCCCTGGACACTTATCATGAATTTACAATGTTTTTTATTCCAGTTCCAAATGGCCAGACATTAAAAATTGCCATTCTACAGGAAACCCTGACATTTTACCCATGAGTATGATTATCACCCAAGTAACCTGTTCTTTGTAGCAGAAGCATGTTTTCTTTCTAGTCAAGAAATTAATCTCATAATAGATGTAAGAGTGTGTAAGGCACTTGTCAAAATATCTTGCTTACAACCCCCAAATTTAAAATACACTGGAAAAAGGACTCCTGAAGAGAAAAATAAATTCTAGTAACTAAGGTGGCTGATGGTCTAAGCAAATAAAGCAATTGTTATATTCAAAAACCTCTAAATGTAAAGGAGACCAAAGCATAAAGTAAATGTGTTCCTTTTCTTTACAGAAAATAAAAAGCAAATAAAGAAAGAAGGAAAAATTAAAAGCACAAGAATACCTAAAAATGTCCATGAGAACCATCTGATTTCTTCCTTTCCTTTCACTGAACACTCTGGTGTCCAAAGTCAGCCAACAGATTATATATGAAAATTCACCTTGTCCACATGCCTTGTCTTCATTTTCCTTCCTCAATTTAGAATTTCAATGTATCTGGTTACACAATGTCCACATAAGAAAATAATACATAGCTATATTTACTTTCCCAAGCTGCTACAACAGGCCACAGTTGCAGTGTAGAATGAATGAGTACAGTAATGGGAAGACATCTAATCTAGTGAAGAGACAGATGTTTCAGGCTGTAGATGATTCAGCAAAACCTTTACTATTCCTTCTCTCACCTAACTTTCTGCAACAAGTAGATCAAACTATAGCCTATGAACCAAAGCTCAATAATAATCATTTTAGGATAGAATAGTGTTAAAAATAAAACCATTCCAAATCTGACATACTAAAATCTTATTGACTTAGATATAAACACTATCATTCAGATAATAACAATAATGAGAACACATGAAATCTGTTGCACGATTTATTTACAGGGACAGTGGGATTCAAATGAAATCACAGGCTCCCTAAATATCAACTCCCTTGAATTGTCTCCTGATTAATGGATTTCTCAAGCAGCCATTTTGACATGAAATGTATGACTAAAATGACTGGTCCTAATAATTGATAAACTTCTTGCTAATTTTCAAAGTGCTCACCTTATTTTCTCCTATCAGAGAATAACCTACCCATCTGGATTATCTGTAATACAAAATAGCCCTAATCTCCTTTCCTTTTTTGACGGTATTGCCCCTAATTATGCAAATCCTTCTTTTAATATTAAGCAATAATTAACATTATATTATTTCAGTAACCTACAATCTTTCATGTTCTCCCTTTTGAGAGACTTCAAAATGCTCTCTGACAGTTCCAGGGTTTTGATCCCATGCCATCGGGGATGTGCTCATTTCAAAGTGGAGGCTGCCACCTACTGGCCGTGCTCTCTTCACACTCAACACTCGGTACCAGGAAAGCAATCAGTCCCTCAGCTGTGGCTTCTTCGCTAAGTTATTTAATGCAAAGTACTCAACTATCTCAACACAATCTTTTGTTTTTCCTTTTCAAAATAAATTCTTCAAACTACACAATAAGCAGACATATTTCTGGATAACTAAAAATTCCAGCCTGTACTCAAAAGAATAAATTTTTTAAAGGCATGTGCTAATTTTAATATGCAAAAAGCTCTATTTTTATATTTCTCCAATCAAATATTTTTCCACTAAAATATACCCCCAACTTATTTTTATATTTATCTTCACTATTTCCTTTACCATTCACTCCTGAAAACTGAAGCTCATTCTCTCTCACTAGAGAGTAATGATGATATCATTGTTTACACTGATCAACTTGGAATTATTACTAAAATTTGAATTTTAATTCAATTTTAATTAAAAATTCACAGCAGCTGCTAACAATAAAGGTGAGTGTATCAGCCATTAATTAGCTCAATTCTCATTTAGACATAAATCTGTAGGTGCCCTCTAGAAATAGTTAATTTTTCAACTAAATTCCTCCTGATTTAAATTATTTTTAAGCAAATAAATCATTATTAAAGGAACATAAAGAATCTCCTTCCCGAGACATCAGATCATTGACTTGTTATAAAGTGGAAGGTAAATTCAACAATAACTTAATGAATGCCAGCAGATGCTACCTTAGAAGCTACTGACATAAAACTTTAAAAAAGCCCTTTTGCCTTTGCAATCTGTCAGGGAGATATCACAATTTAACTAGCAAGGTGTAGAGGAAGCAATCTGAAGAGAAGTAAAGTTATGCCTGCCTTGTCTTGGAAGGTCAGGAGGAGTTTTATAGAAGAAACTGCTGAAGGAAAATATAGGCGTTCACGGGGTAATCAGATGGTATGTGCAAAGGGGGAGAGAGAGAGAAAAATACAGGCTTAGGAAAACATCCAGTAATTCAATATTAATGAAGGATAAAGTGAATGAGATCAGGTAGGTGGGGGCCAGATCTCAATGTCTTGCATATATCCTGCCAAAAAATACACATTTTATAATGATCACACCAACAAGACGATGGGCAATTTGGGGAGTAAGAAAAGTGATGAGAGGTCGAAGCAAAGATGACTAAAGATACGAAGAATCAGGGCAGTGTAAAGTAAAAAAAAAGTGGTCAGACATTTTTGCATCTCCCCTTATTAGCCTCCATTGCCATCACTGGTGGTCTTGGGAGTGTGAGCACAGGCACATGCATGTGTAAATACAGACACCTGGGGCTAGATGTGGGTGATCAAAGGGGTGGCAGGGTTGGTTCAATCTAGATGAGATGTCAAGAGGGAGAACGCCAGTGGGAGGTGAAAGAATGTGTAGAACTGGGGGGCTAGGAAACTGTCTGCCTCCCACCACCGCTGTCTGCATGTCTGCCAAAACAGGCAGTGAAAATGGAAGGGAAGAGGGAGTCCAGTTAAAGATGAATTGAAGATAAAATTGTAGGGCTTGACCAGAGATGAGTAATGAGAAAGAAGAAAAAGACTACTAACTCCGCACCACCTGGTTTAGGTAACTACATGGATGATGGTTATTCACCAAGACAGGAAACTGAATGGGAGGCATGGTTTTGCAAGGTGGACCTAATAAAAGCCAGCTTTGGAAATGCTGAGTAAGAGTGCACTGGTATGGTCACTATACAGATCTGAAGCTCAGGCCGAGGACCATGCTGGAGACAGAAATTCAGCAGTCATTACTGTAGGTCCAACAGGGGATGAAATATCTCTGAAAGGGTATATAGAGTAAGAAGAGCACCACAGAGGAGAACCAGGGCCTGCAACCAACAGAAAAATTGCCAGCTTAGAAAAGCACATGGTAGGCTGCCACACTGGCTCGGGCAAGATGGAATGGTGAGGGCTGGAAACTGCTCAGCTGCGTAGCTAGACCAGATACAGAAATGCGATAACCGTGTAATTCGACATCCAGTTTCTGGTTCCATAGATCAGGACTTTGGAAGTTGCCCCTCCATCCTCGCAAGTGAAAAGCTGAACAGATTGAAACATCAGCAACTCTTCTTAGAACCATAAGACAGAGGATGCAGAGGGCTGCTATCTCTGAGGTGAGAGACAAGGGTAGATGAGCCTTGGGGGTTTTGACAGAAGGCAGCAGTCTCACAAGTGGCAACCACCAAAAGGCTCGATCGGCAGGAAAACCTGAGCTGTGAGTGAATTTTCAAAAGCTAGGTGTAGACAAGTCTGAGAGTTTAAAAATATCACTAAGGGCCCACTTACAGCAGTTCCCTTTACCTGGTATGTCATATCTGGTCATCAAGAAAAAAATGACAAAGCATACCAAAAAGCAAAAGTCAGAATTTGAAGAGACAGAGCAAGTTATCAGACAGGGTAGAGATATTAGAAAAGTCAAACCGGGAATTTAAAACAGCTATGATTAATATGCTAAGGACTTTAATGGATAAACTAGACAGCATGCAAGAACAGGAATAAGCAATGATGAAAATTCTACAGGAAAAAAAGTGTAATTTTGTTTTGAATATTAGTTCAGAGATAAAAATACATTTGAATATATTCAGATATGGTCTAGAAGTGTATACACCCTAAATAAGTACAGTGATTTGTTGTTTTTTTTTTTTTCCTCTCTAAGTTTACCTCTGGATATAGGTGCATTTTTTCCCCTTAAGATTTTCTACAATGTATGTATATTTCTTATGAATTCAAGTTTTTATAAAGTCTTTTAACTTTCTTAAAGAGCTAAAGTTTGAAAATAAGAACACACCCTTAGATCCTAGTTACCAGAGGGGAGGGGAAAATGGGTTGGTAGAGTAGGTAAAGGGGCCAACCAGATCCTGGTAGATCAAAAGTAAACCTCTGGTGACAGTCCTGGTATGATATATGCAGCCATCAAGGTATGAAGCTGGACAAACCTGAAACCTGGTGTAAATATAGGCCAGTGGTGCAGTGTTGAAGAATTCATCAGAGGCAGGGTAGAGAACCAAAGTGGCGGATTTATTGAAATACTCTGCTAAAAGTGCAGGTCCCAAGCCTCTACTCATATAACAGGCTTCAAGGATTGGTTAGGATGACTAGTCCTGGGTATGTCCTGACTGATCTAAATTAGCATAATGGTATCACCCCATCAGTCACCTTAAAAGTCCTGGTTCCCATGGCAGTCCCATCCACTCCCTTTATCCATTCAAGCCTTCCAAACTTGGCTGCTGGGCAAAGAGTGGGGGCCTAGTTTTTAAGTTTAGTAATGATACCACTGTAGTAAACTAACGTTACCACAATTAAAAGAAAATTGCACATGTAACTATCTAAAAAGGAAAAAAAAAAAACCAACAAGTTTGCAGGAATATGACTTAGTATTAAGTCACATCACAGTTTGAGATATTTCAGATTGACCCATTGACCTCGAAAGCTAAACACTTATTAGAAATAGACATAAGTAAACAGAAGGACAGGACCAAATAGCCAACCCACCATAATGGGAAAAGAACTACCTGGGAGTTTCTGGTAACCACATTATGGTTTCTTGGATTCATATAAAACAACCTCAGGGGAGAGAGAACAAGCAAGGCACAATAATTAGAAATGAGTGCAGGGATGAGCTCAAGGAGGCAGTGGCAGAGATAAGAAAAGTAGGAGGTGGTAGGTAGCAGTGAACTCCTCCCCCTAAATTAACTGCTTTGTTGACTTTCACATTAGATAAAACTGGGAAAAGAAATGAAAGGTTACGCCTCCAGGGTACCCTAACAGTAAGGTTGCCATACATCCTCACACAGCAGGTAGAGGGGAATGCTAGTATGGGCCAAAGTGTACCAAAGGCTTTAAAGTCTAAGATGAAATCAGTGAAAACAACAGGCAAAAAAATACATATTGGGATAAGATAAAAAGATATGGTGATTAATTAACTTAATGTGTCATGAGACAAGGCTATGGAACCCAGTAATTTGGTCAAATACCAGTCTAGATATTAAAGTTTTTTTTTGGGTGTGAATAACATTTACATTAAGGGACTTTTAAGTAAAGCAGATTATTCTCACAATGTATGTGGGCCTCACCCAATCACCTGACAGTTGTAGGAGACAAAACTCAGGTTTCCCAAAGAAGAAAAAATTCAGCTTCAAGATTTCAACATAGAAACCCTGTGTGGATTTCCAGCCTGCTGCTTGTCCTATAGAACACAGGCACACCAGACTCCACAATCATGTGTGTCAATTCCTGAAAAATAAATCCCTCTCACCTACCCTTTAGAGATATATGGATATAAATATAGACATAGATTTATATGTACAGGCACAGATATGAAGATATATAATATACAGATTACTGGATAGATGAATGACAAGGTACACAATATATTTAATAGGGATGATTTGGGAATCTATAATACATGAAACACAACCTAAAGCTAATGGATATTACATCTGGAGAAATCTAACCCAAAAGATTCTGCGTGTGGTGTGGAAATATCAAAGAATTATCCACAGAACAAGAATGAAGTAAATAATTTAATGAAAATATTCTGTATTTTCAAGATCTTTAAGTAAAAGTTCTACAAAACAATGTTAATGCATAGATATTAACTTACCATATTTGTCTCGCAGGCCAACAGTACATCTAAAAACTCCACCAAAAGCAACATCTTCACCAAATATTACTGAAAAATAATGTTTACAGAACACATTTGGTAATGTCTAAGTGATACCAGCAATGAGAGACAAGTAATTTAAATATTTACATTTTAAATCTAGAAATAGAAATGGGTCACAGATCAAACTTTCTCAGTGTCAACATTACTGAAAATCTGGACTGGCTTGTTCTTTCACTGTAGCAGTTTCCGCTGTGTAGCATAAATATATTTGTGGCAACCTATAGTCTCCAGCCATTATTAAATGAAATGGAAGGGGAGAATTAAAGTCATCCCACTTGAGAAAGAACCACTGACCACGAGTCTCATTTTGTTTTTGCCCATGAAGAAAATGCAGCCAGAATTTCAGGGAAGTAACTGGCCAAATCATAATGCAAGAGGCAGAACTATGATTCATACTCAAGGCTCCTGAGTTTCTGGCCAGGGTTTTTATTTGTTATACATAGTATACAATGAGAACTAATGATCCAAAAAGCTGAAGGAAAAGTTTTTTGAACTGAGAGGAAAGTGAGTAGATTGTGTGAAACAGAAAGGAGACAAATATAATGGTTATAGTGAGCAAGGTAAAGAATGGCATCGGAAGAAATTACAAGGAGCTTTGTAATGTGGCAAAGGAAATAAAATAATGGGTACAACACTGAATTCTAGTCCCTAATGTACCTAACCAGTTTTCTGGATCTGAAGAAAATGATTCAAGTAAGATTTAATCACCCACCAGTCCAATTCTCACTTTCTCCTGAAAAAATAATCTGCTTTTCATCTGACCTTAAAAATAGGGATTCTCAAGTAGAAGCATAAAGTATTTTAGATATATATGAAGTAAAATCAATCAAATTTTTAAAAAAACAGCACGAGGACAATGCTTTATAGAAATTAATTATATTAAGATAAATAATAAGCTGTCCTAAAAGTTACTTATAAATACTAAAGTTATTTCCAGAAAGTTCTTACAAGCTGAACTACAATGTAAAGGAAAATAGAATCAAATCTTCACCTTGTAGTTATCTGAATGAAGTAGTATTTACCATGTTTTCTACCTGCTAGAGAAAGAGTACTCAGAAGGTATTCATATACTATTAAGACCAAGCATGCTATGGGAGAAAAGTTAAGGATGTTAGACATAAGGACTAATTCATAATGAGTCAGTATTTTGTGAATATCAAAATTAGAATAACCTATCATTTCATTGGGTGTTTTAAAGAATCCAGGTAGACATAATGTTAACCACTGAGTTCCAGATAAATATCTGCAACAAATCTTCAACTTTGAATTAACACAAATGCCATAATCAAAGACAAAGGAAGTTTACCTGCAGTGGGGTCTCTTGCCAATGAGTTGTCCAAGGCACTTGTTACTGCCTGGAATAGATTCATTTTCTGAGTTTGCCCTGTGAAAATGGGGGGGAAAAGAAACATTTCATGCATTGGAAAATATATTTAAAAGACCCAGTTTTTCTTTTTTTTTTTTTTTTGAGACTAGGTCTCACTATTTTGCCCGGGGTACCACAGACTCAAGGGATCCCCAGCCTCAGCTTCCCAGGTAGCTGGGATTGCAGGCGTGTGCCATCACACCCAGCTATCTTTTTGAGACTAGGTTTTGCTATGTTGCCCCAGTCAGGTCTCGAACCCACAGACTTAAGCGATTCCCAGTCTCGGCCTCGCTCCATAGGCTGCCAAAAGACAGCCAAAAGACCCATGGGCCAAAAGACCCATGCCCGGCCAAAAGACCCAGTTTCTTAACAGGTGGCTTTAACTTGATTAAATCAAGGTAGAAAGGAAGATACAAAACCTACCCTGAGTTGACTAACTCATTTGTAATGTTGCTGGCTGTGTGGAATATACAAAAGCAACGCAGACTTCAAAATGCATGCTGATGAGGTGAAATTTGTGCACATGAAGCAATTTTAAAACAAGTTTTAAAAAAAAAAAGAAGAAGGAATATAATCAAGTGACCTGTTGAGTAGAGAAAATAAAAGGAATGGAAAGCTGGAAAAGGGAATTAGTCAGCATGAGAGCGGTCTGGCAAAATACCCTGGATGAAGGTTAGGAACATAATCTGGAACAAATGTACATGACCAGTGGCATGTGTTAAATATGCCAGTAACAGCAATTGGCCATGGACCATAAAACAAAGAGGAAGGTCAAAGATAAATAATAGTATCTAAAACTGCTGGTGTTTGGAAAATACTGAAAGTAGTACTGATACATCAGTATTGGTCCCTCCTACTCCCTTATTGCTCACAGAGACTCTGGAAGCTAACCTCTCTCTCTCAATAAGTTGTTTGGGAGGGTTAAATGGAACACTGCATGTAAAGTACATTTAAGTAATGAATGCTAGCTAAACATCAGTTGTTCATAGTTAGATTCTGGACTTTATCCATGTCCATCTTGACCTTGACATTATTCTGACTGGTATAAAGCTTTAGTTGATAAAATTCCAAATGTTAGAATTCAGAAACATCCTGACTTTAGAGTTTTAATTTAAGTCCTGCTGCTGATCAGTGCCCAGTCATTCCAGGTTTTGGGTAAACTCCTCTCCAAAAGTGCTATTCTGAGCAGAGAAAGACTTCTACCTCCACTGTTTCATCAGGAAGCCCAGTCTTTATTCCACTGCCTTATCTAGGCACTGGCAGATGTGCTCACCCTAATCCGAAGCCATTCTGATGCCAAAACCCTTCAGCACCTGCTGCTGAGCTGAACACTGTCAACCTGGTGAGTCCCTAAAGCCAAAGTCTAATTCCCAAGCTTAAGATGTTGCCTTCAACTAGCCACCCTTTCTTTTCTGGAAGTACATCTCTTTCCAAAGCATGTCTGGATGCCACAGCAGGTTCTGGCCTATGGCAACTTGACTCTTGCATGATCTGCTGGCACAGGCCTTCTGAATCTCTGCCTGCTCTGCCCAATTCATGGTCACGTCCCACACAACACTGCAGAATGTCCTCCTGGTGTCTGGCTTGACAATATCCATCAGCCTGTTCTGTTATCCTCTGTGCCTAACATCAAGGCCAGTTTCTCTACTCTTATTTCTGGTAGAGGGAGAATGGATTTATTCAAGAGTGTATTGTTCTATCAGTCATGTCAAAGGATACAAAATCACATGTCCATGATTACTTAATAATCTATCTTTCTTCATGTAAATGATAAGTCATTTAATGACCACTTTCCTAAAATCCTTCTCCAGTCCATAAATTTCTTTAAAGTGTTTCCTGATGCCCAGTATCAGATGACAATGGTTTGGGTTAAACATATTTCCCAACCATCATAATATTCCCACTTTCTCCTATTTCATAGATTTCTAAAAAAAGATTTTTATTTGTCTATTAGGAGTTTCATAGCTAAGAATCTAGAAAGAGTGAAAATGTATAAACATCAAAGCTGGAATTTCAAATCTGCTGACTATCTGAATTAATATTGAATGCCCTCAAGACAACATATTGCAGCTCCATGACTTTTCAGTAGGATGAAAGCAAACTTTAATAATAAAATCATACAATGTCTGGAAAGTATTGATAACCACAAAGAATTTACTGCCATATAAAATTTTTTACAAGTAATAGCATTTAAAAGTTGTATTTCCATGAAAGCACAGAAATATTTACTCCCAAATATTTTTTTCAAATAGCCAAAATTTTAAAGTTTTGGATTAACTTCCATTCTACTTGTGCCTTTTAAAAATTTTAAATGACAATTTATACAATCTACTTTTGTGGGTCTATAAATCTACATTTGATTTGCTTCTTTTTAAAGTTAGAGTACGCTTTGTGGATGCATCAGGAAGAAATCACAAGTTATATATAGGTAATATCACTTCAGATAATTTCATTAGAATTATTTATTTTCCTGTAGATAAGACTTGCCTATGTTCCCTCAGTATAAGACATGCGTATCTGAATGAAAGGAGTAGGGGGACAGTGAGCTATGAACACTAAAAAATGATCAATTATAGTTCCACATCATGCAATCATCAGTATTAATAAATGATTGCTAAATTTCACAATCAAAATGCCAAATCTTCCAAAATAAAAAACTGAAATGAGCATAAAGATATACACATTAGTGCAATTTCCCGTCAAGAAACAAGCTAATGGGGACCTATTGGTAAAATGGGGTTTATGATTACAACAGTGTCTCTCACTCAAGATTCTTAGAACACAGAACACTGTGAATAACTAGGTCATCCTCATTGATGGAAAAAAAAAAGAGCACATCAGCAGACTATAAGGAACACAAATAGAACATAAACTCCAAGTGGTCCTTTTTTTTTTATGGCAAAAAAATTTACAATTGGTCAGTGTAGGACTCCATGTAAGTGATCAACATTAATGTCAAATTTTGTTGACAACACCCAAAGCATCATAGACAGGAGACAGTCAAATATGTGCTTTCCTCTTCTTCATCAGGTCTGATCAGGGTGTTGACCATGGTCACATCACAGAGCTGCTTCATAGCTTGGCTGATTCAGTACCAGTAGGCTTTGACATTCACAGTGTACAAAAGTTCATTGTCATCTATCTTCTTTACTGCTGACTAGGGGCCAGAAGAACTTGATGGCATAGTAGTCAAGCTGGTTTGCCCTCAGAGTCACATTGCTTTGGGCATGTAGATAGTGAATGATGCCAGAATCTTCTTTTTATGGTTGTGGATGCCTTGCAGCACCGCTTTCCTCGAAGTTTTGGCTTTGGCATTGGCTTCATGAGGGGCAAGGGTTTCCTTCTTTTCCTTACATACTGTCTTCATAAAAAGGTTTTCCAGCATAGGGGGGTTTTATCTGACTTTGATCAGATCTATATGTTCATCACTTACAAGAATGCCTGGCATGTAGTAGATGCTCAGTAAATATTTGTTGAATGAGGGGGTGGTAATTGGCAAGTCAGGTGAAAGAAGGGTGGGTTGTAAAGTGAAAAACAGAATTGAACTTTTAATGGTGAAGATAATGTGGTATACACCTATGTCAAATTTCAGTGGTGAACATTGGAAACTTACATGCTATAGTGCAATACTGTGTTAACCAAAAAATTAAGCAATTTCAAGTAAAGATAAAATACACAGAGCAAACTATTAGCCAACTGTTTAAAGAGAATGAAAAGAATTTACCAATTTCACAACTGGGAAATAAACCTATAGGTGAAGGGGAGCAGGAGAGAGGTGATACTGCAGCAAGGCCTGATGGAACATTCAGTTATTCTGAATAAACACTCAGTATGCAAACTGAAGAGGGACTTCCAGAGAACTAAAGCATGGGGGGGGGGGGGGAGAGAGTACAGGAGAATAACATATGGATGCCCAGGGGGTAATCTCCAGAAATAAGTATGTCAAGAGCAAGAGCAGGACCTATTAACAGCAGGTGTATTTGTAATTAGACCCTAAATAAAAATACACAGCGATGACATGGAAAATTAGGAACTACCTTTAGAAAATGAAGTTTCTACCAATCCTTATGGCACTGGTCCTCCTCTAAGTTGCCCAGTATTTGATAAAGGCCTGTGTATTCATAGAATTTCCTTATCATAGTTGCCTCAGAAATCTCAGCACTTAACATTATATAACACGATTGGCAAATGCCTGCTGAAGCACGATAAATGTTGCTCTAAGTAGCAGAATGTGGCACTAATCACAATATAAACCAGGCAGATAACTAAGCTCCTGACTTCTGTAGCCAAAAGTCATCAGCTCTCTACTTGGGTATCTTGGGTTTTTCTAACTTAATAAGCACAAAACTGAACACTTAATATCTGCTCCCAAAACCAGTAGTTTCAATGTTAGCAAAGAGCACTATCCATGAGAGAAACCAAAGATGTACCCTTGAATGTCTTTCCTTGTTCATTCCATATCCAGTCCATCAAATCCCATTTCCAAATATATTATCTCCAAAATATAGGTTAAAATATAGCATTAGCATGCTCTAGTTCCAGAATTCAACATCTCGTTCCTGTTTCAGGAAACTGCTTCCTAACAGACAGTTCAGGATGCTATAGCAACACACCATAGATTGGTGTGTAATCAATAGAAATTTATTTCTCAGCATTCTGAAGATTGGGACGTTCAAGATGAAAGTGAGATACTAGTGAGGAATCTCTTACTAGTCTGCAGAAGTAATCTTTTTGATGTATCCTCATATGGTGGAGAGGGAGAATCTTTCCGTATCAGTTCTCATAAAGGCACTAATCCCACTCATTAAGGCTCGGTCCTCATGATACAATGACCTTCCAACAATCCCACTGCAAATACCATCACTCAGGTATTAGCACTTCAACAGGGTGATCTGGGGAGCCACAAACTCTCAGTCCACTTTTACTCTTTCACCCCTCTAAATGATTCATCAGAGCCTCTATAATGAGCCTATCATACTTATTCCCCTGCTCAATATTATTCAAAAGCCTGTGAGTGCACTTGGAACAGAGTCCTATACTCCTCAGCTTATGCACAAAGATGTTTGAGCTCATCCCTGCATACCACAACCATTTCCCACCACTGGCACCAAAACCCATGACTTCTCTCAGTTCCACCAAACCCCTCAGTCCTGGCAACCCTCTTCACAGTTCCTCAGATACTCCTTTCTGATCGCTTAGAACTTGATTAATTATTACCTTTTCTTAGGAACCTCAACTGGTCTCTACTATTCTTTTCTAGAAGCTGGGATATTTGTTGAGGACATTTATTGGGCTTGAGATAGATTTGCTTGTTATTTTTTTTCCATCTCCCACACTGGACTTTTTCCATCTCCCACACTGGACTTTAAATTCCTTAAGGACAGGTCCATATCCTTAACCTAAAGCTAGCAGAGGTTTGCATTCAAGAGTAAGTGATAAAAATGAATGAATAAGCAAACCCCCTTCACAAACACAAGGCATGAGGTCAGGAGCTGGATATTCTTGAAGAACAGCTCCAAGCTTGGCCTAGAATTTGTTATGCCACTTACTCCCTGTGTGACTCTGGTAAAGTTATTTAACCACTAATATTCAGCTTCCTCTTCTACAAAAGAAATATACATAATGCATAGGACTACTGGGAGAACTCGGTGAAATAATTATTATCAAATGTCCAATATTGTGGTTACCTTCCTTTTCCCCTAATTTGGAAGAGTGTATCAGCAATATACGATTATCTGAATCATCCCCAGCAGCCCTGTAAAGCAATACAAATGAAGAAAAGAAAGTTTATAAAGACTAACAAATGTAATCAACAACACAATGATAAGTTATAAAATGGGGTTCAAATTCAGTTAATTCTGACTCAGAAACCCCAGCTTCTAGCTGCTTCACTATACTGCCTCTACAATGCTACAGACTTTCCCAATGATAGCAGACAAGGGATAAAGAAGAAAGCTCTGAAGTACCAAGATAATGGAGGAGAAAGGAAGTTGGATAAATTACAATAAAAGAGAAGGACAGCAGTACCCTTAAATGAGATGCAAAAGCAGCAGTATATCTAGGAAAAAGCAAAACAGCATATTTGGTGGAAAGTCAGCCTTCAATTAGGATGAAGAGAGAAGCAAAGTATCCTGTGTAGAAACCGAAGCATATGTGAATAAGGCAAGAAACACAGAGGAAAGCATTTTGGAGCCAGATTGAGTTCGATGATTAAGTTGGATGATTAAAAATGGAGCCTGGCTCCACCTCTTATGAGTGTTATAAGCTGGTGATAGTTTAATGTGAAATAATGGAAGACTAAGCTGTATTCAGTCAGTTCCTCACCCATAAAATAAAGATAATAGGATCTCTATCACCACATTGATATATAAAGACTGAATGAATTAATCCAAATAAAGTACTCAGAATAGTATCTGGAACACAGTGAGAACTGATAATATGTGTGTGTGTGTGTGTGTGTGTGTGTGTGTGAGAGAGAGAGAGAGAGAGAGAAAGAGAGAGAAAATAATATATTGATAGATTTTATATATTTATATATATATCATCTATCACCATTTTCATTCTGTGAGCTACTAGGGGCAGGTTTGGAGGAGGAGTGCTAAAGTGAGTCAGAAGCACAGAGTAGGAAGAGAGTAGGAAGAGACAGAAGGAAGACACATTTGGTGCAATTCTGATTAAGATGAGTAAAAGAGACATGGAGAAAATTATCTAGTGTCAAGAGTTCCCAATCTTGACACAGTTGCCCTGATGCCAGGTTAGTATATAGTTAATTGCTGCACAGCGCTATGTTCTGCCAACACTTCCAATACTACAGGCTGAATGTTTGTGTCTCTCAAAAATTCATATGTTGAAAGTTAACCCCAATGTGAAAGTTCTTGGAAGTGGGGATTCTGGGTGACAACAGTGGGATTAACGACCTTATAAAGGAGATTTCAGGGGCTCTCTTGCCCACTCCTCTGTATGAGAACACAGAGAGGAGATGGACATCCATGAACAAAGGGATGGAGGTCCATTACCAGACAATAAATCTGCCTGTGTGCCCTGATCTTGGACTTCCAGCCTCCAAACTTGTGAGAAATTTGTGTAGCTTAGAAGCTATACAGGCTATGGTATTTTTGTTAGGTTAGTTCAAATGGAGTAAGACAATCAATCAAACCACCCAAAAGCTAAGTCATCCTTTCTCACTGAAAAAAAAAAAAATGCTTTCCAGAATTTCTCATTTACACCAAGGATACTTTCTTTGGTACCCCTTTTCCTTAGCCCCCACTCCCAAAATGGGGCCAAATCTGACAATCTCCCCAAAATATATGACCATTCCCACTGACACGCTTCAAAATCAAACAATTATATTCTATGAGGTGGATAAGAACAATATCCCTCAGACTAATCTCTCTGCCCCCTTACTTGCCCTCATTAATCCATTTCTATAAACTTCCCCAGTAATATAACATGAGAATATGCTAAGTCACTCCCTTGCCTAAAAACAGCTCACAGTACTCAATAGTTCACAGAACAAAATCTGAACCTGACTGCATCACGCCACACAGTGTAGCGGACGTTGCAGATATTCAGTCTTTCCTCCCTTTCAACCTTCATGCTGACATTCAAGGCCTCCACTTGCCACCCCAAACTTATTTCGTTCCCCTCCTCATTTTCTTCAAAACAAACTTACTACTCTCTACTCCATACAAATCCCATGCCTTCTAACCTCTCTGGACTCACGTTATCCTGTCTTTCAATATCATAACACTGGAAAGAAGACCCTCATCCCACAAAAAGAGCTCTTGGTCTATCTTTGATCTTGAGAGCTACCTATATCTCCCCCTACCCCAAACACCACAACCACAATGGCTTTCGAAGTACTTACAGACCAAGGTCTTCCACCCCAGGGTCTTTGCCCATATTCATCCTTGTTTCTAACTGGAAAACATTGTTCCTCCCTGGGAGAGGTGAGTCCTTCATCATTCTTCACTAAGCAGCTTGAATATCACCAGGTCTGAATAACCCTAACCACTATTTTATGTAACTGAAAATTATTTATAATGTATATGAAATGCACATTGTTGATATCTTCACCAATACTTTCAATACATATAACATTAACACAACAGTGTGGGAGGTTATAGAGTCTGACAAACCCATATTCATTCTGGCCCTACTACGTGCCAGACTTGGGCAGGCCATTAACATAACTGAATTTCCATTTTCTCACTTTTAAAATAAGAATACTACTCTCTAGTTCACAAGACTGCAGTGAGGACTAGAGACTGATATATACCATATTACCTAGAATAGAGCAGTTGTTCAATAATAGTACCTAGTATTAGTATTGGAAGGAAAAAAATAGTAAGTGTACAATTTTTAAAGATCTTAAGACATGAATACCCAAATGTTAGCTATATCTGTGGTGGTCATATCAAATCATGATGGTACATACTGCAAAGTAATGTACTATGTCAACTATAACTCCGTAAAAAAGGAACATCCAATTTACAAAAATTAATAATAATAATAATAATAATAACAATAATAATAATGTAGTGAACAATATATGGGAAAATATTCCTCAATGGAAATGAAACAAAATGGATAACAGAAGCAAAGTTCAGTGAGCACAAAATACCCATGAATGTACATTTACAATCTTGACCATAATTCTAATGGGTATTTTCAACACACTCCCGAGCAGTTCTGCAATATATCAGCTGGGTTTATAATGAATTATAGAACTATACTAGCATTAGTTATTTGGAAATAATTAGATCCCACAGATACAGGACTTAGTACTTTAAAATTAACCTCTTCCCCCTATTTCCACCTCCCCCCACATTCAGATGCCAATCACAAAGGCTAAGCTGTGGTTCTGATTTACCAGCTATATAGATCAGAGGCCCTACAACCCCCTCCTTGGATTCAATTAATTTGCTACTGACACAGAACTCACAGAAACATTTTCCTTCCTAGATTACCAGTTTATTCTAAAGAAGCTCAAGAACAGCCAGAGGGAAGAGACCTTCAGGGTATGATATGTGTGAAGGAGCTCAGTATCCAGGCCTCTGTGAGCCCATCCTCTTCTGCAGTCACCCCACGTTCATATCCAGGAAGCTCAACTCCATCCTTAGGGGTTTTATGGAGACTTCATTTACAAAGGTCTGATAAGTAAATCATAGCCCACTGGGACTGATTCAACCACTAGCCCTCTTCCTTTCCCCAGAAGTCAAGAGGGTAGGACTAAACTTTCTAGTCACAAAGCTGTGTGACCAGTTCCAGTTCTTAGGTGACCTTAAGGTTTTCCAAGTTACATTATATATATATATATATATTCCAAGTTACATTATATATGTATGTAATATATATGTAATATATGTAATATATGTATGTATATATGTATTACATATGTAATATATGTAATATATATGTAATCTCTCTCCAAACAAAAATTTCAAGGGTTTTAGGTTTTTATGCCAGGAACAGGGACAAAACTAAATACAGTTGGTCCTCCAACAATCCATCTGTTCAACTAATCACAAGTCAAAAAGACATATGAGGTTGGGCCTACTATAATCATGTCTGTACTGAACACATTCAGGCATTTTTTTTCTTGTCATTCCTCCCTAAACAATGTGGTACAACAACTTTACCTTACATTAGGTATTGTAGACAGATAATTTAAAGTATATAGAAGGATGTACAGAGGATATATGCAAATATTATACCACTATATATCAAGAACTTGAGCACTCTTAGATTTTATCATCTTAGGAAGGGCTGCAACCAATCCCCTGCAGACACCTATGGATGATTCTGTATTTATTATAATCACAAAATCTGTGATTCTAGCAAAATACTCAACTATACAATAAAGAGCTAGTACATACTTACAAGTCTAAAGTTTTATACCTGAGACTTTGTCCTAAAGAAATAATCTCAGACACATGGAAGATACACTGAATGTATCTATTTGCAAAATTTCTATCTCCATAACTGTAACAACAAAAGCATAATGGTAATTAAGTATCCATTCATTGAGTGAGTGCTTCTTAGTAGTCAAGACTGAGTTTAGGCCAGGCATGGTGGCTCGTGGTTGTAAGCTTCAGCCTATGAAGCGGATGGGGCTAGGGATCGTGGTTCGAGTTCCACCTGGGGCCCGTAGCAAGACCTAGTTCCAAAAAAAATAGCTGGGTGTGGTGGTGTGCGTCTGTAATCCCAGCTACCTGGGAAGCTGAGGCTGGGGATTGCTTGAGTCTGTGGTACCCCGGGCAACGAGAGCCTGTGGTTCCACAGGCAAAAATAGCAAGACCTAGTCTCAAAAAAAAAAAAAAAAAAAAAAGACTGAGTGAAGTAAATTATATGCATTATCTTTTTTTTTACCCTCAAAAGAGCCTTGATAAGTATTGCTATTAATTCCTTATGAAGAAACTGAGCACTATCCAAGGTAATTCATGAGTACGAAATCATTGACAGCAGGGTCAAGATAGAACCTAGGACAAACTGCTTCCAGATGCAAGATTCTAATCACTGAATCAAAGAGTTTCTATTCAAATAGCATGTATTCCTGTAACAAAGATTATAAAAACCATATAACAATATGGAAAGATGCTTCTGATACTGAAGCAAATTCACAATGAACACTGTATTTTCATTAAAGTTACAATAACAGAAAATATCTTTAAATGGAAAGAAACAGCTGGCAGGATACACCCCAAAATAATATCAATATTATTAGTGAGTGGTGAGATTATTTTCTTATTTCTTTCCATTATACAAATGGTTTGTCATGTGTTTTTATTATTTTTATAATAACAATAAATAAAAAGAAGTGACTATCATTTCACTCAGTTCTAAGCAATTTCACAATTACAGAAGGTTGGAGAACACCTGTGTTATATTTCTTAAGTACTGGGTTAAAGTTTCTTTGCTTTGAAGACAGAATGTGATGTTCTTCTTGAAGTCAAGAATGAAAAATTACTCTTCAGTGTTACATCACCCCCTAAATGCTTGACAAAATTGGAACACCTGTTAGCAAATAATTTCTGCATTCATGCTAGTATTATACTGTGAATAATCAGATTCCAAAGCTGAGACTACCAATAAGTTATTCATGTAACCTTGGATAAACCATCTCAACAACTGTTAAAGTAACTGAAAAATTAAGATTAAAAACATTACCTATCTCTTTTTTAAAGTTTAATGAAATCTATTTTCCCTTTTACATAAACTTAACCCTCCTTTCAATGTGCTTTGTTCTTATAGTTCCGTGATTTATCCATAAAAACACTACCTACCTTTAAAGGTTGGGCTAATTTTGAATGTAAATTTCTCCACACAATGCCTGCCCAGATAAGCACTCAATAAATGTTCCTTATTTACAAGACATACTTCCAGATATGTCAGCTCAAGTATGTAAGTAGTACACCAAAAAAAGGTAACTCTTTTCTTATAGTTTCTCGTGTTTGATGAAAGAGCCTGGATCTTTCAGAGCTTACATAAAGCTTTACAAAGAAATGGTAAGAGTGATGTGACTCAAACTATGAGTTTACTACATGCCCTTCCTAACCTTGGAGGCATTAGATGAGTTTCTCCTACACTCACCTTCATCGATTACCTGTCATTGACTATGTGGCAGCCAAGTTTCCCACTAGGCTCAGAGGAAGCCTGGATTCTGTCCCACCTCTAGAAGAATCTGTTCTGTGACCTTGGCAAAATCAATTGTTAATTAATTGTTCCCTCCTTGCTTCTTAGCTGCCAGAGGGTAGAAAGGGGGAGGGGGAGGATGAGAGGACCGTCTTTCTTTGCAATACCTCTGTCTATAGTTCGTGACCCAGTCAGGGGCAAGCTGGGACAACGCCGAAGGCCAGGGTAAGCAGAACTAGAGAGCTGAGAAAAGGCTTCCCATGCACCACCCCTCCCATCTCAGGCCTTTGCCAGCAGTCGCGTTGCCCTCTCACCCAAACAGAAGGTGACAGGGGTGGTGGGGGGGTTGCCTCTCGAGGACTGCACGGTCACAAAAATGCAACAAGGAGAAAATCACAGTTCCTAAACCACTCCCTAAGATCCAGGGAGACGCAAGATAGCGGGGTAGAGATGGTGAGGAGATGCAAAGTCAGTCTACGCCCCACCCTCGCCACCCCCGCCCTCGGATGGGCAAGGCAGCACTCCTAGAAAGCACCCGAGGCCAGCGTTTCTGGGTTGCAGCGGAAGAGGACGAGGCGGTCCCTCGCTCACCGTATTCTTGGGGCTCCGGATCCGGCTGGAAAGTGAAGTGAGCCACCAGACGCCTCTGAGCCGCATCCCGCCCAGCCAAGTACGGCTGCAGGAAGCCCCATCGCAGCCCCGCGCCGTGCAGCAGACGCCAAGGTCCCTCGGCCCGGGTTGCACCGCTCCTCAACAGCCGGCCCGCAGCCGCAGCTACAGCCGCCATCCCCACCAGCCGCCCGGGTTCGCCCGCGACGCCGCAGCACTTAGCCGGTGGGGGAGGCGGAGCGCCGAGGTGGCGTCCACATTGGCTGGGTGGAAGGGGCGGGCCCGCGGAGCGGACCAATCGGAGTTCGGAATTTGGGGGCGGGGAAGGCGACCGGGCCGACGGGCTAGCGTTGGCCTGCGGGCGAGGAGGCGGAGCGGGAGTGAGAAGGCAGGTGCGGCCCAATGAAGTCGTTTCTGGGGGTGGAGCTTTCCTGGAGCCCCTGGCGCGGGCCACGCGGTTCTGCGGTGTTGCACACCTTGCCTGCATTTGTTCTTTTGCAGCGTCCTTCCCGTTCCGACGACTTTCTCATGTTTTAACTTATACTTTTCTTTAAGTGTAACCTTTTTTTTCTGTTTCTCTGTTCTTTATCTCCATTATCCTTTCTATAAGGAGTGAGTGGGATAAAGCTGGTTGCCTTTGGCTGTTGGTTTTGAGTTTTGTTAACAGGGGGAATTGCAGCTCAGAGCGACCCCCCTCTTTATCCAAGGCCTATTGGAAGGCTTAAGGTTTTTACTGATTTTTTTTTCCTGGGTTTAGGTGCAAGCAAAAGACTTAAACTTAGATTTTATCCTGCAAATCCACTCACTAGTGACTCAGATGCGTTTCTTTCCCTTCAGTTGAAGATGACCTGATCAGCTTACTCTAGTTAGCCTAGAACTCTGGAGAATTTGAATCACTAGTTTGCGTTTGTAATCATAAACTTTGTTTTTCTTTTTAAAATCCAAATGTGTAAAAGGATAACTTGTCTGCTCATGAATTTACAAATCACAGTAAACTAGAAAAGAGACAAGATGAAGTTGGGAAGGTGGGGAAGACCGACCCCAAAAGAGAATTTACAGAGGACAGAGGGGAGAAGAATGCCCCTCTTCTGTTACTCCTGGCCTCCTAACCCATCCTTATTTTTGCGAGGAGTTGGGGGGGACGGGGTGGGGGGGGGTTGGAATAAATGGAGGACAGACAAATAGGACAAATAGATGCACCCAATGCCTGTTCTCTGGCTGAAACTGAAAAAACAAAACTTAAAAACTGGCCTAAGGACAATCAGAATTATGGCTTCATTATTCCTACACCAGGCCCCCAAATTCAAAACGTTGAGGACTTTTAATCTTGGCTTTCATGTTCACCTCTCCTATATAATGGTATATTGTGTGCATGCATGTGTATGTTTCATTTTTATATGACTAAAGAGTTTTTTTTATTTAGATGGAGAATGGGAGAACAAATAAAATTGCTTAGCCATGGTCAAATTTTAATTTAAAAAAATAGTTCATACCTAGCTGGGATAAAAATTAATCAAACTTACACTTACACTTTTCTTTACGTGTAACCTTTTTTTTCTGTTTCTCTATTCTTTATCTCCATTATCCTTTCTATAAGGAGTGAGTGGGATAAAGTTGCTGGTTGGCTTTGGCTATTGGTTTTGAGTTTTGTTAACAGGGGGAATTGAGGCATTTTCTCAGTTTGCAGTTAGTCTGGGGAGCAGGAATACCCAAGTACTTAAGTCTGGGAGGGGAAACTAATTAAAGGTACAATGAGAATGCACTAAGCCTCCACTGTGTACCAGTCAAAGACTGCTCTCCATGGAGGCAGAGCCAGGAACTATAACTGGCTTGCTTTACACATGGGCCTGAGTGGCACCCAGTTCTCAAGCTCCCCACCATGTGATCAAGAGAGATGCCACCGATGAGACTTGGAAGGTTTAGGGAATTTGAGGAGACCTCACTATCAGACTGATAAGGCACTTGTATCTAGTTAACAATAAAAAGAAATGTTCATAATTAAAATGAGAAAAACAACTCTCATCCATTGTTAGTGGCACTTTCAAAGGCAGTTTGGCAGTTTATTTGAAAATTAAACAAACTCAAAGTTTTATCCAGTATTCATGCTCCTTGTTATGTTTCAAAGGAGCTAAAAATGTATGCTCAAACAAAAACTTATGCAGAGATGTTATGACAACTTATTCATAAAACACAAAATTGGACAGCTACCAAGATGTCCTTCTAAAGTTAATGGATAAATAAACTGATACAGCTGGACAGTTAAATATCATTTGAAGCTAAAAGGAAAATGAGCTATCAAGTGATGAAAATATATGGAGAAACCTTAAATGCATAAGTGGAAGAAATCAATCTGAAAAAGCTACATGCTTTATGATTCCAACTATGTGAATGGAGACAATAAACACCTTCAGTGTTTGCCAGCAGGTGGGTAAAGTGTGATGAGTAGGCAGAGCACAGAAGATATTCAGAGTATTCTGAATGATACTATAATATATAATGTACTGTATTCTATGTATAACTATACATGTATTATGGAGGATACATGTCATACATTTGTCAAAACCCATGGAATGTAAAATACCAAGAGTGAACCCTATGGTAGAATATGGATTTGAGGTGGTAAATTGGGGTGGTGGTTTCATCAGTTGTAGTACAAGTTCTACTCCGGTATGGAATATTGATAGTAGTGGAATATTGTCTGTGTGGGGGCAAGAGCTATGCAGGGACTTATGAACTTCATGCTCAATATTGGTGTGAACCTAAAACTACTCCAAAAATAAAGTCCACATGCAAAGATTTGACTAGACAGTTCTCCAAATAAGATAAAGAAATGGCAAATGATACATGAAAAGATGTTCAACATCATCATTCATAAGGGAAATGCAAATCAAAACTAAAATGGGAGGTCATTTCACATCCACTAGGATGGCTGGATTTTTTAAAAAAGAAATCTATAACAAGTGTTTATTCAAATACAGAGTAACTGGAACCATTGTACATTGGTGGTGATGGGAATGTAAGGGCATTGTAGCTGTAGAAAGCAACTTATCAGTCCCTCAAAATATTAAATATAGATTTGTCATATGATCCAGAAATTCCATCTCTTAAGTATATACCTAAGAGAAATGAAAATATACATACAAAACTATACTAAAATATTTGTAGCGGTTCTATTTATAATAACCCAAATGCAGAGATAATTCAAAGTTTATGAACTGAAAAGTATATGCAAGATATGGTTATCTACACAATGAAAAATTCTTTGTCAATAAGCTACATGGATTAACCTTGAAAGTATGTGAAAGAAGTCATTACAAAAGACCACATACTGTACAATTCCATTTACATAAAATGTCCAGAACAGTCACATCATTTGAGACAGAAAGTAGAGACTAGTGGGAAAGGTGATGGGAAGTAACTGCTATTGAGTAGAAAGTTTCTTTTTAAAATGATGAGGTTACAAGTAATGGTGATCGTTGTAAATTTACTTTGTGAATATATTAAAAACCAGTGAATTTTACACTGAAAATAATAAATTCGATGTCATATAAATTATATTTAATCAAAGCTGTTTTCCAAAAATCAAGTTGTACAAAAATCAGTATGTTAGTGTACACCTAAATGTGTGAATAAGAAGGCTCATTGCCCTATAGTACTTGACAGCTTGTATGTTATCTCACATGCTCTGTTTGAAATGGTTTCAGCTGAAGAGTGGGGGTACATAGATAAAAGAACACAATTTTTCCTTGCTTCACTATAGTACTTCATGGGATGATACCTCATTCTAAAAGGAAGCCCAAAAGACAGTGAAAGCCAATGTGCTACAGTACTGCAATAAAGTAGCACAGACATCATAGAAATGTTTTCTCTCAGTTCTGAAGACTAGAAATTCAAGGTGTTGGCAGAACCATACTTGCCCTAAAATCTAGACAGGAACCCTTCGTTGCCTCTTGCAACTTTTGAGGATTTGCATCTTTGGCATCTTCAGTTTGCAGATGCATAAATCTTCAGTGTCACAAACAATTTCTCATCTGTTGCTGTCACGTGGTGTTCTCACTGTTCTTCCCTTCTTGTCCCTCATATCTTCACCTGGTCATTTTTTAAAATTTTCATTATCTTTCATCATTGTTTATTTTCATACCATATTTGATTTCTCCCTGCAAGTGTAATCCCCATGGTCATCCCACCACCACAGTACCCATGAACTGTCACCACATTCTCTTGTGCTCTTTCTTTTTTGATCCCTCTCCCTCCCCCAACTGGCCATCTTAGAAGCACACCAGTGATAATGGATTAGGAGTCCACCATACTCCAGTATGAACTCACCCTACCCTTACACTTACACCTCCTATTTCCAAACAGTTCGCATTCTCTGGTACTAGGTATTAGGTACTGATGGTAAAGGCCAAGATATTCTTTGGGTGATGGACACAGTTCAAACCATAATAGGCAGAGACTCGGTGTCAGAACAGGAACTAAACAGATGATGCTTTTGATGAACTTTCTGGAGATGTTGCATTTTTAGAACATTTATAAAGCATTTAAAATATTTCATCCAGCGGGCACGGTGGCATGTGCCTGTAAGCTTCAGCTTATGAAGCGACTGAGACTAGGGATCGCGGTTCGAGTCCCGCTGGGACCAACATAGTGAGACCTAGTCCCAAAAAACAGGACGTGGTGGTGCGCACCTGTAATCCCAGCTACCTGGGTAGCTGAGGCTGGGGATTGCTTGTGTCTGTGGTACCCCGCAATGTGAGCCTGCAGTTTCACAGGCAAAAACAGCCAGACCTAGTCTCAAAAAAAATTTCATCCAGTTTGTAAAGAGCAAAAGAAACTAGAGATATTTGATTGAGATAAGATTTTGAAAGAAATGCATCAATTCTACTTAAGTGTTGGGTAGGTTTTCTTGGAGAAAAAGAATTAAATTTTCCTTCTTCCTAAGCATTCACTCAACTTCTCTCTGACTTCTTATTTCTTGAACCACAAGTACTCAAACTTTCAGGAATCTCAGCCATCCAGTGTAGACAGAAACGTAGTGAACTACCTGAAGGAGGATCATCCCTCGATGTGATATGATCTGGCATGTGGTTAGTCTGGTGGAAGAACTTAGACATAGAAGGCTCAGAATGCCGCTGCAAATGCTGCTGGGTGCCTATATATTCAAGAATGTTCCTTAGTGTCATGTGAATGAATGCTAACCTTTTGATGGTGATTTTTTAAATCCAGAAAAATCTGTTAGTATTGCTACATTTTTTAAGTATACTTGAAGTGATGGCTTTATTATTTTGATTACTGAAAATCTTGAGTATTGTAACCAAAATTTTTGAGACCCATATCTTACTCTACTTCCATTTTTTTTTCTGTTGTGATATTTATCAATCTACCTCATTTCAAATACTAGCACTGCTGGAAGCATGAAAAAGGAAGGAGAACAGAGACAGGTGAGGTGGGGCGACCACGAATAACCATTGACTATTTGTTTTCTCCTGGACATTGCATAACTGGAAGTTCATTTCTGTCACATCCTGCAGACATTTTACTGCACAAATCAAATGAGACTAAGTAAATTCAGTGGACTACTGTTCTCTCCATTCCTAGCAGAACATACGCTCTAGACCAGAGGTACTTAACCTTGACTTCATGTTAGAGTTCCCTGAGGAACATTGAAAGCATGTCCAGGCCCCAAGTGGGAAATATTAGTGATACAAATATTTTATTTCATCTGCTTTTAAGAACTCAGACAAATGCACTTCCCAGCCATCGAAATGGACCTGGCAATGTGATTTGCTTAGCTGATGAATTTGAGCACAAGTATAGAGAACTGTTCCTGACCATAAAAAGTTAAAAACTGGTGACTAATATTCTGTTTTCCTCTTTTGTTCCAGCTAATCCTATCGGACACTAGGGCATACATCATCCTGTTCCTGAAGTGACACTGCCTGGAGCATCGCCTGCCCTATTCACCTTTATTTGATGTGGAGTATGAATGAGAAGCAATTTTTTTTCTTTTTGTGGCAGCAACATTGATTTACCAGCCTATATATGAGTCAGAAATATAGACTCTCACCTTTCCAGGGGTTGTGCCAACACCAAACCTACCACCAAGGCACCCATAGTTCTCCCCTGCAGTCAGCTGCACCCTCTCTCCCGCTTTCCACTGCACACTCAGTCTCCCCCTCTGGTCACCTCAGCCTTACAGTCAAATTTCTAGGGATTATTTTGGTTTGCTATTTCCCTTGCCTTAGAGGTTTAGTCCCCAGGTTTATCCCTGAAACCAATATCGTGGAGTCTTGCCTGTTAAGAACTGCATGTGGAATGAAGAAGAAAATGAGATGGATAGAGATTTGTGAGGCTAGCTTACAGAATGGAGATTTGGGGAAGCATGTTTAGGTTTAACTTTAATGAAGTTGTGAAGCCCTTTGTACACCTCAGCAAGGAAATGTTATAATGATGTAATGAGGAAGTAGGAAAGTGGACGTGACAAGCAGGGAGGATGCAGGGGTGGTGCATGATAACAGGAGAATTTGCCTGTGGGAGCAATAGCTATTACTAATATGTCATATGTCTCTTGAAATATTTTAAAGAGGTTAGGAAACTAGATTACAGGTGAGAGACATGCTGATGCCCACCCTCTAGTGTACCAAACGAGGCTAGAGAAATAGAAGGTGTTCTTCATATTTAAAGCTCCATCTTTTTACCTACTTTTACATTCCACACTTGCCTAACTTTTCCATTTATCTTATGGCTTCAGGTCTTACATGCAAGTCCCAAATCCACTTTAGTACAGAGTATTACCCGCATGAGACATTGGTCTAGTATCATTCTATTACATTAGATGTCCACTTTTCATAGCACCATTTGTTGAAGAGATTTACCTTTCTTCAATGTCTATTTGTATGCTATAGATTAACTCCCCATAGATGTGTGTGTTTATTTAGTGGACTCTCAATTACATGCCATTTATCTGTGTGTCTGATTTTGCTCCAGTACCATAGTGTTTGATTACCACAGTTTTATATTTCAGTTTAAAGTTTGTGGCACTTCTTTTCTTCCTCTTTTTTGTTTTTTCCTGTCAGGATTTTTTTAACTATTCAGGATCGGTTGTGGATCCATTTGATTTTTAGTAATGTATCTTTTATTTCTTCGAAGAATGCCATCAAAACGTTGTTAAAAATTGAATTATATCTGTACATTGTTTTTTGTTTGTTTGGTTGGTTGGTTTTTTTTTTTTTGTTTTTTGTTTTTGAGACAAGATCTCGCTATTTTTGCCCATGGAACTGCAGGCTGTCATTGCCCGGGGTACCACAGACTCAAGCAATCCCCAGCCTCAGCTTCCCAGGTGGCTGGGATTACAGGCACGTGCCACCACGCCCAGCTATTTTTTTGAAACTAAGTCTCACTACTACGGGCCCCAGGCAGGACTCAAACCGCGATTCCCAGCCCCGGATGCTTTATAGGCTGAAGCTTACAGGCAGGAGCCACCGTGCCAGGCTATATCTGTACATTGTTAATGTTTTCAGTTTTCTGGTTCAATGTCCTTATATAGTGTTTCATGGATTTCCTTTTCTCTGAATTAAATTTAAATAAGAGAACTTTCAATATTTCTTATAAGAAAGACAGTATTTACAAACTCCCCAGCTTCTGATTTGGGGGGGGAAGACCTTTATTTCTCCTGCATATCTGATTGTCTTTTTCTGCAGAATACAGATTTATTAACTGGCAGTTTTTTATATTTATGCATTTTGAATATACGATTCCATTCTCTTTGCTTGTATGGCTGTTTAAGGAAATCTGATGTAAAATAATAGGAATATCTTTATAGTTAATCTGCTCCCTCACACCTTCAATATTCTTTCATTGTCTGGAACTCTTGAAGTTTCATCACTATATGTCTTTGTTTAGGTTTTTTACATTTAGACAATAGGGTGTTCTTTTGACTTCTCAGCAGTATATAATTCACCACTTCCCAGGATTTGGGAGTTTTTCCTCTATTTTTTAAAATAAGATCATTGATTCTTCTGTTTCTCTTCCTTTTCTGGAATATTCATTATCTTTGCTAATGAAGCAAGATAATTCTTGAAGTATTTCTTCACTTTTGATTCTTTGTATTACTCTTTCTTCCTAGACCTGGGTGCTTTGTGCATTTTCATCTCCTAGACCACTAATTTGACCTTCCATGATCTATTGAGCTCCCATAGCTTTCATTAGAAATGTTGCGCTCATCTGCTCATCTTTATGCATTCTGTATGCATTGTTTTTCATTAAAAGGTTTGACTTCTATTTTCTGTTCATTAATTTTACTTTGTAGGTTATTCATTTGCTTTTCTGAATTCTCTTTTAATTCTTCTAATTCTTTTCATCCTTTATCATGGCAATATTGAATTCATGATATGATAGGAAAATAAAATCTTCCATTTTTTTCAGTTAGATTCTGGAGGGTTGTTCTCTTCTTTTGCTAACATATTCCCATGAGGTTAAAGTTATCATGTTTCCTACTTTTCTACCCTACACCTGTTGTTGGCCTTCAATTTCCCTAATTTTTCTAGTGAAATGGCAGTAATTTCGAGATTTGCAATACTTCTATTTTCCATCAGGTGGCACTGCAGGGCTTTTGTTTTTAAGATCCCCCCCCCCACCCCACCCCCACCCCCCAGTTTCCTGGGATTTTTGATGCTTGACTTTTCTGGGTTTCCATAGATCCAGAGATTTGATCTTATAGTTGCTGAATCAGGCAATGGGGGAGAGGTTTGGAGGGAACCAATGCTGATGGGAGTAGGAGCAGGAAGGAGCCTGACTTATGTCTGCAGTGATGCCAGTATCCTTCTGATTTGGGGTTACAGACCTGAATCTCCATTATAGCACACATTCAGCCAGTCCACAAGTTCAGTACCAGTTTTCAGCAATGAGAGACGGGAACACAGCCCAGTATACTTCCCTTGTTCCTTTCACTGGAAACCTGGCCCTCTGGGAGCATCATAACTTCTGCACACACATCTCCTCTCGGCTAGTGGTGTGTACTTCCACATCACTGATCTCTCCCTTTCTAGGAGCCACCAGAAAGGCAGCTTTGCATCTGAGATCATAACCTTTGGGTTTTCTCTCCATCCACCTCTTGCTTAATGCCACATGAATCTCTTCAATGGCCCTTCTGGTGTGATCTCTGCTGGCTTCTATTAGCCAAGAGGTTTTTCCAGTTTCTTCCCAAACCACAGAATGCTTTAGGTATGGCACCAATGTGACTTAACTTTTATATGATCCTTGCAGCAGCAGAGCAAGAAACCTTCTCTGATGCCATCTTTAACGAACGCAGAAACAGTTTTAGAATGTAATGTCTTGAACTTGCTATAAACCAGCTAGACCATATAAGACAATTTGTCCAACAACTGCAAACTGTACAGCCTTCTCAAGTTCAACTAGAATAGTCTCTAGAATACAGCAATTTAAACAATAAAATAATCCTCAATCAATCTCTTTAAAATAATATAAAATATGCCCTCTGACCACAATAGAATGAAATTAGAAGTCAATTACACACACAAAGAAAAAATGCAGGGCTTCACAGTATATAAAATCAAACAACACACTCCTAAATATAATTGGGTGAAAAGAAATTGAATATTAGAAAATACATTGAGATGAATGAAAATAAAATTGACATATCAAAACATGAGCTGTAGTTAAATAAAGCATTGTTTAGAGGGAAATCTGTATTTATAAATTCCTAAGTTAAAAAAGATTTCAAATCAACTACCTACACTCACACCTAACTCATTGGAGAAAAAAAAAAGAGTAAGATAATTCTAAAACAATAAGACAAAAGGAAAAATAAAGATTAGAGTAGAAATAAATGAAGTGGAGACTAAAAAGAATAATAGAGAAAAACCAATGAAACCAAAAGGTGGTTCTTTGAAAAGATTTAAAAAATGACAAATTTTTTAACATTAACCAATAAAAAAGAGAGAGAAATCAAATTACTAGACTCAGAAAAGAAAGAAGTAAATAATATCAGACTAAGAAATGAAAAGGATCAAAAATTGGCAGATAGGTGAACAAATATACACTAGATTTCACTTCTTAATTCTCTCAAAAGATTAGAAGATGGTTAAAGTAAAAGTTACAACATGGTATTATGGAGTTACATGTATTTAGATGTAAAACATATGATAACAGTACAAAGGATGTGGATGATATATTGTTCAAGGTCCTTAGAATTTGCATGAACTGATAGGATATTAACTCTAAGTAATGATGATAAAAGTTAACCTTTTCCTAAAAGAAAAACAAGAAATTATGGTAGTTAACTGGTCTATACAGTGGAGACAGCGAAAGAAATAATTGACTTAAATATTCTAGTTCTCTCATCTCTGGCTGTATGAGTTTGAATTTTCACTGTACTTTTCCATATCTCATGGGGAAGACATTAAAATTTATCCAGATGCATGTCATCATGATAAATTCATGCAGTAGTTACCATTGAATAAGTTATATATTTTTAATTAATTCTCTGGTTATCATACATACAAAAAATTCTTCTACAATACCTGACCCAGGAAAATATCTGATATTAGCTTTGAATTTTAACTCACAATCATCATTTGTAGTAACCTGGTCAAGACACCAGGTGGCACGAGATTATAAAACTTACCACTATAATGCTCCAGGATACAATTGAATACTGATTTGCATGCTACATGTGTTGATAAAAGATTGAGATTCAAATGTCCTAAATTATACATATTCAAATATATCTGTTTGTGTTCAGAATGCAATTTCATTTCCACATCTCTGTGTATCTGCCTGTCTCTCAAATAATGCCAGACCAAGCCACATACATCACATATATTATTTTATCCTCAACTCTCCTCAACTCTCAACACGAATATGTTAAATCTGGGTTGTGGATGAGAAAAATTAAATTTAGGATGAGAATAAAATTCAAATCAAAGCTAAACAGAAATATCTTCTAAAGTTTTGTAATGGTCTTTAACTCCCTTTACAATTATGAGCAAAGAAATAAGCAATGTTAAGGCTTCTTAGTAAAATATAAGATGCAATCACTAAGTTTATTATATTTTATAAATTTAAATGTGGATATGTAGTATTGAACCTAACAGGTATGGCACAGAGTAATTTTAAGTGAAAGCTTATTAATAATGCAAATATTTCAAAAGTCCCATGCTTACACAGTCATAAAATACCTTGTGTGATTTTAAAATGATTGATATATCATAAACAAGCACTATAATTTCCAGGTATAAATAAAAAATAACATAGTGCATATCAGGATAAGCTGTTTAATCATAGTCATTCCCTCAAAACATTTCTGATGTTGGTTCAGAGAGTACCTATATTTGGTTTTCCTGATCAATGTCACAATTATTTACTCTCTTTTATTCAACAAATACTTAGTAATCCTGTGTCGAGACTAATATAAACCAGATGCAGATCTTCCCAACGAAAGCTTTCATCTCTGAGGTAATGGTAGAATAATGCTGGATTGTCTACCCCCGTCTCAAGGCCCTCCTCCAGGCAATAGCACTAGAACTGGCTCTCCTGTCCAGATAATGCCAGGACCCAGCTATGTGAATCATGATATCAGAGTTGTCACCAGTGTCTGTCATACTGAGGGAGAAACATCCCTGGAATTTGACAAAGCCTTGTCAGAAGATAATAGAATGAGAGGATAAGAAGATAAATAGTTTCATTCATGTTACTGTAAATGGCATGAGTTTATCTTTTTTGGTCACCGAGTACAATTCCACTGGGTATATGTACCATATCTTCTTGATCTATTCATCTGTTCTAGAGCATTTAGTTTACTCCACAATATCTGATAATAGGATTTCCCAATTTTACCTTAGCTAAAAGTAAATGAATAAGATCTTTAAAAATATAAGGTAAATATCTACTGTTCTTCTTTAGGTTTGGTTCACTGAACAATATAGACCTCCTTTCTAAGATAAAAATTTATGGCATAGGGGATACCAGTAGCCAGAAGGGTCCAGAGGAATGAACCATACACCAGATTGGGCCAGTCTGAGGTTGTCTGCTTTCCCTTCTACAATCAACACTTCCCTTGGCACCAAGCAGTCATCTTGTGCACCATGTCTGGCATGGACTCCCACTCCTCAGAGAGCCAAGAACATTGGCAGTCAAGTCCTGTTATACTGAACAGGGTATAACTGGTGAAGAAATTCCAAACTGAGACAGAACAATGATAAACTGGATCCAAATATGCCTTACAGAGAGAACTGTGGACTAAACCATAGTGAAAAGGAAAAACTGTTGTCTGTGAATGGAATTAAAACTCTTGGTAGATGATGCTGCCTCTGCATTGAGCAGAGTTATTTCTTGGGTAGAGGAGTATGGATGGAAAGACAACCAAACTTGCAACTGCCAGAACCCTCTGATTATATGAATGTGTAAGATGAAAACAAAAAAGAAGCATCCATCTATAGTGAACACGTGTAACTTATGACTGAATAAGTCAGCCACACCAGAAACCACTCAACACCACACATAGTGTGAATAGGAAGGCAACAATAAATAACACTTACAAGAATAGCAGCATTTCTCCCTGTGACCCTTGACTACTATCAGCAAAATGCAAGTGAAGAAATGGAGTTCAAGATACAGGACCACATACCAACCACATTAGCAGTACCTCCTGGGATAAGGACTGGAAATTCACTCTGTATTTTAACAGAATCCTTAGGTGACTGTGGTGTGAAGTTTGAAAATTAGATACTAAAAATTAGAAATTTCTTTTAGTCAAGGGAATCAAAGAGTGCTATGTGAAGGAAACATTGGAGCAGGACATTGAATGTATGAAGACAACATTCTAGAGTAAGTAGCTTTTGCAAAGCAAAGCAGAGTGTAAAAGAAGAGGGTCCTTTAGAATGGTACACAGAAGATATGACAATTCATAATGAGAAATAAATTCAGAGTGTCTTAGCTTTGTTTTCTTGAGTTGGGAGTTGATTTACAGCAATAAGCTCAACAAAAGGTCCCCATGACCTGAACTGGGTTTAATAAGGTCTGGTTACCCTTCTATCCATTGACCTATTTTCTGCCTTCAGAATTCTTTCATTCATTATGGAAAGAAGGGGATTCCTTGGTTTAAAAGAATTATAAAATTTTACAGAGGGGAAAAAAACATTATCAAGCAAGGTTAATTTTCAAACCAAACTTTGTAAAACCCGAGACCAGGCAAGAGGGGCCTCAGGTCTCCCACCTAGTTCAACTAATTTAACCTCAAGGTTTGAAGTTTAACCTAACAGATATATATGTCCTATATATATAGGACACTGCACCCCTAAGGAAAAGAATACACTTTCTTCTCAAATACACTTGGATGATTCTCCAAAATCGATCATATATTAGATCATAAGACAAACATGAATAAATACACAAAGATTAAAATAACACCAACTTTTTTCTCAGACCATAAAAGGTATCAAACTGGAAATCAGCCATGAAAAGAAAATAAGGAAAGTGTACACTACATGGAGACTGAACAACATACTAATGGAAGATTAGTGGCTAAATGAGGAAATCAAAGAAGAAATTAAAACTTACATGGTGCAAATGATAAAGATGACATAACATTCCAAAATGTATGGGGCTCAGCAAAAGCAATACTTAGGGGCAAATTCATAGCAATATAAGCCCATATCAAAAACCAGGAAAGAACCTAAAGAAATAATCTAATTTCCCAACTCAAGGTAACTAGAAAAAGAGCAACAAGAAGTTCAAAACCCAGCAGAAGACAGAAATGATAAAAATCACAGCAGAAATAAACTAAGTAGAAAACAAAAAGACAATCAGAAAATAAACAAAACCAAAGCTGGTTCTTAAAAAAAAAAAAAAAAAAGCAAAATTGATAAATCCCTCGGAAGGCTCATAAAGAAAAGAAGGGAGAAAACTCAAACAGGATTACAAAAGAAAGAGCAACTGACAAAGCAGAAATTCAGAAGATAATCAGAGACTTCTATGAGAATCTTTATTCAAACAAATATAACAAACTGTATGAAATGGATATATTCTTATAATTATACAGTCATACAAAGTCGAACAAAGAAGAAATGGAGGAGTTAGATCAGTCACAAGCAGCGAAATTAAAGCAGTCATCAAAACTCTTCCTAAATATAAGAGCCTAGGACCAGATGATTTCACAAATAAATTATACCAAACATTCAATGAGGAAATAACACCTGTACTACTAAAACTCTTCCAAAAAATTGAGAAAGAAGGAAAACTTCCAAATACAGTCTATGAAGCAAACATTACACTAATACCAAAACCAAATAGAGATAGCACACAAAAAAGAAAACTATAGGCATATGTCCCTATTGAAAGCAGATGCAAAAATTCTAAATAAAATCCTGGCAAGTCAAATCCAGCTATGTATTAAAAGGATTATTCATCCCAGGAGCACAGGGCATGTTCAACACCCCAAAATCAATCAATATAATCTATCACATCAACAAGGAGAGAAACAAAAACCATATGCTCATATGAATAGATGCAGAAAAAACATTCAATCAAATTCAGCATCCATTCATCATGAAAGCCCTTGGAAAACTAGAATAAAAGGAACATCCCTCAATACTATAAAAACCGTTTATGACAAACCCATAGCAAACAGCATTTTTAATGGGAAAAAAACTGAAATTATTTTCATTAAGACCTGGAACTAGGCAAGGATGCCCTCTCTCATCACTACTTTTCAACACTTTTCAATTACTCCTACTGGGTAACCTCCAGTAGGAGGTTCTAGCAAGGGCAATAAGACAAGAGACATAAAAGAAATACAAATAGGGGAAGAAGAAGTGAAGCTATCATTATATGCAGATAGTATGATTCTCTATGTAGAGAACCAAAAAAAATTCACAGAAAAACTACTTGAAACAATAAACCAGTTCAGTAAGGTAACTCACTACAAAATCAACAAACAAAAGGCAGTAGCCTTCCTATATGCAAAAAAAAAAAAAAACAGATAGAAGATGAAATTTTAAAAGCCACTCTATTCACCATTGTACCATTGAAAATTAAATACCTGGGAATAAACCTAACAAAAGACATGAGAGACCTATACAAAGAAAATTGTAAAGCATTGTTAAAAGAAATAGAAGCATATAAAGAAATGGAAAGATATTCCCTGCTCATGGATTAGAAGAATTAACATCATCAAAATGACCACCTTGCCAAAAGCAATCTACAGACTCAAGACAGTCCCAATAAAAATTCCAATGTCATTCTTTAAAGAGATAGAGAAAAACTACTGAAATTCACATGAACTAATAAAAGATTTTGAATAACCAAAGCACTCCTGACCAAAGAAGAGAGAATGGAGGTATTTCATTACCAAATTTCAAATTATATTACACAGCCGTAATAATTAAAACAGCATGGTACTGGAATAAAAACAGACATACAGATCAGTGGAACAGAATTGAATGCCCAGAAATAAAGCCACACATGTACATTCAGGATAGTTTCTTCAATAAATGGTGCTGGGAAAACTGGATTGCTACATGAAAAAAATTAGTGTAACCCATTCCCTCACACCATATGCAAAAATCAATTCAAAATGGGTAAAAGATCTGGATATAAGACCTGAAACCATAAAATACATAGAAGAAAATATGGACAAAACACTCCAAGACTTATATTTCAGGAACACTTTCAGGACACATCTGTACATGCTACAAAAATGAAGGAAAATGTAAATAGCTGGGACTACATGAAATTAAAAAGCTCTGTACAGGCCCGCTAGCAAGCAAACATATGCCTGCTTGCATGCCCAGGGAACTGGGCCCTCGGGGCCCCTTTGCCAGTGGGGATCTAAGGTGGTGAGGAACCCCGGGTAGGCCCCCTGCACCAGAGAGCCTGGGAGGGGCATCTGGGTGGGGTTTTAGCCCTGCCCACCAGCAGATGGTTGCAAGGGGTAGCCATCTGCCTGCTCAAAGGGCCAAGGCTTTGTTCGACCAAGCCACTACCCCAAGGAGGCTTGGAACTGTGCCTGCCTGGCCAGTCTGGCCCCACCCCCACACACAGAGGTACCAGCATGTTGGTGGGTGGGGGAGCTGTAGAATGCCCCTTCCATTTCATTCTCACTCCAGTTATTCTTCAGGAGGAGGAAGAACAACACAAATAATACAAACATCATCACAGAATGGGTGAGGGACCAGGTAAACGTCCAGGCCACACATCTGAGCAGGACACAAGAGATGGAATATCAGACTGGAAAAACAACCATAGAGACAGGATGTCACAAATCCATACCTACGTGCTCACTGGGACTGGAGGAGTCAAAAATCTCATTTCTAAGACACCATCTAAAACAGCAAGGTGCTCCACCCCACCCCACTGGAGAGGAAGACCACAGATTTGGGGTATCGGACCTGCAGCAAAGCTATAAACTGAGGGAGAGGAGATGATCTATAATAGCCATTCACAGATGCCTATACCCACAGAGAAACTTCTTCACCAACACTGGCTGGGGGTGAGGCCCCTGAAACCAGACACCAGAACTATAAGGTAGGAAGCAGCAAAACACACAGAGAAGGGAGTGGAGAAGACAGCCAGCAATGAGAAAACATGGACAGATCACAAATAAATACAGACTGGCTGCCCAACGCAAGGTTATGACTGAAACCTACCAGCATGGTTCACCTTGTCCCAAAAACACAGTCCCTCACCCAGCGAAAGAACACTGCTACAGGAGAAAAAGAGACTAATGGGTTTAACACAGATTAACAAACAACAAAGAGAGAGGGGTCTGTGTGAATGTAGAGGATGTCAGAGAGAGGGGGAGGTATCCCAATAACCATTTACCAAGATTGTGATTTAAAGAATAAAAATAAATCAAAGATTAAGAGAAAAAAATAAAAAGAAACAAAACAAAAACAATTTTCCCAATTGAATGGGAAAAAAAATCTTTGCCCTACACACAAGTGATAAGGGCCTGATAACAAAGATCCACAGAGAATTCACAAACTTCACAAAAACAACAAAAAACGGGTTCAAAAAATGGGGAGAAAATCTAAAAAGACATTTCTCCAAAGAGGAAATACAAATGGCCAAAAGACATATGAAAAAATGTTCAACATCACTAATAATCAGGGAAATGCAAATCAAAACCACAAGGTAATGCCATCTTACACCAGTAAAAATGGCCCATATTTAAAAAAAAAAAATGGGCAACAAGTGCTGGCTTGGATGTGAAGAGAGACACTTTTACACTGCTGGTGGGCATGCAAACTGTTCCAGACACTATGGGAAGGTGTGTGGAGAATCCGTAAACTACTGAAAATGGAACTACCATTGATCCAGCAATCCTATTTCTAGGAATCTAACCAAAGGTTACAAGAACTCTAATCCAAAAGGACACCTGTATTTGAATGTTTATCGCAGCACTATTTACAATAGCTAGGATAGTGAAACAATTCAAATGCCCCAAAATAGGCAAATTGATCACAAAGTGTGGAATATGTACACAAGGGAATATTATTCATCAATCAAAAAAGACAAATTTAAGTCATTTGCAGTGACATGGCTAGAGCTAGAAGGAATAAAGCTAGCAGAAATAAGTCAGAAAGACTGATTATAAAGACGAACTACCTCAGAATTACAACCAGTGATCTACAACGATGGGAATGGACTTTCCCACTTAGAGATGCCTTCAGCATGATCAAAGGACCCCCACTTTAGGGGGTGAGGAAAGCCACAGAGAAGGGCAGTGAGTGGCCCCATGACAAACCAGACCAACCATCTTCCAGGGCCTATCTCAATAAAAAAAAGTTGGTGCACAAACTTTGGCCAGGAGAAATGCTCCCAATGCCAGCAACCAGAACTACAAAACAAAGAAGGAGCAAAATATGACAGAAGATGGATCGGAGCAACCAACCAGGAAAAAGGAGGAGGCACTGAAAAGAACACAATCATGTGCGAACGGGTGACCAGTAGCAAAAAGACACTTGGAAAACTAAGCACAGGCCACTGTGTCCCAGGAAACCACGTCCACACTGGACCAAAGGTCATTGCTACAGAAAAGAAAGGAAGAACCCAAGGGACTAAAACTTAAACAATAATGGCAGTGAAAGAAGAGATGGAGAGAACAGGGGGGTGGGATATGTAAACAAAACTTATTAAATATATATATATATATACATAAAGAAGTCAGAAAGAAAAAGAAAAAAACTGGAAAACTGGATGGTATCACTTATATGAGGGATATAGGGAAAACACAGACAAGAAAAATTTAAAACTGCCTGTAGAACTGAAGTATAGAGCAAGAGACAGGGAGGGAGGGGGAAATCAGTGGGGGGGGGGGGAATGGACACAAAAAATTAAGATGACAACTCACAGGTGATAAGGTGGTGAGTGAAACCCCAAATAGACAATGATGTGGCTGGACAAGTTTACATTCCCACCAGCAGTGTTAGAGTGTTCCTTTCTCCCTGCATCCACACCAGCACTTGTTGTTGCCTGTTTTTTTGATGTGGGCCATTCTCACTGGTGTAAGGTGGTATCTCATTGTGGTTTTGATTTGCATTTCTGTGATTACTAGTGACATTGAGCAAATTTTCATTTGCCTGTTGGCCATTTGTATTTCCCCTTTGGAGATGTGTCTTTTTAGTTCGCCCCATTTTTTGATTGGGTTTCTTGTTTTGTTTTTGTTTAGTTGTGTAAGTTCCTTGTGGATCTTCGTTATTAAACCCTTATCACTCTTGTGAAGGGCAAATTTTTTTCCCATTCTGATGGGCTTCTTTTAGTTTCTTCTGTTGTCTCTTTTGCTGTACAAAAGCTTTTTAGTTTGATGTAGTCCCATCTGTTTATGTTTTCCTTCATTTTTTTTTTTTGCCATCTGTAGATGTTTCTAGAAAGGGATTTCTGAATTGTAATTCATGGATGGTTTTGTCCAGGTTTTCTTCTATGTATGTTTTGGTTTCAGGTCTGACATTTAAGTCTTCTATCCATTTTGAGTTGTTTTTTTGTACATGATGTGAGGATGTTGTCTTGGTCCATTTTTTTGTAGGTCTTAGTCCAATTTTCCCAGCACCATTTATTGAAGAGACTATCTTTGTTCCAATGTAAGTTCCCCACCTTTGTCAAAGATTAGTTGACTATATATGTGTGGTTTTATTTCTGGGCATTCTGTTCCAATGGTCTGATTGTCTGTTGTTGTACCAGTACTATGCTGTTTTAATTATATGGCTTTGTAGTATAATTTGAAGTCTGGAATAGTTAGCCCTCTATTCTCTCTTTTTTTTTTTTGGGGGGGCTAGGAGGTTTTTTGATATCAAGGTCTTTTGTTATTCCATATGAACTTCTATAATTTTTTTTCTATCTCTTTAGAGAATGTCATTGGAATTTTTATAGGGATTGCATTGAATCTGTAGATTGCTTTTGGAAGGATGGTTATTTTGATGATGTTAATTCTTCCAATCCATGAGCAGGGAATGTCTTTCCATTTTTTTATGTCTTCCTCTATCTCTTTTAGAAGTGTTTTAAAGTTTTCTTTGTATAGTTCTTTCATGTGTTTTGTTAGGTTTATTCCCAGATATTTAATTGTTTTTGGTGCAATGGTAAATGGGATGGCTTTTTTAATTTCTTCTTCTTCTTCTTCTTGGCTTTTTGCGTATAGAAAGGCTACTGACTTCTGTGTTTTGATTTTGTAACTGGCTACCTTAGTGAACTGTTTTATTGTTCAAGAAGTTTTTCTGTAGATTTTTTGGGGTTCTCTTCATAAAGAATCATATCATCTGCATATAATGATAGCTTCAGTTCCTCTTTTCCTATTTGTATCCCTTTTATATCTTTCTTTTGCCTTATTGCCCTGGCTAGAACTTCCAGTACAATATTAAAAAGTAGTGGAGAGAGTGGACATCCTTGCTTGGTTCCAGATCTTATTTGGAATGATTTTAGTTTTTCCCCATTTAAGATGATGTTTGCAGTAGGTTTGTCATAGATGGCATTATGTTGAGGTATGTTCCTTTGATCCACAAATTTTCAAGGACTTTTATCATAAATGGGTGCTGAACTTTGTCGAATGCTTTCTCTGAGTCTATTGATACAATCATGTGGTTTTTGTTTTTCTTCTTGTTGATGTTGTGGATTATGTTCATTGATTTCCAGATATTGAACCATCCTTGTGCCCCTGGGATAAATCCCACTTGGTTGTGGTGAATAATGCTTTTTATGCATTGTTGGATTCGATTTGCTAGGATTTTGCTTAAAATTTTTGCATCCATGTTCATTAGGGAAATTGGTCTATATATTTTTTTCTTGGTGCTGTCTTTATTTGGTTTTGGTATGAGTGTGAACGTTTGCTTCATAAAATGTGTTTGGGAACTTTCCTTCTTTCTCAATTTTTGGGGAAGAGTTTTAGTAGAGTAGGTGTTATTTCCTCTTTAAAAAATATGGAACTCTTCACGAATTTGCATGTCATCCTTGGGCAGGGCCATGCTAATCTTCTCTGTATTGTTTCAATTTTAGTATATATGCTGCCAAACAAGCAGCATAGTTTATTATTTCTATGCTTTCTCTTTAGCTGCAGGGTATCTCCTCATTCCCCAAACTGCTTCTCAGTCGATTGTTTATTCTGGAAGATTCAACAACAGCAAAACTTTCCCCCAAGACTTTTTGTATTTTCCCAGCAAGATATGATCTCACATTCAGATCTAAGTTAAAGGTACATTGATCAGATACTCTCCTGTGTCAGAGACCTTTAGGACTCACTGGATAGCTCTGTTTCACTCCCACTCTCCTTGCAGCTAGCTGGATCTTCAGATAATTCTAGGCAATGGATGAATGTGTAAGAGACACATTGCATTCCTGAGCCAGATTATCCTCCCATTTTCCTCAGGGCTGCTGTGGTAATTGGTAATGCTTTATTTAGATACCCATGTCATAAGACTTTGTGGCATGAATTATACAAGGGATAACTAGATTGAGCAAGTGATGGTTATTACTACAGTGTAGCCCGGTCTTTTCAAATATACTATCTGAAAGAAGGCTGAAGGTTACATGTCCAACTACTGTCTCTTCAGTGGTACACACAAAGATATCAACAGCACCATGGCAGTGGGGTGTCAATATTTATTATGACTGTTTATAATCAGTAATTATAATATTCTATAAAATAATTACAATGATACATCAATACTATAGGTATTTATAACTATTATTATATGCTATCTTACATGTTACAATATATTACATATATTGTAATATTTGTTACTGAATTGTTCATAATAAATACCAAAAGTATTTTTATGCATATTTTTAATTGCTTTTGCCTAAAAACCAGTTCCTTATTTCATGCATAAAAGATCTAATTGAATTATATATTTGCTCTATATAGAGAGCAGACCCAAACAAGAAGTTCTAATCTTTTTTGGATTTGTATTCCTTCTCATAGTTTGTCAGATTTTGTGATATTTCACCACTTCTTTAATGTGTAAGTGACTTTAAAGCAAATGGTACATAAAACTGAAGCAGAGAATTGAAGTAACCTATCTAAGTTCACAGACTGAGCCAATGGGCCTTACTGTCTCCAGAATAATACAGCTTTACTTTGGAAAGAATCTAGAGACAAATCTTGTGATACTTTTGCTTTCTTTACACATCTTCAAGAATCATCCTTTTTCATGTTCTTTTAAATTGTTATTATGAATAATTTCAAGAATTCATAACACTCAAAAGTAGAGTTTAATGGTCTAATAAATCTGTGCTTGTCCATGACTCAAATTCAAGAGTGATCAAGATTTTATCCACTTGCTACATCCAATTTTTCAATCTTTAAATATTCATATTCTCTTATATAACAGCACTGCACAAACTTTAATATGATTCCTTTACCTACCTATTTAGATATTGTCTGTGGCTGTTTTTAGACATGTCAAGTCATTCTAAGAGATTATCTGGTCTACAGAATAGACCTCCTTATATTTACTATATGAACTTTTACAGAACAAATTGGCCAATCTCTAGCATAGAATCTAGGTTAATTAGGCAAATGTGATGATAAATATGTGTGTAACATTTTCCTTATCCAGATTCAGTCAACTGGAGTCCTTTCCACTGGCACTTGAGCCTTTTTTCAGAATGTCTCCTTCATATTTTGAGGCTTGAGAATTTATATCCTGCCTACCTGCTTTCTGCATTCCACTTTCCCTTAAGTGGGGTTAAGAAACATTCATTTCTTTTATCTGTGCATAAAATTTAAATATAGCAAAAGAAGAACATGATATAAAGAAATATATCAGTATAAGGCAAATGCAAACTTTAAACTATATTTATGAAAGATTATCTTCCCACTATTTTAAATTCATAAATTACTTGCTACTAGGTGCAGAGATTTGTATTAAAAGTAGTCTGAGGTTATGAAAATATGACCAGGCGGCTAACAAGAGATCATCACCACAAACACCAGAAATCGATGATTTTACTTGCCTCGATTTCTTCAAATCACAATATAGAATTTGTTTTCAAAATTTCCAAGATGGCATAGAATTTTCCCATACCCTAACTGTAGATGCAATGACCCTTGCTTTCTCTCTCTTGTCATAAATAATGAATACATTCTCCAAAACAAATAATAGCATTATTTAGAGGGGCTGGAAAAACTTTGATTCAGAAAAGAGATTGTATTCTGCCCACCTTTGACTAATTCCGAATATCCCTGAGGGCAGTAACTAGGCAATATCTGCAGGTGAAGTAAGGTCTTTGGATTGGATCTGCAGTGATGCAAAGTGATGTGATGTTCCAGGTACTTTTGATTGCTACAGAGAGCTCAAATCAGCCCTTTCCCACAGTCTCTAGCCCCAGCACTTCCACATGTCCTGTTAAACATTCAGTGAGTTGGAGTTTGGAGCACATCATGGAGTCAGTTTCATCAACCTGAACATCCCTTTCGCAACCATCGTTTCCTCTACCTCTGTGGGTTACCCTGGTCAACCTTATGTAGCATAGGAAACTAAACAGGGTATATAATGGAGATCTTTGTGGGTCACCTTGGAAGCTAGTTACTAGAGGGGTGAGAGATTAAGTGGGAAGAAATTTTCTGATGAAAAGGAAATAACCCATAGTATGATAAATATGTGGGTTAAACATGTATACTACAGATTTACACAACTTGATGAATGCTCATACATGAATGTACATAAAAAGAGCTATAAATAATCAAGAAGGAGTAGGGAATAGATACAGTTACAGGTGATAATATGAGAGTAGCAGAATACCTATAACTTTTGAAGCTAAAAGGATTGATACAGGTAAACTTATTAGACTACAATATTTCAAGTTTTAGTTCAGAACCATTTAGAAAACAGAGAATTAATGAATTGCATATATGTGGTATCAATTCAAGGATGAATCAAAGCATCTTTACCTTGCTGTTTGTGGAAAGATTAAAATGGGTTGCAAACACCTCTTCTTATTAAGCTGTTCTTGTGAGTATGTATTTATGAATGGGAGGGGGGTTCATGAAGTCGCAGATTCATCATTGCATCTGGGTGTCATTGTACTATCCTGTGAAGAAAGTTTTCCTACACTAAAGGTAGCTGAAGGACAGTTTAGACGTATGTGTCTAATGGAATTTTATGCTTTTTCTCTTAGAAATGGAGTTGTTAATAGTAACACCTCAATTTTCCAATGGTAACTAACTTTTCCTACAAAAACCCGGTAAACAAAATCACCTCAATATCTTAAAAAAAAAAACTCATTCTTTTCATTGTATTGTTTTGATTCCTGTCTTCCTGTGAAACTGTCAGAGGCTGCCAGCTAAGGCCAATGAGGACTCATGCTGTGAATGAAGAAAACTTCATTCCACTCTTATCTGTCTTCAGAACACTGAAGATGGAATGGCATGATTGACCTCTGGTGGGCATCAGTGTCACCATTCCTCCAATGTTTACCATAAAAAAACATTCCTTAAGAGATAGCAGTCAATTTGCGAGTGAGTCCCCTGCCCCTAATTATCTCACAGAAACTAATATTTTACCCAATTTTATTGTACCCTTACCACTTGTCTCCTTTGTATAATTAGTTGTAAATCATATCTTGCACCTTGTAAATAGTCCCTACCTTAGATAATAAACTACTGCTGGTGCTTACTTCCAGTCAGACCTCAGTCTCTGTGTCTGAGCAATCTCTCTCATTGTCCTTTCCTGCACCCTGCAACCAGCTCTTTACATGAAACTACAAACCCTCATGCCATAAGCACTACAGCGAACCATCTCCTATTTCTAATGCCAACTGAGGACAGTGAGTCTACTGAGGGGCACTGCAACTTAGTGTTTAAAATGAAAAAAAAAAAAGAAGAAGAAAGGGTGATCTCCTTCATATGAGGGGAATAGAAAGACAAAATAAAGAAGCAGACAAAACCAGCTCAAACAAACTCTAGAAATCTGACTGTAAAGTTGAGACAACTAGAGGGAAATAGGGGTGGAGAGCAAAAGGCAGTGTGGGGGTCAGTGGGCTACGGTGGAAGGCTACGTGCCTTGGGGTAGGTGGATCCAGCAACATAAGTCTGAAGCGGAGTAAACTTGTACCTCTGAATCAAAGAACCGTTTGGGGGTTAAATGAACTAACACTTGTAAAATGTTCAGGACAATTCCCAGAAATACAGATATATTGTTTTTAAAATAAATTTAGGCATTCCTAATAATGCTGCTTCAAGTGGTGGATAAAAGACAATGTGACATAAATAACAATTACAGAAATCACACAGCAATTGAATTTACTGTTCTAATGATAAGAAAGCAATCAGGTTAACTAGATTTTCAGAGATTATAATGCTACATAAACATGTTATTTTTGCCTCTACTACACACATTTTCTATACCCTGTGTTTATCAACAGATTCATGACAAACACATTTTAGGAACTAAATAGCCTATCTATACTTCAATAGGAGGTATTGGCAAACTTTAGACACTTTTCCTACTCTCCTCTGAATTGAGGTTTCTGGGACCTACTTTCATATTCTTATCTAGCCAGTCTCTTCAGCTGCATTCCCTTTAAAATTCTGGAATGTATGTCATCTGCCTCTTCTTTTAAAATATCAGATCTAATACTAGGAGGTGATTCCTAAAGGCGATTCCTAAAGTTCCAAAAGTACCCATTCAGCTTTAGAAAGAAAAAGTACTTGACCATCAAGAGACTCCTTGATTCTAGACTGTCAAGAGTAAATCAACTTGTACTATTTAACTAAGTCTTGTTGGTTAAAATTTCAGTGAGGAAAACTAAGGATTTCAGTGTCTTGGGAGGTTGGCTTGTCTGTTTACAGGAAAAGTCACACTGTTCTGTAATGAGTCCTTTAAAGTTTGGGTTGATTTTTCTTCCAAGGCCAAGGACAGCCTGTTGTGACCTATAGGTAGAAGATATAAAGATAAAGGAGTAGAAACTTTAGGTAAAAAAATGGAAGGGAGAGCTGTGGATTGGGGTAGATAGCAGTAATGAACCTCTTCTCTTGAGAGACTGGAGGGTGTCTGGTTCTAGTGCAATGTGATCCTGTGTGGAAGGTGTGCCTACCCTTACAACACTACCTACCACACTGCCCCAATTCCCTGAAATGACTTTAAGAAGTGAGAATAAATGTTTAAAATGTCAAACCTGGGAGAATGAACTTGCTACTATGAATGAGTTTCCAAAAGTCAATGATGATCTCAGATCTTTGAATTGAGGAGGGGGTCTTGGAAACTAAAAATAATGAAGTTGAGGAGAAAGGGAAGGTTTGACCCTCAAGAATAGTAAGCAGAAACTATAGGCACCTAGGAAGAGAAACAAGTCCAAGCATTTCACCAGGATTGGCTCAACTTTATCGGTAAGCTTAGAAAAAATTATGGTGCAAGGGCCACTCTTCCAGACTTTCTAGGTCTAACAAGTTACCTAGAACTGAAAGGTAATCCAGGATGTGCCAAAAAAGTCTTTGGCAGAGCAGAGTCAGTGAACTGTACCTGACTTTCATTTCTGGTATGGTGGCAAGGGAGGTTACATAATCCAGAAATACAATTTCTAAGTAAGACCTGAGGATGCTTTCCATTGATAAAGATTTAATTCAGGGGATATTTACTTTGGCTTATTAGGACTCCTGTTTGCCTTATTTTTGCTCCTCTCTGTGAAAGAGAGAAGCAATAGTCTTTATTAGTACTGCTGTAGCCTTCATTTTGAAAGATCATTTAAAAAATGAGCAAATATTAGGCAAACTGGTTGTAATTAAAGCAATCAGCTCCTTCAAGTTTTACATTGCGGTGATTCAGTCAATGATCTTAAAATTATAAGCAGATGCTGAAATTTTTAGAAATAATCTAGTTCATCTACTTGCTGCACAAGATATGCTGAGTTTTCCTTTCTTTGGTTTTTATAATAACAAAGTGATAAGCCACCATCCATCAGGATATATATAATTTTTATAAGAGGGAGTCACAGTCACTTAAGTATTAAGGTTAAGGTTCAGTGTCAGACTGCACGAGTTTGAACCACTTACTAGGAAATGACCTTTAGTAAATACTGTGACTCAGTTTCACCATCTGCTTGTAGTTATTGTCCATATCTCCGCGAACTATTGTCACAATTGAGAATATTTAGAATAATGCCTGGCCTATAGTATATGTTCCATACATTTCAGCTATTATTATTTTTTTGTATTGATTATCCATGTTTTCTCGTTCAACCTGGACTTCTTGTGTGACATAGATTTGAAAACTGGTTGACAAGGAATAGGAGCCATAGGTTTAGATTATGATGCTTAGGAAGATACATTTTATTGCTTCCAAATAACAGCACCGTTTTTAGCAGCTTGATTTATTACTAGTCCCAGATTACAGTGGTAACCAGCACAGGCCCCAAAGTAGCAGAGCACACTGCAGCTTAGAATGGATGGACCCAAGCCAGAGGCCAACCTCAGCTCTCACTCAAGTGAAGTGGGCATAACCAAGAAACTAGAGGTGAAAAACATAGCCTGACCAAAGAAACATTCTATACTCCCCTAGAGTCCAATTAAAAATACATTAAAAACAATGATGTTCTATGCAGGATTTGACCTTGAAATAATCATTAATGTGACTTTACTTTCACTTACAAATACAACTATTCCTGAGAGGTAACATATGTGGATTCTCATTTAATTTTGATTTTCTGGGTTCCTTATTCCATGTCAAGGATTCCTCCACAAATGCTCAAGCTAGAAATTCACAATTGCCCTAGATATTTTCATTTTCCACATGCCCCAACTAAATGATAGTGTTGCTGGTTTCATTTCCTATTTATTGACACCACCCTCTCTTCTCCATCTCTAATTTATCTTAGGTGGAGACTGAGCATCAAAGCCCAGCTAAAGCTCAGTTTGAACATCTAGGAAATGATCACAAAAATCGCATTTTATTTTATTTTTTGAGACTAGGTCTTGCTCTTTTCCCTGAGAAACCGCAGGCTCATGTTGCCCATGGTACCATGGAAACAAGCAATCCCCAGCCTCAGCTTCCCAGGTAGCTAGGATTACAGGCACTCGCTACCACACCCAGCTATTTTTTGAGACTAAGTCTCACTATGTTGCCCCGGGTGGGTCACGAACCCATGGATTCAAGGGATTCCTAGTCTCAGCCTAGTCTAGGACTGCACTGAAAGGCACGCACCACCATGCCCAGCTTACAAAAATCATATTTTACACATTTATGTATAAATATGTGTGTATATAGTTATAGTTTAAGCCTTCACCATCTCATTCTTAACCTTTATGGATAATCTATTTACTTATGCCCTAACACTTGCATTTTTTTCAAAGACTAGAGATATTTTGAAAAGCAAACAGAGATAGGATTATGTTCCAGCCCTCCTTTTAAGCCTTTAATAACTCCTAGCTGGTGGCAGAAAGAATCTAAGCCCTTCACACGGTGCATATAAGCCTTCCCACTCAGCCCTTTCTCCTCATGGCAGCTCCATCTCTGCCCCCACCAGTTTTTGGGAGATGGGCACTGCCATTTTTCCCCCATCCCAAGCTTGAATTCATTAAATATTTATAAAATAAAGGAATGCCCAGAGACACATTAACAAACATGAACATTAAAAGAATTTTTATCTGTAGGGTTTCTATGAATTTCTATTTCTATGAATTTGTACTCAACCTCATCTCAGACTAGAGAGTGAAGTTCAAAGAGCATCTAAAGAACATATAAGAAGTGCTGATAAAACACAGTTTATAAGATATATGTACACAGATATATAACTATGTATGTGTGTATTTCCTAAAAGCCTACATACTTTTTACCAAGAAAACAGATTGATCTTTGCATATTTTTTCCAGGTTAAAGAAACAGATGGTTTTTGATTAGATAGTGCCAATTAACAAATAAAATTTAAATCAGGCAGCTCAGTTTTAAGATAAGATAAGCTTCACTAGAAAGATGGAGAATAAAAAGAACCAAAAGGACAGCAGGGTACAGATGCGACTAGTGGCTGAAGGAGTAGAGATGAAGCCCAAGAACAGCATCCCTGAACAGGGTGTGGTTGTGATCTGGTAGTGTCTTGTTGATTTATGCATGTGGCAACTCATCGATGTCATTTCAAGCAGCTGAAACTAAGCACTCACTATGTGCCAAGTGTTACACTCAACTACATGGAGACCTAGAAAAGCGTGGACCAGACCTTACCTTAAGGAGTTCAAATTTAGCAGAGGAGATAAATAAGGCTCTAATTGTGACCGTATCTTCAAATGTTGTAAGACATAGAGGAGCTTCTGCTTGAGTGATGGAACCAACAAGGAGCTCAACTCAAGGAAAAATTTTTAAAGGAGGTGGCATGAATTGAGTCTCTGAGGGAAATAACGAAGTGGGATTTGTTGAGGCTCCAGTATCCACAAGGAAGTCTGTGAATCCATGGAAAATAAGATTTCAGATGAAAAGTGAGGGGAAATGAAGCTGGACAGGTAGGTTGAGGACAAAATGGTGCAGTGTGAAAGGAAATCTAAATAACGAATGGAATAAGACTTCACAAACCTAGTATACTCACCTGGTGCTCAGAAACCAGAGTGGTGGGATTTCGTGGGATGGTGGCTCTTTATCCAAAAATGACTGAACTGGGTAATTTTTAATTAAATTTACAAATATAAAGCAATGTGCGCATGCTTGTAAGCGGCGGTCTAGGAAGGCGTGGCCAGAACCTGGGATCCTGGTTCAAGTCCCGCTCGGGGCAATGTAGCGAGACCTAGTCCCAAAAAATAGCTGGGTGTGGTGGTGCGCGCCTGTAATCCCAGCTACCTGGGAAGCTGAGGCTGGGGATCACTTGAGTCCGTGGTAGCCCAGGCCTGCGATTCCACGAGAAAAAAAAAGCAAGACCTAGCCTCAAAAAACAAAAACAAAAACAAAAACCTAACGCAATGTTTTTTAGTCAGTACTACAGATGTTGTCCTCTCATAAGCCATGGTTCAAAAGGGGAATTTTTAAAATGTGGCCAGACTCATTCTAGAATTTATCTTCTTTCCAAGAAAATATCTTATTTGCCAGGCACGGTGGCTCGTGCCTGTAAGCTTCAGCCTATGAAGTGGCCAGGACTAAGGATCGCGGTTCGAGTCCCGCCTGGGGCCCGTAGCGAGACCTAGTTCCAAAAAAATAGCTGGGTGTGATGGTGCGCGCCTGTAATCCCAGCTACCTGGGAAGCTGAGGCTGGGGATTGCTTGAGTCTCTGGTATCCCAGGCAACGTGAGCCTGTGGTTCCATGGGCAAAAATAAGGAGACCTAGTCTCAAAAAATAAAAAAGAGAGAGAGAAAGAGACAGAGAGAGAGAGAAAAGAAAATATTTTATGGGTATGGGGTTCTCACCTTTACATTTACACATTTATTTATACTCCTTTTTATTACAAATGATTCAATGCAGTAAATAGTGACTATAAAATAAAAGTGAATGATAGCTAGAAATAAAGAATTATGACCACAAAAAAACAGAATAAATAAAGTTCAAGACCAATGGAGAAAGTAAACTAATATGCAGGTAGTAGGAGCAAAGGTGTTTCTTTCATAGAGCTTCAAATTCAAGTCTAAGCTTCTTGTAAATAAAAACAAAGAGGCTGTCCCAGCCAGCTGTAATTCTCATTAGAAGAACAGAAACACATAGTGGCTCAGGAGATAAAGGTTCTAGATTGTGTCTTCTATCTTGTGTGACCTTGACTCTGTCACTGAGCCACTCATCTGCAAAGCACTCATCTGTGTAATGTTTAACAATATCTGAACCATCCTCGGGAGATTTAAGCAGGATTAAAAACATAGAAGTGCTTTGAAAAACATAAACTACCCTGCAAATTGAAGGTATTATTTCTAACAAAAAAAAAAAAATTCCTTAGATCTATTGGGTATCTGTCTACATTGTTGCATCTGCAGCCCTGCCGGCATGATTAGTAATTTGCCCAGTAAGTAACTGCTAGTCCACTACAGATGACTCCCTCTTTTGCTGTATATTTATTTAGAACTTTAAGTATGAAGAGCTGAGATAATTCATACTTGTCACACTGTTGATATGTCTCATTCACAGCTGATTGTCAGCACATTGTACAAATATCTTGATTTTTTCAATTTATTACCATTGCCCTTTTTCCATTACCATTGTCACCCTCCTCATACATGCACCCATTTTAACACCTGACATGTTATTTTATTGCTCTATTTCTTTATACAATGTGTATTTTCTGGCTTATGATTTTTGAAGTTAATCTAAATGCTAGTGTACTATCTATCAAGTCCATTGTTTCTTTCGGTCTCAGCATACTTCTAATATCTATGTGTGGTTTATGGACATCTAGCACACAGCAGGTATCATCCTCCACACTTACGGCTCCATTCCCCCAGACATCTAGGTTATTTTTAATTTCTGTCCATAATCTATTGCCAGTAAATGTAAATGATAAACACTCATGGTTTTCCATCTTACATAAGCTTCAGAATGCTAATTAAGCTGGGCACTGTGGTGCATTCCTATAAGCAACAGCTTATAGAGTGCAGCTGGGACTGGGGATCATGGTTCGAGACCCATCTGTGTCAACATAGCGAGACCTTGTCCCAAAAAAATAACTGGGCGTGGTGGCGCGCATCTGTAATCCCAGCTACCAGGGAAGCTGAAGCTGGGGATAGCTTGAGTCCCTGATACCCTGGGCAATATGAGCCTGTGGTTTCACAGGCAAAAATAGTGAGACCTTGTCTCAAAAAAAAAAAAAAATAATAAAGAATGCTAATTAAGTTTTTGAGAAACACTTTAAATGAGAAATTCTTTCTGAGATAAACTAGTTAAAGTATTCTCTCTACTAAGACAGGAAGAAAGGGATAAAAGAAAATGTGAGAAAAATGAAAGCACTTAAATGATTAAGTTAAAAATTTTTAATTATGTTTTGAAGGAGGAAGATATTAGAAGAGTAAAACTAGATGTGTCTGGAGAGTAGACAGGAACGAGTATAGGGATAACTGGCTGAATTATAGGAATGCCCATTCCCCTTTTGACTTTTCTGGGGTGTATGTATAGTAGGATGAAAGGTGAAAGAGTATCAAAATCTATGGAACTTTTGGAATTGACTTAAATTGAGCATTAATACTCTCTCACACGTAATGTACTTGGGTCACCTATATAATTGTGTATTGCGATCCAATCACTCAACAGTCTTAACCATTCTCTTTCCCTTGTGACTAAGTTCACCAGCTACGAAGACTTTGCTAATTCTGCTTGGGGAACCCAGGACCTAGTTGGGATTTCTTACCCTTCCCCATTCTAGTAGCAATGACTGATGTCAGAACATAATGTTTCTATCTGAATTTGGAGACATTCTGTCTTCTCAGTCATGGTGGATATACAAATGCGTACAGCTAAAATCTAATGTTTGTTTTCTCTACAAGCCATTCTAACCCTGATTGCATAAGAATACTGAGTATTCCTCTGAGCATATTTCAATAGTGTGACAAGTTTGAGCAAGTCAAGAGTTCTGTTCGTGTTTGTGTTAGCTTAGTGGTGATCAAGTTGCTCCACATTCTAATTTTTTTTCTTTCTACTCTTTCCCACTTACTATGATTTTTCAAATAACAATGAGAAAACGTGACTAAAAGAACAAAGCCATCTTCTAGGTGAGAAAAATCAACTGCTCATGTCATAACATCTACCAGTGTCTTAATTAGAATGTCTTCCCTCTCCTTTACTCTTCAATTCCATTTAACCTTGTCTTGTAGTATTTCACATTGATATCTTCCTCTCTATCACCTTATTCACGTTTCAATGCAAGCTGTAGAGACAAACGAGAAGTTGTAAATGTGCCTCAGTCTGCACAACCATATGTTCTGAAGCTCATTTGAGAGCAGTAAGACTTTGGGCAAATCCCAGAACATTCTTGGACTTCCATTTCCTCACTATACAATGAGAATATTAGTTCTATGGTGTCTAAATATCTTCTAGTTCTTCACTTCTTCCACTGCCAAAAATGTCCCAGCTTAGAGTAACAAGTCTCTCTTCTCACCTGCCATATCCATTCATTTTTGTCATTCTCTGACAGTCCTCTTTGCACAAAATTTTCTTTTTTAACAATCACAAATAAAAGCTGTGTATGTAGTTGTACATTTTTATTATAATACTATGGTATTATATAACATAATATTATACTATATATTATTATGCTATACTATAGAAGATATATTCTATCTTCCTCCTTTAAAATATATTTTAAATGTTTTAATTTAATCATAAGTATTTTCCTTTTTTCTCACATCTTCTTTTACCCCGTTCTTCCTATCTTAGAGAGCATACTTCAGCTATTTTATAGCAATAATAATTTCTCATTAAAATTATTTCTCAGAAAATTTCATTGGCATTATTATGTTAATACAAGACAGGAAAACATTTATTAGTGCTTATCAAAATACTTTATGGGCAAGTATATATAGTATATACTATATATTATAATTATATATTATATAATATATAATCATATATTATATATTCTATATTACACATATTATACTGTACACGATATTAATGAATGTCCACTATGAATGTTCTGGGTATTTCATAATATTGCTCAGTTAACTCCTCAAAATAAGGTATTTATTTTTGCTTTTTAAAATTTCATAGATTTACATCATTGATAAAACTGATTCAAACAGCACAGCTTCATATCTCATTATGTACACATGATTCATTCACCTTGCACCAATCCTTCAGTCCCAATACACGCTAACATTATCCCCACAAACCCTATTTCCCAGGCCCCCTGGTAACCATCCCTATTTTTCAGAATATCAGTTATTTTTGTACCAGATTGCTTTCTTGGTTATTTAAAATGAGTGAAAATATTGACTTATTTCATTTAGTAAAATCACCTAAAGCTTCATTCATATTGTTCCAAAGCATAGTTTCATCCCTCTTAACGGCTGAGTACTGTTCCACTGCGTATATGCACCACAATCCTTTATCCATTCACAGGTAGATGGGCATTTATGTTGATGCCTTATCTTAGCTATTGTGACTATAACTGCTGCTATAAACATAGAGGTACATCACTCTTTTTATACTAGGGTTTTCATATGTATCAGATAAACATCTAGAAGTGGTTGCAGGATCATTTTTCAGTTTTTAAAGAAATCTCATATCCTTTTCTATAGAGGCATTTGCAAAGTATTATTGTCCATATTTTACATAAACTAGAGAAAAAATTGAGGTTAAATAAGTTGTATGAGAACCTACAATTAGTGAGTGATGGAGTCTAAATCTATACTCTTTTCATTACAACCTACTGTTAATCACACATTTGAGTGCAAACCATTGTGCAGATCGTAAAAGCCCAAGCTGCTCTCTTTTCATCCCAAGTAACCATTGACAAAAGGTCAATGTGCCTGTGGTTTGTGTGTTTTGGGTAGCATGCTAGAAATTGGGGATATCTAGAAGTTATCATGGGGTCTTGTATTTACAGGAAGAGAAAAAAAGAGAGACAGAAAGAGAAGCCAAACTAAAGGAATGAGAAAGTTCAGAGAGGATTTCAGAGAGGATCATTATTATTTAGGACTGAGACTTTCTGGGCAGTTTCTTCAAGAAAACTTGAAGAAGTTATAAGGGCTAGAGAAAATGTCCTGTTTAAGAGGAACAAGCAACTATAACAGATAACATACAATTCAACTTGGCTTAAATATTAAATATTTCATATAAGAACTTCCAGTTAATCTCATGCTCCAGAACATTATCAGTACCTCTATTTTTATTTTAAAAAAATTAATTCTGTCATCTATCAATCTATCTAAAATTAATTAGGACCCATATTTTTCTGTTTTAAAATAATTCTATCTATCTATAAATAATTGAGGACCCATATTTCTTCCACCCTCATATTTTTGTTTTAAAATAATTAATTCTATCTACTCTATCTTATTTATCACTGAGGAACCTTTTCATTTATCTATCTATCTATCTATCTATCTATCTATCTATCTATCTATCTATCTATCTATCTATCTATCTATCATTGAGGAACCCATATTTATTATTTCTTCCACCCTTCTGTTTGGCCTCCTCATCCTAGTTTCAGAAAAGTTAAAGCAGTTCCTTTTGTTAAATGTACATATAACCCTAACAGAACTACTGAGAATGCTTTTCCTCGAGTTTATTTGAAAGAGCAAACATATATTTCCTAGTAGTTCACACAGCAGACTTGCATTTGATTCATTTACCGGAATTAAGATATGTGTCCAGACTTAACCAATCAGTGAAAGAACAATGAATGAGACAGGCTAATCGGCACTGACCCACGAGCTCTCTTCTGAAAACTGAGGAGGTGGGCGGACACCTCTGTGGAACCAGCGCCGCCGCCAGGCAGAAGGGAGGAAGGGCTGTGAGCTGGTCCGGCTGACTTCACTTCAAGCCAAGGCAGTAAGTGGCAGTGCGCTGGGAAACTAACCTTAGCAGGGGCTTCACATAAATTTCTAATGGGAACAGGATTGGCTCATTGGGTCTGTAGATCAAAATCAGTATTTTTAGGACTAGTTTGGAAAACATACTTAAAAAGAAAAGAATGAATGAAACAGTTTATCTTGGCAGTAGTAGAAGATTCTACACTATTTTCTTTACCTGCTATGCAAATGGGGCTAATTTCAAGGGCTATTAGCATGGCTTCTATTCTATCTAAATTATTAACTCATACCCCCTACATTTTCTGTTTTTTATTCATTTTCAAGGTTGCTCGAAATGTCAAATGTATCGCAAGAACTCCTCTTGCTCCTTTACCGTTGACCTTTTCTTTCAAGCCTAGTAGTTCAGTTTCTGACTATTGGGCAAAAGACTGCCCACCTTAAGAGGCAGCTATGAGAGGGATAAAATGGAGGTGTGGGTCATCTGGTGCAAACTCAACATGGAGACTGACAGAAAAGTAACGAGTTTTCCAAGTTCAGGCTTCTGAAGAGGAAGAGCTCTTCTATTCAAAGTTTGAAAAATCTCCATGCAAATATAAGAAAATGTTAATGCAGTTAATAGTCATTGTTTCTACTATGCCAAGCACTGTATTAAGTACGTATCATATGTTGACTCAATCATGTCCCACAACAACTTCATGAATTAAGTAGGGGGGTCTTCAGCTGTAAAATGGTAATAACTGAGACAAAGTACTGTTGCATAACATTTCCAAGAACACACAAGTAGTAGTGGGTTCAAGATTTAAACTCAGGTCATTAGCTCAGACATCACTTTGTCTCTCCTTACTTCTTAAGAAGTGACTAATCAGGTTAAAGTTTTGTTGTAAATCAATAAACATACTGGTCTTATTAGACTTATCAAATGTCTGGCACTGTGCTAAGCGCTTTTCAAGTATCTTTATGTTTGGTGGCAGTCATGCAAGGCACTTTTAGGCATCTGTAGGTTAAGAAACCAAGACTTAAGAGAAATTAAACAATTATGAACAAAATTACACACAGTACATGACATTGCTAGACTTCAAATTCAGATCTGAATAACTCCAAAGTGAATTTTCTTAATTGTGCAGATAGTGGAAATGGATTAACTTTCATGTGAAGATATGAATTCATAAAAACTAAAAGAATAGGCATTAAAGGCCATGGATTCACCAGTCTGTCAGTTGCTTTTACATCATTATTTTAGTTCATCTTGATTATAAACATCTTGGGGGGAGTAGATCTAACTTCTGAAAACTTGGAATCAAGTTAGGTATTAAATTATTCTTGTCCAGATAAACTATTATTTTTCAGAAAGATGCAGAGATTGAAAAAAGAAGAGGCATAGGATGGTTGAGACAGAAGGCCTGGAAATAAACCGCAAAGCATTGCGGGCAAGTTAACTCTCTGGGTTCATTTGCTTCATCTGTGAAGCAACAGAGGTTGGCCTGAATGATGCTACCATTCTAAAAGCCAGACTGCTCTCCTTGGGATATCTGCAATGTGTGATTCAGAGAGAAGATAATTCCCACTCTTGGGAGTGTGTGCATGTCAAGCATACAAGCTTGCTGAGTGAGATTCATAAAATGTACTTTCACCTTGTTTTTTGGTTCCCTCTGCGTATGCCCACCTTATGCTTGGTTTCCAACTCACCAAGTGGCATTAGGGGAGCATGCCCCTCCCAGGAGAAACAAGGTTATCATTGCATCAGACTGACCATTTTCAGTTTTCCAGTTATTGTATCTGACCCTTAGTTAATTTCCTCAAAATTAACCCTTAATTTCCCTACCTGCCTTTACAGTTCCAGGCACACAGCAAGCGCTGATCACACACTCACAGTATGGATCTAACAAAGATAGGCTCTTCCCTTTTGAGGTTTCTTTTATCAAAAACTCACTATTAAAAAAACTCAACATGTGGGGCCCGTAGCGAGACCTAGTTCAAAAAAAAAAAAAAAAAAAATAGCTGGGCGTGGTGGTGTGCGCCTATAATCCCAGCTACCTGGGAAGCTGAGGCTGGGGATTGCTTGAGTCTGTGGTACCCCGGGTAACAAGAGCCTGTGGTTCCATGGGCAAAAAGTAGCAGCAAGACTTAGTCTCAAAAAAAAAAAAAAAAAAACACAAAACTCAACATATTTAATTAAGCACGTTGTGTTTATAGTGGTGTTTCCCAAACATGCTTGATGATGGGAAACTTTCGATACTTACTCAGCCTATGGACTTTAGAACTGTCCCATGAAGATTCCAATTCAGGCGGTCAACAGAGGGACTTTGAGAAGTCATGTTTTCCACAAATGTACCTGGTGTTTTTAGCATCAGATCAGTTTTAAAATGACTAATGCAAAGGCTAAGGAATTAACCAGGCATTGTGTGATACTAGGAAGTTCACTACCATAAAATTTTAAGTTTATAATCTACTGGGAAAACAATTCATATACATAAAAGTGATGTTTGCCAATACAAAGTGGAATATATAAGTGTATAAAAAAACAGTAAATGCAGGGGAAGGTGAAAGCTCTGGACGGAGCTCAGGAATAAGATTTGGTTTATGCTGCTGAAGATGCAGAGAACATGAGTAAGCACGGAAGGCATGAGGAGAGGAGTGGCAAGGAATGGCATAAATGTGACAATAGGGCACGACTAGAGCAAAAGAAATGCAGTTGGTAAGTTCAAGCTTAAAACGGAAGGGACTGGCAATCATTTAAGATTTGAGCTGAAGAGGAAACATTGTCCATTGAACATTAAACACTGAACAATGTTCAAGCAGGTGAATCTGGTTATGATGTTTGTCAGTGACTCAAAGGTTCTCATCACGAGAACTTAAAATCTAGATCACTAAGCCCTAACCCCAAAGCTCTAATTCAGGAAGCTTAAGATGAAGTCAGTATGTGTTTCCACGTGATGTTGATGCTACTGGTTCACGAAGCTCTTTGAGAACCACTGCTCCGTGACGGACTGGAGAAAGAGTGAAGTGGGGACAGCTGAGGGCCAGGATAGGGATAATCTTTAAAATGGAAGTTGGAAAGAATCACTGAAAGAAGTTGTTACATTCTGGATACTGGAACATGACAAAAAAAGAGGAATCAAAATTATTTGGAGTTCAAACCTACAGAGCAAAATGGCAAGGAAGTAAATGGAAAATGGTAGATATAAGACTTTCTTGATTAAGAAAGATAAAAAATTAAGATAAATTAAAAAATTCAGCTTGATCACGAGTTGCTACTTGGGTTTTATATACTGGTCTTCCTTTACATTGCCACTGGTCACAGGAGCAAGGTTCAGATGTCCAATACAAAAAGGCAGAGACTTGCAACAGAGTCAAAGAAGTGTGCTGTACACTCACTGGATAAATTGGGTAACCACCATTTGACTGTCTTCCAACATGACCTGACCCACTTAGCCAGCCAGTTCCAGGTTGAGCCCCAGAGTATTGTTTCAAATCAATCATTTGTGCAGACTCACACCCAAACCAGAAATTCTTGCTTAGGACCAGAACCACAACTGCCGTCATTGTCACTCCACACCCACCTGACAACTGTGAACCTTGACTCACTGGACCACAAATTTTCCAATTTCTGGGAAGGGCAGCACCTTGGTACTTTTCATACTCCCCACAAGAGGGCCCCCTCAAGTTCCATGGAGAATGGGTGAACCTAAGTGAATGAAGAGTCTCCAGTCAGGGGTGTAGAGAATATCTAGTGATGACAAAGAATCAGCACTTGAGAAATTATCAGCAGAAAGAGAAGCCAGGACTCCCTTCCCGGGACATGAATAGAGCGGGGAAGGACAGTAGTCCTTGCATACCATCCTCATCAACCTCCCGGTCTTGTCAACATTCTATGAATTTAAGCTATCAACTAGACAGTCAATGCCATCACACTTGGCCTACATCCAAAACAAAACTTGCTTTCCTCATATCACAGGAAGAGGAGAAACACAGAAATGAGCACCCTTAGGGCAGAAATTTCAATTCACTTGACAGAGGAATACTTTATCTAGAAACATATGATAGCCCTATAGAAAGAAATCTCCTGATACAACATGCAAACCTACCGAAGACATTCAGGAAAAAGAGCCTGTTCGTGTAAACATCACTCCTAAAATCTGGGTTGCAAATGATGTCATTCTAGGATGAGACGACAGAGGACATCTCATTTTGTCTAGCACTTTGGGTTGGGTTAACCACAATTTGCTAATATGGCTAAACTTTTCCCTGTGTAAGAAACATTTTATAATCCTTTCTAGAAAGGAAAATTTTGAATTCACATATTTAACATTTACCAAGTGTCAACTTAAGACCAGGAATCACACTGTGAGCTGAGAATACAGTAGTGGACAAAAGTAATAAAAAGCTTGGCATTCAGGGAACTAATATTATAATGCAGGGAAATGCACAGAAAGCAAACTAGATGAATTTTAGAGAATGCCAGGATAAGTACTGTAAGTAATAAGGCATGGAAGAACATTATGGAGTTGGGGGAACAAGGACTTTATGATTTCCAGTACGCTATTTAAGGAAGATCTCACCAAGCAAAGAACATGGAAACACATAAGGGACTAAGTCCAGTGACTATGAGGAAAGACATCTTAGAAAAGGGAACACCAGGCCAAAGGGCCATGAGATGAGTTTTATCATGCTTTCCCTGTCTGTCCAGACTACCAGACAGTGGGATACAAGATAATGTCAGTACCAGAAAATGGGTACCAAGAGTCCAGGTCAAAGTGAGGGCAGCCCAGAGCAACATCCCCCACATGAATCTAACCTATACTGGCTTAACAGCAAACAATGGCTTCTTTTGAGATGTTCAGTGATTCAAATTAAGCAAATAGATCATGAAAACTATCTACCAATTCACAAGGTTAACTGTACAGATAAGAGTTAACACAGAAAGTCTGAGAACGCTACTCTTTTAAATATTTTAATTTAAATTTTTTAAAATTTGCATATATGTATATTTGTATTATATTAGTCCATTATTGTGTACCCCGGGGCTTTCCCACTTCGCTAACACCTGTTAACCATCCTGATCTTTTGTGCTCTTTGCCTCCCCTGCCTTCTCCCTCCTTTCTCACTCCATTGTTCAATCCCATTGGTTATTTTTTCTTATTCATTTATTTTTCCCTATACCCATCATACAAGTGACACCATCCTGTCTTTTTTTTTTTTTTTTTTGGCTTATTTCTGCTAAATATAAGTCTTTCTAGTTCCATCCATGTTGCTGCGAATGACATGTTTGTCCTCCTTGATTGATGCGTAGTATTCCATTGTGTATATGTACCACTTTTTTCAGCCAATCGTCTGTCTTGGGGCATTTGGTTTCTTTCCAAATCTTGGCAATTGTAAACAGAGCTGCAATAAACATGCGTGTACAGGTGTCCTTTTGAATTAGTGTTTGCATGTCCTCTGGGTAGATTCCCAGTAGTGGGATTGCTGGGTCAAATGTTAAGTCCACTTTCAACTGTCTGAGGGTCCTCCACAGTCTTCCATAGTGGCTGGACCAGTTTGCACTCCCACCAGCAGTTAAGAGAGTTCCTTTGTCTCCACATCCATGCCAACATCTGTTGTATCCATTTTATTTATATGGGCCATTCTTACTGGTGTAAGATGGTATCTCAGTGTGGTTTTAATTTGCATTTCCCTGATAATTAGTGATGTGGAGCATTTTTTCATATATGTATTAGCTATTTGTATCTCTTTGGTGAAGTGTCTTTTTAGTTTTCCCCATTTTTTGACTAGGTTTTTTGCTGTTTTTGTTGAACTGTAGGAGCTCTTTGTGGATCTTTGTTATCTCACTATTGTCACTTGTCTGGAGGGCAAAAATTTTCTCCCAGTCAATTTGGTTTCTTTTTGTTTATTGTCTCTTTTGCTGTACAGAAACTTTTTAGTTTGATATAGCCCCAGCTGTTTGTTTTCCTTCATTTTTTTGCCAGCCATAGTTGTTTCCCAAAATGGATTTCTGAGGTGAAATTCATGAAGGGTTTTACCCAGGTTTTCTTCTATATGTTTTATGGTTGCAGGTCTCACTTCCAGGTCCTTTATTCATTTTGAGTTAATTTTTGTACAGGGTGTGAGGGCGTTGTCCTGGTCCATTTTTTTTTACAAGTTTTGATCCAGTTTTCCCAGCACCTGGTCCATTTTTTTTTTTTTTTACAAGTTTTGATCCAGTTTTCCCAGCACCATTTACAGAAGAGGTTATCCTTGTTCCAGAGTATGTTTTTTCCCCTTTGTCAAAGATTAGTTGACCATATATGTGTGGTTTTATTTCTGGGTATTTGATTCTGATCCATCGGTCTGTTTGTTTTTTGTACCAGCACCATGCTGTTTTAATTATTATGGCTTTGTAGTATAGTTTGAAGTCTGGAATACCTCCATTCTCTCTTCTGTTTGTCAAAAGAGTTTTGGCTATTCAGGGTCTTTTGTTGTTCCATATGAATTTCAGTAATTTTTATTCTATTTTTGTTCTATCTCTTAGAATGTTACTCTTAAATGACCTGTGTGCTAGGGTAGGTCTCTGCCGGAGTCTGGGAACTTTGTCTAAGACTTCCCACTATTGCCTGTATGAGAGTGGCTCTCCAGGCTTGTGAGGTACAATGTGATTTATGCTGAGCATCTGCTTTCCTTCCAGGGACCTAAACTTTGGTTACATGCTAGGTATGTATACTCTGTGATATATACCACATCTCTAACGTAGCTGTTGGGAATGCAAAATGGTACAGTTGCATTGTAAGAGAGTTCGGTAATTTATGACAAGAGTAAAAATACTCTTCCCATATGATTCATCATTCACACTCCTTAGTAGTTAGCCAAAGGAGGTGAAAACTTGTGTCCACACAAAAACCTATACACAAATACTCACAGATGCTTTATTCATAACTGCCAAATTTGGAAGCAACCAAGACGATCTGCAGGAGGAGTAAGAAATAAATTGGTATTTCCACACAATGGGATATTATTAGAAATTAGAGTATAAACAAGCTGTGAAACCATGAAAATACAAGAGGAACCTTTAGTGGAAATACTAAGTGAGGGAGGCCAATCTGAAAGGCAATACTCTCTAATTCCAACTTTGCAATATTCTGGAAAAAACAAAACTAGGCAAGTAATTTTTAGAAATTTTTAGGGCAGTGAAAATATTCTCTATGATACTATAATGATGTATACATCTCATTATACATTTGCCTAAATAAAGTACACTATCAAGAGTAATTATGATGATGTGTCAGTATGGCATTCATTAATTGTAACAAATGTGCCACGCTGGTAAGAGATGTTGACAATGAAGGTGATTATGATTATATGGTGGCAATGTTTATACCATCTCTCAATATTTGTGAAATAATACCTCTTTAAAAAAAAGCCTTAATTTTTAAAAGTTCATATATAAAATAGAAAAAATTGGGGAAAGAATATTTATATGACATCACATTTACATGCTACACTGGGATTACAATTTTAACTGTCTGTTATGAAGCAAGCCATACAATCAGGGCTTTTCCTATATAAATTACACCACACAATACAGCATGACACTCTCAGTACAAAAACAAAGATTATTAACAATCAAAGGGAAAATGAAAGATCCAAGAGCAGCCCTAAACTCTGGGGTATTTCAGTTCAATAAAGCACTTAGGAAATCTATTTTAGAATTCAAATCCTTAAGGTTTCTTTTTCCAACATTCATTTACTAAGATTAGTCTCATATCCTCCCTTAATTCAATTTTTATTAAAAATTTTGCTTCCACATATTTATTTCCTGAAAAAAATAATTTCACAACTTTAACACTTTAATGTCATTTTATGCTACAAAAGCTTTATTTGCATATATTTTAGTTGTTCACCCAGTATTCCAACTGTGAAATATTAAATAGATGAGATCTGCAGGGAAGCATAAAAGAGAAAATAAATCTATAGTGTCATTAGTAGTTATTGTTTATACCAGTTCCTTTTTAAGATATTCCACTGAATTTTTCTGCAAATGACATTTGAGAAGTTGTCGTCAAGAGTAGATTTCCAGAGTCAAGAGTACAATAGTTCAACATATTTTACGGATGATACCTGATAGTTTATAAGTAGATGCAAATCATTTTTTGCTCCATTTTTTTTCAAAAGTCTTGGATAATGAGGAATCATGACTTTCACCACTACTGTAGTGCTCATATAAAGTCTGAAATTGAAAACACATATCTGTTTTGTAATTCTTTTAATATAATGTATTATCAGGCTAATATTAACTCCAAATATTCTAATGTTACAAACTGTTCTTTTGCTCTTGTAGTTAGGAGATATTTTACAAACTATTAGAGATAATTAAGAATTTTAAATACCTAACTCTGCCCAAGCATCAGTTATCATGATATAGAGCTCAATTTTTCTGTAAATGATATGTAACAGAGCCAATATCTTAAGACCTTTGTGATCTTTCTTAATTTTTCTTAAATAAATGAAGGGAAAGACATTTAAAATTCATATAAATTGTTGTGTAAGCATACTAGCTATATTAATATATATATATATTTTTTTTTTTTTAAAAGAGAATTTAAAACTCAGTAACACCTAAATTATGAATGAGCTATTTTGACATCAAGGAACACATAACTTTAGTGATAAAGCAGCTAATTTACCTCAATTTTATAAAAGCTTATTTTGTTTGGCTAATTCTAAGTCTCAAAGCCATTGATTCACGCACTTGAGAAAATTTAAATGAATACAGAGTAAATACCTCCAAAATGTAACCGACATCTTAGACAGGCCTTATCCGTAAACCCAGAAAATTAACAGTGCTTTTATTTTTTTCCCATTGTTATATAATAATGCTTTAACTAAAATAATTATGAGCTGCTTGGTAACTAAAAAGTAAGTCATTCACTTGCATATCAGTTAGCATATACATGTTAAGTATACACAAGTTTCTAGAAATGACCAGATGTTTGATGGTAATGAGAGAATGGAACAAATATAAACAAATATTGGCAGACTGAAAGGTTTGATATTTGATTTGAGAATTGTACTGTTACATATAGCTTCACAGAAATCAGTACAATGATAAATATTGATTTCTCTAGGATGGCTAAGAAAAAAATTGGTTGGAAGAAATGAATTCAAAAGTTGTGTTAAGAATGGTGTTGACTTAAAAGAGATTCCTTATTAAATTTATTCCAGTTGAGATTTAACAGCAATTTTTCTTTACACATTTGCCTTAACTTACTTAATATACAAAATAACTAAATTCATGTCAATACACAATAGACACTTACTTTAGCAGCTTTCAAAATTGAATTAGGAGAATTCAGACCAACTAGTTGGCCCAGAACATGTTTCATCTCTTCAGTGGTTCCCTTAGTTACCTGGTTATCTATAAAATATAAATATGTCCTCAATAACACATGAGTAGCAATAATATAGGGTCATATAGAAATACGTATTCTGTTTAACAGCACAATAACTGCCGTATTTGTAATCACTGATCATAGCCCCTTACTTAACCTAGGATAAGAAACAATTGCCAACAAGTTCAAAAAGGCAATTTAATTTATTTTAGTATTTAACATAAAAGGAACTTTCTTAATGAAGGAGGCGAGCTAGAAAAGAGTAGCCATATTTATATTTTGCTTTTATATGTTACAGCTAAAACTATATTAGTAATCTGGTAATAAACTGATTTTAAAGAAGTACCTGGATGAGTTTGAATTTGAACATATGGATGTGCCAGAAGCTCAGGAATGGATATCCTCTGTTTAGGGTCCCTTATTAAACAACACTTTAAAAAAATTAAAAAGGAAAAAAAAAGACTTATTTTTTTAAAAAGACAAAGCAAATATTCTTATGTAATGCTGATGTTTGTCCAGAATGCATCATACTGATCAGACTGCAGTTGTTTTCTACATAGCCCACTTAGGTTTAAACCCATACTCTCTCTCCAAAGTAGGTAGGGAAACACTTTACCTCAAAAACGTAATTTGGAAAAAAAGAAAAAAAAGCTAATTCAGTTAGCAATTCCATTTCCTTCATCATTCAAAGGTTAACTTTTTTTTTTTTTTTTTTTTTGAGACTAGGTCTCACTATTTTTGCCCGCAGAACCTCAGGCTCATGTTGCCCGGGATACCACAGACTCGAGCAATCCTCAACCTCAGCTTCCCAGGTAGCTGCGATTACAGGCTCACACCACCACGCCCAGCTATTTTTTGGGAAATAAGTCTCACTACGGGCCGCAGGTGGGACTCAAACTACGATCCTTAGTTCTGACCACTTCATAGGCTGAAGCTTACAGGCATGAGCCACCGTGCCCAGCCCTCAAAGGTTAACCTAACCTTTGACTTTAAAAAGAGTTAGTTATATCTAACTCAGTTACGTTTCCTGTTTCAGCTTTCTTTGAAATAGACAAATATATGAAATCCTATCTATTTTCATATATTATTAATGTTACCTTTAACACATCTTGAAGATCTTTCTCTGGAATATCGGGAAATTCAATTTCATGATTAGGATCAATTATGGCATGTAATTTAGAAATCTGGTTAATTATATGCTGAAATGGTGTTTTCCCATAAGTCATGTAGTACAAAATACATCCTAAAGACCAGACATCACTTTTGGGGCTTATCTAAAAACAAACAAATAAATAAATCATACTTAACATCAACAAATGTGCTAATACTAGATTATGCTTATATGACAAAACATCATTTTCTGCTTTTATTACATTTGATCATCTTATCAAAGGAGATATTCTTCATTTTGAATCTTTCAACAAAGTCTTAACTAAATTTTTTTTTTTTTTGAGACTAGGTCTCACTATTTTTGCTTGTGGAACCGCAGGTTCATGTTGCCCGGGGTACAACAGACTCAAGCAATTCCCAGTCTCAGCTTCCCACATAGCTGGGATTACAGGCGCATGCTACCACGCCAAGCTATTTTTTTGGAACTAGGTCTCACTACGTTGCCCCTGGCAGGACTCGAACCGTGATCCCCAGTCCCTGCCATGGCTTCCTAGGTTGCCTCTTACAGGCACGCACCACCGTGCCCGGCAAATAATTCAACTAAAACAAAATATTACATTTTTGTTGGCTTATGAAAATACAAAACTAAAAATCATACCTAAAATTTTTTAATTTGTCTTCACCCAAATTAGCGGATAATTTTTTTCTTATAAATTAATTCACAAATACATATAAAATATTAGTTTTTTTTGTTTGTTTTTTAAGTAATCCTAAACCTAAGAAAAGAAGCTACAGAGTCATAATGAGCTGTCTTAATGTTGGCCTTATCAAATTGTATGTTTCTCTTGATTCTTTACTAAAACGAATAATAATTGATATAATATAACCATAAGACATGGTTACGAGGAACAATTTCTGGTTCTAGCAAGTACTCAATGAATAGTTTTAAAATATTCTTGGCATTAAATAATCTCATTAAACTATTGTTGTAGTGCAACAAAATTACTCATGATTTTAGAAATAAATCTACAACCAAGCATACCAGTGGACATAAAAAATGAGAATAGCTAAATTCTTCCTTCAAAAGATACTCAAACCCACATTTAAAAAAAAATGTAAACACATATCCTGCACAAGGATTAGTCTAAACCAAGTGACAAAGAAAGGCAGAAATGAAAAATAAATAAATAGATATAGACAACCAAATGTAAAAGTATAAAAGGGAAAGCAAAGATAACAACCTTAATATTAGTAAAAGAGAGCAAGACAAAATGAGTTGAAGACAGAAAACCACTTTATAGAGATAAAATGTACAATCAAGCAAAACATTTCTATTTAATAAAGCCACATTTCACTGGATTATAGTAAGCAAAACTATATTACACTTCTTTGGAGGGCAGGCAGGTATATAAGATATTAAGATCCCCAGGTATATAAGTAATATGGTAGCAAAACAAAACAAAGGTAAAATATTTACAACAAAAACTAGGAACCCAGAATGTGAATGGAGATGCACCACCAATAGCCACAAATCCTGCATAAGTGCCATTTGGAGCAAACAGCAGAGGGAAATGATAAAATTATTTATTAGATCTCATAACAAAAATTCCAAAAAGTCAACAGGTGTTCCTCAGGTGAAATAAACTTGAGGCTAGATTGGGAGCAGTTTGTACTCTACAATAGCAGATATTACCTCATGGCAGGATAAAAATGTCTTCTACTCAGAATTACTAAAGCCACTGGATAGAAGGTCTTACACATTGAAACAATGAGTTGACAACTGAACAAGTTTGAGCTCTACACAAAACTGAAAATAAAGTAAAAAGGAGTTTTAAAAGTAAAACTACAAATATCAGACAGAAATGAAAAAGAAAAAAACCACTACAGTAAACCTGTAAGCTAAAGCAAGCCTCAAAGTAAAATCCAGTTTTAATTATAAGAATACTAAGATTAAACTAGCAATTATTTAAACCCAGAAGCTAGAGAAGATATAAACCGAAAAAGGGAATACAAATAATAAAGACAAAAGCAGAAATTAGAGAACAATGGAAAATATAGTTAAGAAATGAAACCGAGTCCTAGTTCTTTAAAACTAACAAAGCCATGGCAACTTAATCAAGAAAAAGGAAAATGGGAAGATGACAAATCTTAGTATTACAAGAAAAGGAAAAGTTAAACATATTCTACTTGTTATAACTTCATGCCATGCACTTGAAATAGAAGTTCATAATTTTCTAGGAAGAAAAATACAAGTTAGTAAACAAAATCATATTTATCAAATAATTATTTTGAGCTCGATAAAGTATTAAGTGTTTTATATTTTCTCATTTAATGTTCAACTACTTTTAAAGAAGAAACAGTTGTTAGCACAATCTACAGATGCAAATAACAAACAAGTTAAGTCACAAAGACAGCTGCTGATTAAGAAGCAGCTGCTCCATGACCCGAATTCACATCTCTGGACAACAAGGTGTACTCACACCTGTTTGGCTACAGTGCTAGAGAGAACGGAATAGCTGGGGAGTTGAATAAAATATGGACCCAACATATGGACCCAACAAAAAGCAAATGAGGCTAAAACAAACATCATTGAGGTGGTGAAATGAGATGAACAGCCGGTGGGTAGGTCAGGAAAAATTACACACTAGAGCCTGCGCTTGAAAATAATTCACAAATAAATCAATAAATGTTAGGAAGTAAAATGTCAGAGAGAATAAAAATAGACTTCAGAGACTATAAATTGTCATTTAAAGGTGTGCAAATCAGTCAATTTGGTCTTAACTTTTTTAATTTAAAAACTCAAAAAAGTCATGGTTGCATTTCCTATAGGAACACTGTGAGGCATCACATTAAAAGCACTGTATTTAAAGAACAATCTCAAATCAATAAAGGGTGAAATTGAATCCTATAACAATCTGCTTAAAGCATCAAGCAGAAGGCTATAATGCCCTAAAAAGCTGAAGAATTTAAAGGAATAATTTCCACTTAGTTGTTAAGTTTATCCAGAGAATAGTCCATTTCCTACTGATACCAAATGGAATGCAAATATTCTTTAGATACCTTCGATTTGGATTTCCCATTTTCTCTTGAGGAAGACATATCTTTGATTGCTTCAGGTGGCATATAATTAACTGTACCAACCTATTTGCCAAGTTACAGAAAACACAAATTAGTGAAAATACTTCAGCCTTAGGTGTTTTTCTTATATATAAATGCCAGATTCTTGGAAACATGGATAAATGCAATTTCAATAATGAAAATCTCAAATAATTGAAAATCTCAAATAATTGATAATAATAATATATATATATATATATATATTTTTTTTTCCAGATTTAAGAAGAGCTTATTGCTGTGAGAACCTGGGTGAGGTCCACTAACCCAGGTTGGGGGGTTAGTGAAGCAGTTGATAATGTTAAGATTTCTTTACAACCAGAAAACAAATTGAGTACATAATCAGAAACTTGACTCTGAGCTGTTCCTATGATTATGATGGGCAACCAACATAAAACCGTTCAAATTAAAATTACACTAGTTGACCATAAACTTTGAAGGAATTGATCAGTCACTCATTTCTGTGTTAGAACAGATTCAGAATGCTTTTTAAAAATCAACCAACCACCTAACTGTCTCCAAGTATTCCCTGGTGTCCAAACTGAGATAGAATGGGTATCTAACTCGTCAAAAGATTTTCCACAGAGGGTTGTGATGGTTCAATGCATTTGTTCTGTTATAAAATAAATAGCTATGTTTTTAAACACAGAATACCTATATTTAAGGATTTGGCAAGAGATAGTCAAACTGATTTAAAACTAATTAAATTATATTTTTGATATAAAGGGAGTGCCAAATAGAATTGTTTGAAAGGCATACAGCTCATCTACTCAAGTTTAGTTTCATTACTATGATTAAGGCAGATTCACATACAGATAAAAGTAACTTTATACATGGAATATGTCATCTTGGTTACTAGCAGAATTTTCACGTTATTTTTTCTTTTTTTTTTTTTTTTTTGGTGCCATCACCTCAGTTTTTAGGGGACAATTGTTTACTTTGCTATCCATCTTATCACGAAAATGCAATGATTAAAATATTATGCAGGCCAACAATATAAAGGTCCACCTAAAAATCTTTTTTCTAAAGTGGTAGGAAAAGCTTTATTTTTCTGGAAAAATTAAATAATCTAGCCTCAAAGACAATGAAAAACAATAGCTGCAAGTCCCTTTTTGGTTGCTATCAGAAAATTTTGAAACAAAGTTGCAGCTGAATTTTAGATCATTGCTGAGATGATTTCCAAGGTTTGTATTATTGTCTCACTATCTAAGCTATAGGAAAATTATTGAAAATTGCTGGATATATTTCTCCCTAATCATGACTTCCTATAGTAAACTATACTATACTATAGCATATAGTTTATATATATATACTATACATAGTATATATATGTATATACATATAGTTTATATATATATACTATACATAGTATATATGTATATACATATAGTTTATATATATATACTATACATAGTATATATATATAAACTATATGTATAGTATATATACATATATATATACATATAGTAAATAATAGTAAACTATGCTAACAATGCTTTGCTTTGGTTTTAGAATTATGTAACTTCTTACAAAAAAAAGCACTAAATCCTTTGAAAAATGAGGTCAGTGGAAGAAAAAAACCCCAATAGTAAAAAATTCCATAGGTGAAAAGGAATTGACTCTGTGGTAAGTAAGCATTCACTGAGTCTTACCTGAGAGTCTTTAACAATACTGGTTGTATCTGGCTGCATTTGGTTTGCGATGCCAAAGTCAATTAGCTTTAACATTCCATCAACTATCAGAAAGTTGGCAGGTTTCAGATCACTGTGAACAATGCCTTCAAAATAAAAGTTCATTCCAATATAACAATATTCAATAGTCTAAATGAGGCAAAACATTTAAGCAATCTGTTCAAGTTCTATGGTCAAAGTAACAGTGCCATACACTGAACCCAACAGTTTGGTTACACAGTTTATGCTCTTAAACAACATTGACTCACTACTAATGAATATTGTAAATTATACTGCCAGATCTGTAAGACCCAAATGCCCTGACACCTTCAATCCTACAATTCTCCAGTCTTGGAAGGAAGACATTAGAAAAAAATTAAAACAATCAGGTTAAATTATTTCAGAATAAGGTAAAAGCATATGTCCTAAAAAAGAATGAAACCCCATTAAGTGAAAAAAAAAAAAATCAACCTAGAAGGGAGGATTAATAGTTAAAAATGTAAAACTAACTCTCACACAAGGCACATAATATAAAATGACTAGGAGAATAAGTGAAATTAACATCTTAGATTTTAGGGCTCATGAATCCCAAAGTATCAGATCTGCTATAATTCAAGTATCTGAACATCTAGGATTATGATTATGGATGTAGGGAATTGAGTTCATGTTCTGTTTTCTCTGGTTAACTTTGGATAATAGTTATATCCTTTATGACAGTGTTATAAAGAAATGGCTTTGTTCCTTTTCCATAAGCTTCTAAATATTTAGGTTATCTAGTCTAAAGGTACCAATAATTATTATCTTAATATTATAGGTATTTATTTCTCTAAAATGATGCTCAACAAATATTTTAATTTTCACATAAAGAGATTTAAAAATACCATGCTGATGAATTGTGTAAACTGCCTCCAACATGTTTTTCCAGTAACTCTTACGCTCCCATGGGTTGATGGATTTTTTCTTTTTAAGCCAACTATTAAGATCAATATTTCCACACTCCATTACCATGTAGATGTACTGGTCTGTGATTTCACTGCCATTAAAAACAAATAAACCAGTAGAACAATAAATGGTTAGGTATTTGTTGAGATTTACTCAGTATATGAGTATTATAACAAAACAAAGGTTATTTTAGAGAGAAATTCTTACTAATCATAAAGTCGGATGATCTTATCACTATGTTGTTGCAGTTTATTCAAATAAGCAATTTCATTGCGATAACTGTCAATTGTTTGGTTATCTGCTTCTTCTAAGTTCACATACTTTATAGCATATATCTGTTTCTTTTCATTTAACACCTGATATACCTATACAGTAAAACAAAGAAGAAAGAAAGTTTAGAATGCTGTGAGCATACATGCATGCACAAACACTATGTTATACAATATCACAATACTTTTAACTTATTACAATTTCAGGTTAAGGAAAATTGATATGAAGAATTAAGTATCTGGGCTTATTTTGAGTAAAGAAGGAAAAAAAATTTTAATCTCATATCCATTCATAGCACTCTGCTGTATGCCTTATCCAGAGAAATACATAAAGAAAAAGACACAAAAGAAAGGTAAGGATGACCAAAGGCTGTAGAAAAAAAAGACAATTCATTCACAGATACGTATTTTTCATAGTGCCTCATTCATGTAGTTGAAAATTTTTAAATGTTATAACTGTAACATTCAGTTGTGCAAAGTAGACTTAGATCCTTTTCCATAGTCAAGATGATAAGATTAGCATTATTTTTCAGGATCTCTGTGGTCCAGGTCAAATGCTAATGATGGAGTTCCGCCCACCAGCAGGCAGCCCAGCCACCCGAGGGCTGCCTGCATGCCTATCCCTAGCGATCCCTAGAGGATCCCTAGACATTGGAGCTCCCTTGCCATGGGGAGCAAAGGGGGTAAAGGTTCCTGCATAAGCCCTCCCAGGCGGGTGAGCCCTGGAGGGGGGGATGGCGGTTTTGGTGGCTCCACCCACCAGCAGGTGGCTGCTATACAGGGCAGCCATCTGCAGCCCAGATAGGCAGAGTTATGTTGCCCTCTGCTCCTAGTCCAAGGGGAGCATGGGAGGGTGCAGGCTCAGCCATCCAGGCCGCCCCCATGCTGGGAGGTACTGGCTTGTGGGCAATGGGGGGAGGGAGGAAGGAGCCCCTTCCATTTTGCTCTCACTCCAGCTAAACTTCAAAAGATCAAGAACATGTGTAACACAAACCCCATCATAGAACGGGTGAGGGATCATGCAAAAATCCTGACCACAAACCTGAGCTGGACACAGCAGATGGACAACCAAGAGAACCAGTGCATGCGAGACAAGAGAAACAACTGCAGAGACACGATGTCACCACGCGCTCTTAAGTGCTCACCAGGCCGGGATGACCCAGGACCTCATTTCAGAGATGCCTTCAAGGAGAACAACACCCTCTCCCCACACTACGGGAGAGGAGAGGAAGAACAAAGATAGGGTAATCAGCCCCACATCAAAACTGCAAACTGAGGCAGAGGAGATGATCTACAAAGGCCGTTCACAGATGCCTGTATTCACAGAGAAACTTCTTCACCTACACTGGTGGTGGTGAGACCCTCTAAATCTGACACCAGAGCCATAATTAAAGCAGCAAAGCAGCAGAGATGGGATTGGAGAAGACAGCCTGCAGCAAGAAAACATGGCCAGATCACAAATGATCTGGCTGCCCAACGCAAACTTAAGACTGAAAACCTACCAGCAAGGCTTGCCCGGTTCTAACAACTCAGTCCCTCACCCAGTGAAAGAACGCTGCCACAGGAATGAAAGAGACTAATGGGCTTAACACAAACTAGCAAACAACAAAGACTGGGGTTTGAGAGAATGGAAGGGGCACCAGAGGGAGGAGGGAGGGGGAGGTATCTCAAAAACCACTTACAGAGGTTGTGATCTAAAGAACAAAATAAATAATATTTTTTAAAAAAGTATAAAATTTTAACTGAAAAAAATAAAAACAAATGATAATGACAATCAACTTCTAAGCAATATTGATAGAAAACATTTTTACTGTACCTAACTTTTAGCAAACATGCAATAGGGAGAGGGCTTCAAAATGAAGAACTCAAAGACAAAATGCCAGTGAAAGGGAGAAAAAAAATTATATTCACTTATTCTTTCTAACACACTGAAATAAAACATCATTTTTTAAAAAGTTATCTGGTCTTGACTACTCAGCAGATGTGGCACGGAATATGAAAGAGCTGAAGTGTGGATGAAGTTTACGCACTCGCAAACTAAGAAGATTCTATTAGGTACAGTATTAATTACATAATAAAAATTTTTAAGTACAAAGTTCTACCAAGGGATGACTATTTATACACACAGCATATTAGAAGAAGGGCATAAAATAGTGACAGGGCAAAAGGCAGCAAAAATAAAAAAATCGTTTTGTATAAGGTAAAAAAAAACTTGCACATTTCAGAAAACTGACCATACCTACTATTTTGCTTTAATACACTCAAAATGTTAGTAGTCCACATTGGACTGGAAAGATGACTTAGTTAGTTTGGTATGCAGCAAATGTTAGCTACTATGTTTAAGGACAATTAGCACAGAATAAGGTTGATATCTTCAAACATATTAAAGTTCTCAGGCATATCAGAAAAAAAGATTAGCAGCATATTAAAATTATCTAATACAAACTCAAAACTTGTAAGCAAATGAAAACTTTTAAATCAATATTCTGTATGTATGTGCTTTTATAATCCCTTATTGTTTGCTCTGGTAAAACTCTTGCAGTAACCTATGAACTAGATTAGGTAACCCTTATCTCCTCCATTTCAGTCAGTGTAGAGTTATGTTTTCTTGGTTTCAGAGTAAGACAGTGAAGCAGCAAGGTTACTTATATTCTTGCTACCATTTCTATTAGTCCTTTCTAAATAGTAACTGTATAAATTGGTCACTGTCTAAACTCTAGAACAGACAGAACATAGTGTTAGCTTTATAAAACATGTTACCCTGTTATTCCTGAGGTATGATGATTCTGTCAAGTCTATCATAATAAACTAAATAATGATAATTTATAGCGGTTAAGAAATGTCGCTGGGCGTGGTGGCACACGCCTGTAATCCCAGCTACCTGGGAAGCTGAGGCTGGGGATTGCTTGAGTCTGTGGTACCCCGGGCAACAAGAGCCTGCGGTTCCACAGGCAAAAATAGCAAGACCTAGTCTCAAAAAAAAAAAAAAAAATGTCGGTTAGACCTGGCTTTATTACTTGGCCCTTGACGTAAGCAAGCTTACATCTTCATTACAATCCAAAGAAAAAATGCTTAAAATGCTCTGTTAAGATTATTCTATATTCAGAAAAAATGGGACCCTCCTATACTTCTGGTGGGAATACAAACTGGTCTGGAAAGACAAAGAGGTGTTTCAAAAACATTAAAATGGATCTGTCATTTCATCCAGTAATTCCACTCCTAGGCATCTTCCCCCCAAAATTCAAAAATAATTCAAAAGGAAGTTTACACTCCCATGTTTAATTGTAGCACTATATATACTATAGTTACACTAGGGAAACAACTTCAGTGCCCCAGGACAGATGAGTGGATCAAGAAAATATGGTATACACAATGGAATACTACCCCATGATCAAAAATGATAAACTCATGTCATTTGCAGCAACATGGATGGAGTCTGAAAGGATAATGTTAAGAAAAATAAGACAAAAAGAAAAATAAATATCGATGGAATTCTTAATTTGTGGAATATAAAATAACGAAACATGCATTCACATAAAGATAACTGAAAAATTAACCTTTGATAGGTGAATACAGAACTGAGACACTCAGTAGGGAGGGGACCCAGAAGGGAGAAAGATAAGAGGGAAGGAAGTAAAATGGCCTATGGTCCTGGTTAATGGTGGGTGCACTATTGTGGTAATACCTGACAGAGATATCCCAATATGACTTTGACTTCAGTTAAAAATAAAGGGAAAAAAAGATTATTCTATAAATACCCACTAAAAATATACCAGCAAATATTTCATCTTATAGTTAAATAACCAAGAAGCAATACATTTACCCAAAGAATTTCCATTAGGTAACTAAATCAGGTAATTCTTCTACTATATTGACAAAAATAAATTTGCTTTGTCCCCTTATTTCCATGCCTGAAATTTGAAGTAAGGAAAAGAACAAAGAAAATGCATACAGTAAAGAAACTAATACTACAGAACAACTGCTACATGATAATGTACACAACTTACCTACAATAAGTTAACAAGCTAATCTTTTTTAAAAATTATTATTATTTATTTATTTATATATAAATTTCACAACATTGTAATCTCAAGGATTTGCCCCCCCTCTCCCTTCCCCCCCTTTCCCTCCTGCTCAAAGTTGTGTGCTTCATAGCAAGCTAATCTTAAAGTCTAGTAATTGTTAACTGGCTTAAGAAATTATAATAAAGCTTAAAATGAACCCATCAGGCTTTGCTGCATATCTCATCCTTGACAATGTGTAATACAGCAAAAAAAGGGGACAAGTCATTCACTAAACAAATATTTCAATCTCTGTCATGTTCTAATAATGCATGTTCTAATAATGCAATAATGCTTTTGTTTGCAAAAATCAGGCAAACAAGCTTCTCCTGGTGGAACTCAGATTTATCTGCAGGGAGACACAAACCAGAAACTGAAAGAGAAAATTAACAGAAGGTTAGCTGAAGCAGGAGAGGGGATTAGAGCTCACTGGAAATCAAACAGTGGGAACTGCAGTTTTAAAACATGTTGCCAAGAAAGATGCTTGGGCAAAGGTATGAGAATACCTAATGGAAAATTGAATATGATATGAAAGCAGATTCAGTGAGCAAAGACTGAATCATTAAGACCAGTTAGAAGACTTCTGTAATACTGTAGATGAAAAGATGACAGCTGTTTCAACCAAAGTGGTAATAGTGGAGATGGTGAGAAAGATCTACTCTGAATATGACCAAGATTTGTGTATTAGCTGAAAGCATGTGTGGGAGTAAATTGCATCAATGACGACTCCAGGGTTTTGGGCCTAGCAATTGGAGAACAGAGTTACCATTTACTGAAATGGTAAAGATGACAGAGCAAAAAATGATGTTTGGTACATAGCAAATCTTAAATATCTGTTAGATACCTCAGAAGAGATGATGGGCAGTCAAATTGGATACACAGTCTGAAATTCAATGAGGGGTTCTGAGCTGGAGCCATCAGCATATACATGGTATTTAAAATCATGAGACTAAAAGAATACTGAGGGAGTAAGTTTAGAAAGAAGGAAAAAGGTCAAGCATGAGCTCTATGTTCTTGCAACAGTGAGCTCAGGGGCATGAAGAAGACTGAAAAGCAAAGGGCAGTTGGAGGAAGAAGCTGAAAGGAACTAAATGGGGAAAAAATTTTCTGTGAAAAAAAAAATTTAAGAATGAGACTTCCAGAGAAATGAGACTTCCAAAGAAATAGAACCAGATAAATCCAGTTAGACAAATGTAGGAAATGATTTATTCCAATTTCAAAAATTAACTATTACCATGTTTTATAAAACTCAAACCAAAATCCACTAGTCAAAAACCTTGCTGAAACATCCCAAGCATACCAGTTATAATAGCTGCATCATGACCTAACTTTTAGAAAGATTCCTTTATGATATGATATAGCTATTATTGGCTACTCCCAAGGCAACGTTAATATCAATGGAACAAGAAACAGTTTTCTGAACCTACTTCCAAACACAGGAATGTGGAGAGAACAGAAGACTTGGAATTAAGAGATTGGTTTAAAGAGATAGGTATGTCATTAGGGGGTAAAGAGATGGGAAGTTGGGAATGAGAAGGGTGGTTTTTTTGTTTGTTTGTTTGTTTGTTTTGCTCACATACAGTATGCATCCCTAGAGATTAAGAAAAAGAGCCCAAAAGGTAAAATGACAAAAAACTAAGCTTAAAATATTTTTGTTTCTTTAATATTAAAGATATTTACCTTACTTGAACCTCCACTTCCGATCTGCTTAAGAATGGAATAAATTCTTCCTTTAACCGAAATGCATTCATTTGCTGAAGATGTTGAAATCTAAATTAAAATGTGTAAAAATTTGAAGATTCAAAGAATGCACTTGAGAAACCAGCTTGCATTTAGTAGCCCAAAGGTTTCTAATTCTTAAATTATCTTAAATCTAATTTGTATGACATAGTCAAAGAAATGAGTATCAAATTAATAAAGACAACCCCTATAATCTTGATAAATAGAAAATTTAAGGGGAAAAAAACTCACTTAATGTCTAACACTATTATTTTTCACCTTTCTTATTCTTTTTTCTTACACAAATCTCTTTACATACATGAATATATAAACACAATTATATCTATATTTCAAACATAGTATGCTAAGGTAGTTGGAGCTCCAGAGTTAATCAGACAAATGCAAATTTCAGGAATGCCGGATGATGGTCAAAAAATTACTTGAGAGTCTTTTTCAGCAAGCTTTCAAGTAATATAAATGATCCCCTCTTCTCTTGTTACACTGGAGTTTTTTCTGGACCTACAAATGCTTTGAACAGATGGAGCACTGTGAGAGGACTTACTTGGAGTAACAAAGAAGATGAAGACACAAGAGCACCTGATTAGTTGATTAACCAAGTTGAAACAAGGTCTGGATAAACAGCAATTTAATCAAGATTGAAAATGATAGAATTTCTCTTTTGCAATCTTCTGCATAATAGAAAAGGTTAAAGATTCTAATTTCTTTAACCTCTAGAGTTGAAAGACACTGTGGAATCAAGAAATGTTTGCTGTATAAAATCATCAGGTTTTGAAATAATATACCTGTCATTTTTCACAAATGTGCAATTTAATTTCATCAAGGTTCTTCACTGTCACTCTCTACCGCTCTTCCTTTTGGAACTTCCTCCCAGACTTAAATTGAAAATTTCTGAGAGGGAAGAAAGTTCAATGTTCTTTTTCCCTAATAATTTACAATTTTCTTAATGTAACTGAACTAGTTCTGATTTAACATCAATGTTTGGTTTCCTACATGGGACATCTCATAGTCTACTCTCCTCCTGTAGTCAGAGTAATTTTTTTCAAAATACGTAAATAAGGTCATTTCCCTTCCCTGCACTAACCTATTTGCTTATAGGTTCTTGTTCCATTTGGTGTAAAACTTAAAGGGTCCAGGAGAACCTTATTATCCCTGCCATTTCCTGAGTGTTAGACACTTTCTGGCTTCTTTTCAGTTCCTGACCTCACTCTACAATGACTTTTTTCTAGAAGGCCCTTAGTCCTCAGTAAGCATGCCTGGTTAGACTTCAGAATTCTCAAAGGGACCTGGCATGAGAAGTAGTTCAATAAAATTACTTTCAGTCATTGTATGGGCAAAACTACTCATTTTTCTTTCTCCTTTTCAATTTAGTGTAATACCTCAAACTTAAAAAAAAAAAAATTACCAATTTCCATAGTACAATCTACTGTCAGTTAATTTTTTAAATTCCATTTTATAAAAAAAGTGGTAAAATATACACAACAAAATTTACCACTTTAACCTTCTTCAAATGTACAATTCATTGATAGTACATTCACATTATTGTGTAAGCATTACCACCATCGCCAGAATCATTTCTCATTTCATACTGAAATGTTACATCAATTATAGGCCACAGTAACCACTGTTCTACTTCCTTGAGCTAATTTTAAGATCTCTTGATTTAAAGTTAATTATTTGTGGGGTTTTTTTTTTGCCATTTCTTTCAAATAAAAATTGCTGCTGATTTTTATTAACGAGACAGGAGGTTCCGTTGTAGGAGTTATACCTATATTAACTTATTTAATCTTCAAAATCATCTTAAGAGGTAGGTAGTCCCATTTAGTCCCATTTGATAGAGAAATGAACACATATAGTTTAAGTAACTTGCAAAATATAGCTGGTAAGTAGTGAGGACAAGATTCATGATCAGCCAGTCTCCCTTCAAAGTTCTTGCTTCCTATGAGTATTAAGCTACCTCTCATATAGTTATTAGAAATTAGTTTTAGTATTAATTTCAGGAAAGTGTCTAAAGTAATTTCTCTTCAAATGACAATGTAGTCATCTTAGCATTTTTCTCTGATTTAAAAAGTCTTGTAGCATTTCGTATTGCTATACTGAGAATGTTAAAAATCTATCTCTATATCAATCAGCCAGTGAAGACAGCCTACTCACTAAAGCAGGCTTAAATCATTAAATGGAATAGAAGGTAACCTAAATGACATGAGAAATGTTATCTAACCATTCAAACTGGATCCTTTGGCCTAGTTAATGAAAAAAACCTCATTAGTGTCTTCAAGAACTAACCTCTCGGCCGGGCACGGTGGCTCGTGCTTGTAAGCTTCAGCCTATGATGCGGCCGGGGCTAGGGATCGCGGTTCGAGTCCCACCTGGAGCCATAGCGAGACCTAGTTCCAAAAAAATAGCTGGGCATGGTGGCGCGCACCTGTCGTCCCAGCTACCTGGGAAGCTGAGGCTGGGGATGGCTTGAGTCCGTGGTACCCCGGGCAACGAGAGCCTGCGGTTCCATGGGCAAAAATAGCGAGACGTAGTCTCAAAAAAAAAAAAAAAAAAAGAACTAAACTCTCAAAATCAAAAGGCATCCATTAAGAGGACATCCGTGTAAGAGCTTTGCCTATTAAGACTAAGAATTAAGAATGTACAAGTTCCCTTCAGACCTCTCCTGAAAAATTAAATCTTTGAAATTGATCATCTCTTAACATATATCATTTTAAATATTACAAACCTGTAAATTTTGAAGTGGAGTAGTGAATACTGGCCGCTGTTGCTGCTGGAAACAGGCAAGTTGGCCATAAGGTGTAGACAACTGACAAGCAGGTGGAAACTCGTTCTTTACAACTGGAGTTCTAAAACTAGGGAAAGATATTTAACTTAAAATATTAAAATCAGCAATCCAATTCTGCTTTTGTGTGATTTTAGGAGGATTAAAAAAGTTAAATTTGTCAAATCAAACAGAATTCAAGTCAGTTTTCATAATATAGCTAAACTATTTATTCTAGATACATCAATACCAGAAATTTCAATTGGGTTGGAGGAAGAAATTCTTTCTGAAAATAAACTTTTGTCCATAGACAAAAAGTCCTTATTAGTAAAATAAAAATAAGATAGCATTTAAGATACAGAGATGGGATTATTTTATAAAAATTCAGTCAAAGTCAGTTTGTTGCTGATCACAGATCTTATGAGTGGCTTTCAAAATAGTGTTTTACATCAGCATGTTAGGAATATCTGACAGCCAATTAAACCAGAGAAGTTTGATCTTTGAGCTAAAACCTTTTCAGTTCACATCTCTGTGTTGCTTGTTTACTATTTTATCCTCATCACTAAAAGCAGAGCTTGGTACCAAGGAGTTTTACAACTGCTTATTGAAAATAATTTAATTTCACAAGAAATAATTGTATCACTAGTTTTAGCAATCATCCTTTCAACTTTTCCAAGTAAAATGAAATGAGATACTATATAGTAAAGTGCTATTAATTAGGTAAATGACTAAGTTATAAAACCTCTAAGGTCAGTTTTAATTAAGATTAAAGCTTATAGTAGGAAAATAAAAAGCAGAAAGCACTAATGGATTCAAGTTATCCTATAAGACCAGAATATACTGAAAGTAAAGTCACCAGTTAAAGTTATCTCTTTTGTTTCCTATCAGTCAGCACCAATTTCTTCACTCATCCAATCAAGTCTTAGAAAATCCCCAGAACCTTGTGACAACCAACCATTTTAAGCAACTTTCACATTCCAATTAACAGCACCTTTGATGTAAAATGTATCTACTTTATTTGCTCTAAAAATTCTAACCTTCAAAATAATTCAATTTCAGAGGAATTCATGTAGCAATGCAAGTTTTACATACTTAACAGTATTTACAGGTTGCAGGTACAGTTACAATATGACAGATTTTTACATTAAGAATATATTGTAGTCTCCTACTCTTTTGCAGATGAAACAGCTGACAATAAGGAAAATAATACGAATTTGGAAAAATCTTTAAAGGTACAAAGGAGGATTTATCTTCAGATCTATATACCACCCTCCCGCTACCCTTCACCCCCCATCGTTGCCCCCAAATCTATGTGAAAAGTTTAAAGTAATTACCAGTTCATGTAATCATCCAAGGTACTGCTGCTGGGTGTCTTACAAATAGATTTTGGGTCAACCCATTTAGGTGCTGATACTGGTGATGACTGCTTTGATACTGTAAAGACAGGTTGCTCAAAAGCAGTTTGTTTTTGCTAAACCAAAATAAAATATAGCACAGTTGTTATATGGTCCAAGGTCTTACAACAATAAAAATCGCAAAAGAAAATAAAGGTCTGAAATACAAAAGCACACGAAAATGATGCTTGACACAGATCTGCAAATTATAGTCTGCTGAATGAACCTGGTCTGCTGCCTGTTTTTGTTGTTTATATAATTATATACACACGTTGATATCTATCCTATCTATGTATCTATGTATTTATCTATCCACCTATCTACCTGGTATGCAGCCTGTTTTTGTTGTTTATATAATTATATACACATGTTTTTATCTAATCTACCTACCTACTTACCTACCTATCATCTATCTATCTGTCTGTCTGTCTGTCTGTCTGTCTCTACCCGGTCTGCTGCCTGTTTTTGTTGTTGTTTATATAATTATATACACACATTTATAGCTTCTCTCTCTCTCCTCCCCTTCCCCCCCTCCTTCTCCCTCTTTCTCTCCCTCTCCCTCTTATCTTATTCCCGGGGTTCTCCCACCATCATTATCACCCATGAGCTGTCATCTTGATCTTATGTGCTCATCCTTTCCCTGATTTCTCCTTCCCTAGTTGGATGTTTTCCTTCTGTTGTCAGCTTGTTAGTTTTGGCTTTCTCTTAACCTTTTGCTTGTTTTCCCTATATCCCACCTATAAGTGAGACCATCTGGTGTCTGCTTTTTTTTTTCTCAACAAAGTTTTAAAGGAACACAGTTATATTCATTTATTTACATATTGTCTACAGGTGCTTTCATGCTTTATTGATAAGAGTTGAGTAGCTGCAACAGTGATCATCTGACCTGTAAAATCTTTAACAGAAAGTTTGCCAAGCCTTGTTCTACAGCATCTTAACTAACTAGACAACTAGTTTGTTTTTAACTCTTTTAGTAACTAAGTGCTCACTGCTGTCTAAGGAGGCTCACTTCAATTTGAAGGCAGCTTTAGTTTTCAGAAAGTATTTGTAAGGACCCAGGTTAATTCAGTATCTCTATTGTAATGTCAACCCATGGTCCACATTATGCTCTCAAGAACTATCGTAGATAAGTTTATTCTAATTTCTACATTTCGGTCCAAATTGCTGAAGACAGCTAGCAGCCATTATACCTCTTTTCCTGGATAAATTTTCCATTTTTAAAGGTTTCCTCATGTGTAGATGGTCAAGAGTAATGGTCAGGATGGTACTGATAAACTGTAGTAATAGGATTACTTTTAATCAAGGAAAGGGGAAATGATATGTTTATATTTGAGATTTTGGAGTTCATGATTGACACTGTAGGAATGGAAAGCTAGGGTGAAATTAAGGATACGGTCATAAGAAAGTAATGAATATGGAAACCAGATAAGGACTAGGGGTGCAGAAGTTAACAAAATCAACAGCAAAAAAAGCAGAGTTACTAGGTTAAAGTTAAAAGAAGTGTTTCAGAGCCTATTTTAAGGAATGATAAATCACTAGAATATTCAGAAATGACAGCAATGTGTGAGGAACAGGATATATATAGATATGCTATATTCACAGGAAGAGTCTCAAAAGGGCAGGATTTTTCTAAGAGGAAAAAAATGGTTAAATATTAACAATGGGGCACTTATAGCTCTAAGAGGAGATATGAAACAAAAGCAACTTCCATTTGAGAAGGCTGCTGGAGAAGGAACTTGAGGAAACCACCCAGTTTCTTCTTTATTTTTTAACTCTTAAATGTACACTATTCTTTTTAGTACATTCACAGAAGCACACAATCATTGCCATCAATTAATTACAGAACATTTTCATCATCCCAAGAAGAAATTCTGTATTCATTAGCAGTCACTCCCTACTCTCCACCTCTCCTTGCTCTAGTAACCACTAAATTGAACTTCCTGTTTCTGTGGATTTACTTATTCTGGACATTTCTTATAATTGAGATCACAGAAAATATATTACCTTTTGTGACAGGTTTTTTTTCACTTAGCATGTTTTCAAGGTTCATTCATGTTGTATGTAGCATTCACTAGTACGTTATCTTGTTCAGTTATAAAAGCACAGTCCATATTTTGTTTGTTCACCCAACAATTGATGGATAGTTGGGTTATGTCTATACTTCTTTCGCAATTATTAATTTCTTATGAACATTCACACATAGGGCTTTGTGTGAATAGATGCTTTTAATTCTATTAAGTTTATACCTGTGAATGGAACTGTTGGACCAGATGGTAATCCTAGCGTACCTATGTTCCTTCCAAGGAAACGCCACACCATTTTCCAAATGAGAGCACCATTTACATTCTCATCAAGACTATATAAGGATTTCAATTTATCCACATCTTCACCAACAACTAGCTATTGTCTCTTTAGATGTGAAGTGGTATCTCATCCTGGTTTTGAACTATATTTCCCTAGTGACAAATAAAATATTTTGAGCCCCCTTGTTATTCTACTGGTTTACAAGTTTCAAAAAGAAAATGAAATGTTGCTTGATATTATCCAGGAGTCAACCTTTCGAGATTCTTCCATCTAACATTTGTTATCAATTTATTATTTAGATCAGAGATCCTCAAAGAAAAAAATCCAGGAAGAGCAGGAGAGAAGGCTCCCCAAAATACTTGGAGTGAGTCTGTAACTATTTTCAAAGAGTGAAAAAAAACTGGCTCTTTTATTTTCACTCATGAGCATAAAATGGAGCTTTCTGAAGACTATAGAAGACATAATGAAACTGACTGAAAGACAGACAAATACAATTTTCAGCTAAGTCAACTATTGAAATACTGTAAAAATTAAAAATCAATGCCAATCTTCTCAATGAAATTATTTTGCTTTGAAAAAAACACATTTCTCAGAGAGAATGTCACTCTAACCACAGTACTGGAAGCTCTAGTCAGAGCATCAGACAAGAGGGAGAAAAAAAAGGCATCCAAAATTGGAAATAAAGAAGTGAAAGTATAACTAAGTACAGATGACATATTATAAATAGGAAATACTAAAGATGCCACTAAAAAACTGCCAGAACTAGTTAAAAAAAATTAGTAGCTGCAGGAAACAAAATAAACAAAAATTTGATGTGTTTATATACTACCAATAAACTGTCAAAAAGAGGTGCAATTCTGCACTACCTTTAAACTATCAAAAAGAGAAATTAAGAAAAAATTTATATTAACAATCACATCAGAAAGAATACCTAGAAATGAATGTAATTAAAATAGTGAAAGACTGTACACTGTCAACTCTTTAGTTGTCATGTTAAAAGAAATTGAAGACACAAATAAATGTTGACAAATACATACAGAAAAATTGTTTAAAATGTCAAAAATACACAAAACAGTCTTTAAAGTCAATGCAACCTCTACCAAAATTCTACTGTTATATTTTTAATAGTTAGAAAAAAAAAAAAACAATAAAATCTGTACAGAATCTGTAAAAGAGCGCGAAGAGTCAAAACTATCCAGACAAGAACAAAGTTGGGGTATTATGTGTCACAATTTCAAACTCTATTACAAAGTTACAGAATACATATTAGAAACAAAACAGTATGGCACAGGAGAAATACAAAAATCTATGAAACAATAGAGGGCCTAGAACTATATGGTCAATTAGTTTATGACAAAGGAACCAGGAATGGAGAAAAGAAAACCTGTTCAATAAATGAAGTTAGAAAAACTGGAGAGCTGTATACTAAAGAATAAAATTAGACCACTATATAAAATATACCAAAAAAAAAACCCCACAAAAAACTGAAGATGCATTAAAGAGCTAAAGAATGAAACTATAAAACTCAAAAGAAAATATAGGAGGTTAGTTCCTTGATATGAGAGTTGGCAGTGATTTCTTATATCTGACATTAAAAACAAAAGCAAAATTAAAAAAGGAGGCTACATCAAAGTAAAAAAGCTGCTGCACACACACAAAAAAATCACCCATAAAATAAAAAAGGAACCTACTGAGAGAAGTTATGTACCTCCATATATACATGGAGAGAGTTAATATCACATTTTATAAAAGCTCACATACTGTAAAAAAAAGTATTAAAAATGGAGAGAAAAAAAGGAGAAAGAGAAATACTGCATGCTGTCACTTACATGTGGAATATAGAGAAGCCAAAGGGTCAAGACAAACATTAAAGCCAACCCTTGAAAGATAACCATACATATGAGAAATCCAGAGGGCAAGTAGTATGAGAAGGCAGGGTTGTTAGCACAATGGACTGTGATGGACAACTATGGGTGCTTTAATGGTGGAAGAGCTACACTGACTGCATCCACAGGGGGGAAATCCTAAACCATCAAAACACTAACAAGGATGTCAAACAATGCATGTTGTTTTACATCAATCAATGGCAGAAGATCAACTGGTACATGAAAAACAGCATTAGTAATGCAAATAAAAACCACCTGAAATACCACCTATTAGAACACACCTATTAGAACTATTATTAAAAAGATAAAGTGTTGGCACAAAGTAGAGAAAAGAGAACCCTTGTGTACCTCTGGTGTGTAAACCAGTGCAACCACAATGGAAAACAGTAAAGAGGTTGCTCAAAAGATTAAAAAATAGAACTACCCTATTTCTGTATTTCTATTTCTTACCTAAACAAGAAATACTAATTTAAAAGATGAATGTACCCCATGTTTAGCATTATTTATAACAGCTTCAGTAATGCAGCATACAAGAGTGAAATCACAGAAATAACGAGTATCCATTAATGTAGAAAATATTAAACAAAGGAATATTTAAAAAATGGATTATTACTTGGCCATAAAAATGAAAAATTTGCTACTTGTTTAATGGAAGGACATGAGGACATCAAAATTGAAATATACCAAATTCTGAATGACAAACACTGCATATTTTCATTTAATTGTGGAATCTTGAAAAAAATCCAGCAAGCTCGTGGATACAAAGAATAGACTGGTGGTCACCAGAGACAGTAATGGTAAAATGGCTGGAGGGATTTAAAGGATACAAACTTCCACTTACAAAATAAATCATGAGGATGTGACATTCAGCATGATGACTATAGTTATTAACATTACATGTAAAGTTACTAAAAGAATAGACATTAAAAGCTCTTACCACAAGAAAATCTTGGAGCTATGTATGTGGGTGGATTAAGTAAACTTACTGTGACCATTTCACAAAAGATATCAAATCATTATGTTATATACCTGGAACTAACATACAGTACATCAATTATATACATCAATCAAAAATACTTATTTTTATAAAAGTGTATCTACTCTCACATCATAGGCTTATCAATATTTTTAATTTTAAATTAATATATTTTTTAAAATATTGGATGTATTTTAAGATCATAAATACTAATATATTTAACTTACACTGGAGTCTTGGAAATTAACACCAAAGGGGGGAGTCGGTCCCAAGACCTCACTATGTGAAAACCAATGAGAATATAGCCCAAAATAAAACATGAGGAAACCATGACTATAGGTTAAACACAGGTGTAACTCTTCAGTATTCTACCAGATTCACTCCTTCTGAAATGGTCCTTAGCCACAGGGAACAATCTTTCAACCTACTATAAAACCATATCCATGTCTAGCATGTATTTTTTTATTTTATCCAGGAGGATCTCAAATGGAAATTGGTAAAAGAATTGGTACAATATTGCAGCAGTTCAGAGGTCAGTACATTGTCTTCTGTTAAGGGCTGGATAGCAAACATTTAGGTTTTATAGGACAGACAGTTCCAATTGCAACCACTCAACTCTGCTGTTAGTTAGAAAACTACCATCATAGTTGATCTAGAAACAACTGAAACAGGAAAGAATTCAATTTGATATATACTCACTGAACCTAAGACACTACTGACCATTAAATGTTTCATGTTATAAATATTAAAAAACATCCTTTAGGCAAACTATTTCAGCACATTATAAACACTGTTACCTCTGGATCAAGTTTTCGGATTACATCTGGAATGTGCCACTGATTTGATGATGCAGCAGGATTCTGGTTTACACATTCCGACTTTCTCTTAGACTGCCAATGTTTCTGGTTACTTTCTAGAACCTTTGGTTCCTCGAGTTCTTTAGTTTCTGAAATGGTATTTGTTGCTATTATCAAAAGGCAAGAAAGAATATTTAACTTAAATGGCTCTTGTGATACTCTATCTTCTAGCCAGCATTATATTTATCAGTATATTTCCCTTACTGTAAAATTAAATGTTTGATAAAAGAGAATTGTCAATACCTACAGCTTCTTTGTCCTTTCTAGAAAGTATTTATCAAGCCAACTGAAAATAAACAAATTTTAAAAACCATTGGCTTTATTTCACTTTCTCTTCATCATTTCTTTTATGTATCTTTTAGGCAAATACACTCTTTGTTACAGAAGCTAATACTTTTAATATATTATATAATTCAACTGAAATACAAGATAAAGAGCATACACAAATCTAACAATGCATTTTTTAGGTGGCTAGTCAGCTTTCACAAGCAGCAAAATCATTTTTTAAATTAAAAAAAGTAATTCTATTTTATCATTCTTACCTTCTAATTTTGTTTTAAGATTTGATTCAGTTTTATTCTTCAAGGTTACTGAATCAGTGATTAATTCAGAACTCTTTTCATCTGACATTAGTGGTTCCTTAGAATGGGTATTTTGAACAGACTACATAAAAAGAATAAGATCAAGATAAAATAATTTCCAATAAAAAATATAGTAGTACTAATCTGTTCAGTGTTCAAGATGTCAAAGTAACGTCTATATGAAAAGATTTCTAGGGAAATGACTTGCTATACTACACAGATTCACAAACTCCAAGCATATATTACTCCTTGAATTACTGACTAGAGCAAATGGAAATGGTTAATTTGGCTGATTGCTTTCAAATGGACATTTAGAAATTAATCAATTGCCAAAATACATTCACTTAAAAAGGCTAGAAAATTTGAATTCAATATAAAATATGCCTCAACATTTTGTTACTATGATTGCATTTTATCCTCAAAAATAACAGTATTAGTCAGAATTAAGACTGTTTAGGTCTAAGGCAGCTATTATTCTAAACCTAGAAAGTGAAAGTAAATTTTTGAGACAACCATGTAATATTCTTTAAAAGTTGGGATTAGTGAAAATCACTATTCTAAACACTACCACGAAAGAGTAATGGAATTACATGAAACATAAAATACAAAACATCCATATTGTAATGTCACTAAAACTATCAGTGCACCAGGTACTAAAACTGTGTCCAATCCTAGAAGAGGTAGACAAAGTCACTCTGCTATGTCAGGACATAAAGATTATCTAAGCAGTCACCTCTGCTCTATAATTTACTCTACTTTTGTCTAAGATGCTCTGCAGATCACATGATTAAACATACCAATAAACAAAAGCTGAATCAGAAGGGAATGGCTTCCCTAGCTGCTGTCAGACCAACTAATGCGATAAGCACATGCATAGTAATTGCTGCACTTTACTGTCATGCCAAGAGATTGTTGGTCCTTGTTCTATCACCTCGCACTCAGAGAAATAATTTTGTACTTATATACTTTTATACCACTTCCCACTAGAGGTTCTACATTCCCTGAGGTTTTGGGAACACTGCTAACAATATCACAAAATTCCATGGGCCCTGGATCAGCAACCCTTGTTCCACATAAAGACTTAAAAATTGAAATACCTTTAAATTCCTCAATTCACTGGACTCATTTACACTTGATTTACATCCAGGCACAATCATATCTTGGCATTCTGATCCAGAGGTCTGTCTATTATCCAAAAAACACAGTGGTTTTAATGTTTAATTTATCTAAGTGTATTTTTTTTTTTTTGCATAGTCAAAGCAATTCTAACAAAAAATAATTATAGACATATTAGGACCCCAGACTTTGAGTCATACTACAAATAGTAATCACAGTATAGTATTAGAATAATAAATACACAGATCAAGGGAATGGAATTGAGAACCTAGAAATAAACCCATATCTACAATGTCAATTAATTTAAGAAAAAGAGTCAAGAATACAGAATGGCAAATGAAAATTCTATTTAATAAATGGTATTGTGAGAATTGGACAGTCAATAAACAAGGCTACCCAAATCATCTACAAAAACTAACTCAAACGGACCAAACATGGATGGTAAGACCTGAAAATACAAAATATATAGACGAAAATAAAGACAAAACAGTCTATGACAGCCAGGTGCAGTAGTGGGTGCCTGTAATCCCAGCGCTAGGAGGCTGAGACCAGGGATTTTTGAGTCCATGGGTTCAAGATTACCCCGGGCAACACAGCGAGAACTAGTCTCTAGAAAATAGCCAGGTTTAGTGGTGCACACCTGTAATCCTAGCTACCTGAGAGGCTGAGGCTAGGGACCACTTGAGTCCAAGGGTTTGGGACTACCTTGGGCAACATACCAAGATCTTAAAAAAAAAAGGTCTGTCACTGGCTTCAATGACCCTTACAGTGATGGAAACGAAAAGTAAATAAACATATGTAACCATATCAAATTAAAATGTTTCTGTAATTAAAACAAAAGGATACCCTACCAAATGGGAGAAAATTTTACCACACTGTATATCTAACAAAGAGCTAGTATATAAGATCTAAAAAGAAACCATAAATCTCAACAACAAAAAAAAAAAACTCAAAAATTGTCAAAAGAGTCAAATAGACACTTCTCCATAGACGATGATTAACAGGCAAATGAAAAAATGTTCATCATCATTTATCACCAGGGAAATGTTTATCAAAACCACAAGACAGTACCTCACACTTGTGAGAATGCCCTACCACAAAGGCTGGAAACAAGTGCTAATGAGGGTCTGGAGTGAAATGAACCCTAGTATGGAGCCAATAGAAAGGATCTATCCTTTCTAAGTCAGCCTCTATGGAAAACAGTACAGACGAAATTTGAAACACTAAAAACAGATAACATCATTTGATTCAGTCATTTCACTCCTAGGTATCTATCCAAATTCAAAAACACTATACACACTCCTACATCCACTGCAACACCATTTACAAGAGTAGTTATGGAAACAACAAGTACCCACTGACAGATGAGCAGATTACAAAGATATGGTCTATAGACACAATGCCATACTATTAGCTATTACAAAAAGATGAAATCTTGCCATTTGAACAACATGAATGGACTGGAAGGTCTTATGCTAAGCAAAATAAATCAGAAGGACAAAGACAGATGATTACATACATTTGAAATCTAAAAAACAAAAGAAAGCAACAGGTAGATCAAAACAAACCCTTAAGATTTAACCATTTCAGAAGTGAAGGAACCAGAAAGAGGAGAGAAGAAAGAGGGTATAAGAAACAATAAGAAACACGACGGTAGAGGATCACTGGGGTTTTGGCAGTTGTCAAGGTGTGATGGGGAAATGAACTTAAACCCCTAAATTGTATAGTTACCTCCAACACTATAATTTTAAAAACAATTACAATGATTCTAGTACAAACGTGACTAAGATGCTGGGCAATGACAAAAGCGTGAGATGAGCAGTGAGTAATTGAGTAATTGCCTACTAACTTACGTAATAAGTAACAGTATGAGTTAAGGTATGAAGGTAGAAAACAGGAAGAGACATATATAGGTGAAACTTAAGAAAGCAAATAGCTGGACCCGGCATGGTGGCACATGCCTGTAGGTGGCAGCCTAGGAAGCCACAGCTAGGCCAGGGCCAGGGATCCCAGTTCAAGTCCCATGGGGGGGGGAGCACGTAGCAAAACCTAGCCCCCCAAAATGAGCTGGGCGTGGTGGCGTGTGCCTGAAATCCCAGCTACCTGGGAAGCTCAGGCTGGGGATTGCTTGAGTCTGTGGTACCCCGGGCAACGTGAACCTGCGGTTCCATGGGCAAAAATAGCGAGACCTAGTCCCTCCCTCCCCCCCCAAAAAAGGAAAAAAGCTTAAGGATAAGACCCTTCTGCAGACCTCTACAGTGCCTGCTATAGTCTGTCATAACAAATATAAATAAAATGGCTGAGTTTTATTGTTTTTATCTTTCTGGAGTGGAAGAAAATCTTCATTCTATAGGTATTTCAAATGGAGATAACAGTTAAAAGAATTTATAGATTAACCAAATCTACAATCAAAATGCACTTCTAGCATCAATATTTAATCAAGTGCTAAGTACAACATGAATTTAGATACAGAAGACACCAACTAAAAATAATCAGGTATCTCCAAAGTTTACTTGCAAAGTGATTTTATGGACTCTAAAGATTTTTTCCATGTTATAAAGGACAGTTAGAATAAAGAAAAACTCTTTAACCAAGCTATACAAGGCCCCCAATTCTTTTAGAAAATAAACAACCAAGTTGAAGGAAGGAGAAAACATTGGCTATCATGAACAGTATTCATCTCTACCTATCTGTCATATTTCTTGATATTCTAAGCTCAAAAGAATTACATTTTTTTAGATAGCTGCTCTTTCCTTGAAATATCTGGAAGGAAAAAAAAAATCTGTTCTCAGACCTCCCTCCACTCTTGGTATAGACTTCTGTATACACTAGAAGAGATAGATTCTTGCCAGAGTCTACTCATAAATGGGACATGTACAAATATCAAAGGCTTTCTGTCTAGGAAGAATGTCTGCATGGTCTTTTAAATTACATGTTGATTTAATATTTTTGCCCCCATATTTCCTAAATTTAAAATATTAATACTTTTAATATTAATTTTTAAAATATTTTAATAAAGTATTTAATATTTTAATAACTTCATAGGAACTATTAAAATGGTATCCTAATTTTTAATAAAAATCCTAAATTTTTAGGAGTTTTTAAATAGGACAGTATTTAAGAATAGTTTCCTAATTTTTTGGTGTGTGAAAAAGCAAAATAAAATGATGTCTCCCATTCATTCCTTTGTCTCAGGCAGCATTTAGAGACTTGGCAACTTTTAATACTAAGTAAAAATTAACCACAGTTACTATTTCACACCAAAAGACTTTTAAAATGGTTGCAATCAGTCTTCAAGTAGCGAAAACAAATTAAAAATTAAAACCCAAACATACCTTTTTGTAAAAGTTGATACAACTGAAACATCTTTCTTCCCATGATAATCCGGGCTATTTAGAAGATTAACTGGGACTCTTCCAAATGGGCATGACTAAAAATGTTTTAAAAGATTATGTAACTAACTAGGACATAAACATAGAACTCATCACTATCACTGTACTCAAAGTGAGGATAACTTACCTGCTTATTTGTTTGTTTGAAGGGATATCGATGAACTATCTCTGAATCTTGAGGAGGCACATTTTCTCTAAACAAAAAGAAAATATTACCAATTTTATAAAGAATAATATTGACATGTGTTTCCATAAATTATTAAACATGTTACTGCTGTAACAAGAAAACATATGTATTGTAAAATAATATAAACTGTATGATGAGCATTTAAAAAAAATTTTTTTCTTACCCATACAAAAACCTGGTTTTAGTAGTCTGGCCTCTAGAATCACAACTGATGTTTCTATTTTGTAAATGTCCAACTGAATTAGGGAGTGGTTCTTGGACAGCTGACAAAGCAGATGCTATAGAAATATTGAAATTGTAGTTAAATTTGTAACGGCAAAAAGAATATTCAAAAAAACAATCTCATAAATAGAACACTTAAAAATTTAATTTACAGAAATTATTTGACCCCAAATAAGATACACAGACATTAAGACATTATGAAGGTAATTCTCTAACTATATACTTCAAAGTTTTCCTATGTAACTGTTTCTCTAGCAAAAGTACATTCCCAATTTCTAAAAGCAAAGTCAAGTCTCCTGCTTACATGGAATTGTGTTTACATGTTTTCATTGTGCTACCAGTGAGCTTAATTTAAAAAATTCTCATAGGGTACACTAAAGACATTTCTATTTCTAAAATCTTACCTCCTCTACATCTAATATTTAACTTTAGAGTTTAATCGTTCTATAAAATATCCTGATTCCATTTTTGTGGAAGAACAACCTACCACAGAAAAATATTAGCACACATTTTTACCAGATAAACTCTTCTTTTCCTCCTCTGAAAGTAGCTGTTTTTTTTGAAGGTTTAAATTCCGAATGGCAATCTCCAGCATTTCTCGTGGCACTGACCCACATTCTACAGCTTTATGAAGAAGCTGCTTACTTTTTTTGAAATTACCTAACAAAATTAAAAATATATAATTTTAAATAGTTGTCACTCTCTATATACTTAAGCTATAGACAGGAGAGAGGAAAAATTTTAAAAAAGGTTTAGGCAAAAATACTCTAAGACTCCTGTACTTTATTGCACAAGCAAATAAGTAATTTCTCATTTCTGTTAATTCATGTCAAATAGCCATTTAGCAGGCAGTTGATGTCATTATGCATTATTTATTCACCTCTGTCCATTTTCAGAAAAGAAATATAACACAATTATAAAGTACAGACAGCAAAGGCCAATTAAAATGGAAATCTAATAGAATGTGGAAAAAAGAAAAACTAAGCCCTATACATATACAATGGTCCCAAAGCATCAATCTATAATTATCATTCATAATAGCATTCAGTCATAAAGAAAAGGTTGACATCTTTTGCTAAAGAACTGTCTAAAAAGGATTCATTAAAAAATATACATATAAGGTTTATTTTAATGCTATCAGACTTAGTTGCTCCCAAAATAAGCTACTCAGCACTCCAAAATTTCAAAATAACTGAAACAATAATTACATCCATGATTTCAAATAATTTTGAGATGACTGAAAATTTACCAGTTTTCTTTCAACTGCAAACTTATCTAATTTTAGCTTAAAATTTATTGAATGTCCTATTGACAATTACAAGAGTCACACACTGGTGCCATTTGGCACACAGGAAACAGAAATGGCCTCTAGCCTGAGAGTTTACAAATTTTACAAATAAACTCAATAGTGGTTAACATTTACTGAGAATAGTGGCATTTCATGTACTGAACATTTTAAGACAACAAAAGAGAAGCTAGTAATCGGGAACTAGTAATTGGGAACTTCTTAAGTGCAGATTTGCTTGAGAATCTGGTAAAAACTACAAAACGTCCTCTAGCCATACAACATATGCACATACCAAACTGCACATAGGATTTCAGAGATGCTGCATAATTTCTAAAAGCCTATTCAAATTTTGTTTAAAATAATCACAATTTGAATATGACCCTGAAGCTACTATTACAATGCAGTGCTACTACTGTAAGTTTTTTTCCAGAAAAAAGATTTTCAACATCTTTGTGTTCTAAAGATGTAAAGTTTACAACAGTTATTAATAGACTTTAATATCTCAAAATAATTTTTTAAGTAGAATAAAGGAGAGATAAAGAATCTTAAAAGACCTGGTCAAACTTACTATACATGCAAGGAGAATTCAATTTTCCTTGGCAGAAATGGAAATTTTTGTTTTGTTTTTCAAGTCACCTGATAGCACACAATAAATCAGAATGATTCAAGTAAGTAGGACTCAAATAATTTGAATAAGTAAATGCATATATCTTTAACTAAAACTATTTCCTGAGTCTGTAGAAACCATTTTTTCTTGCTCCTGGAGAATGCACTCTTATTTTGGGTACCATTATGTGTACTTTGGATAAGTCAAATCAAATGAGAACACTTATAGTGAAGGAGATCAAGGCAGAGGGAAAATAAGAACATGTAGTCAAGAGGTCACAGGGTGGATACAAAGGCCTCTGAAGAGAGAAATAAAGAAAGGACTAAGGAATGGCCATTCTAAAAATGTTTGCGGGAGAAAGTCCAGATTATGAAGAACTAAGTGAAAAAGAAAAACTTCTACAGCAGTGTTTTCTTTCCTAAAATTAAAAGATCTACCAATTTTATTACTATGTTCTATTGTGTATTATAATGCTATTAAACCAAAGATACAGAAAGTTAACCTATGGTCTAGCTTAAATGTCTTAAATCCTTTATCACACAATACTCAGTGAAAAAGCCACTTCAGATGTTTTTGAAATCCAATAACACAAACATCGTAATTATATTTACTTCCCTGGATTATTCTCTATAATTGGAGGAGTTAGTAGAATATTCTCCACATTTTGGTGGCATTCTTCCCACGTATTCTCATATGATTTGCTTTCCTAGCATTTCCCTCATATTTCCATTGTCGTATGTGTGATTTACATTATGTGAACTATAGCACTAAGTTACCTTTCATTTAAAATTTGGATTTGACTTTTTCAGATTACCTTGTGACAGCTCAAACTGTGCAAAAGATATATGCACAAAAGCAAATTTCTTGCAGTTTGCTCTGGCCATTTGAAAGTAATCACGTGCATCATCTGGCTCTTGAATACTGTAATAGAGATTTCATAGTCAAATTTTAGGAAAAAAGAAATTACCGAAGCTTTTTGTTTCCTAAAAGACAAGAGATCTTATTCTATAGTGTAAAATTAAATGTAGTAAATTACTTTCTAAAATCTTTTTCTCTTTAGGAAGACTAATATATCTAAGTTTTATAGAAATAATGTACATACACCTATTAACGGCAAACAAAAGAATGTGGTCAAAAGTATTAGCTGTGTTACAAATAATTCTGACATGTTTCCATTTTATCTTTTTGTAAGTAACTCATATCTAAGTTTTATAGAAATAATGTACATACACCTATTAACGGCAAACAAAAGAATGTGGTCAAAAGTATTCGCTGTCTTACAAATAATTCTGACATGTTTTCATTTTATCTTTTTGTAAGTAACTCACATATTATATGATATAGATAAGTGAAGATATTAATACTTACGCTTTCAATTCAGCAAATCTCACTTGAATTCGAGCAAAACTCTCATTTTGGCCATATTTATCTGGAGGAAGTGCTTCAATTGCTTGACTGTAACGACCGATTAATTTATTTAAAAGGGAGTCATTTAAGGGGACACTGTTTTTCTCTAGTTTGAGCAACAAATTCAACCAGTCCTCTGGGTTGTTTGCCATCATCATAATTTGGTTAACAGTTCCTGAGTTATCTAAATAAGTAAACAAAATGTACCGCAACAGAAGATGTAAAATCAACGCCAGATCGTACTTTTCCTTCAAATTACAATCATGTACATTCCCAGCTTCAATGTATATTAACTCTTTAAAACAGTTTTTAAAAGTTTAACAATTCATGTAAATATAATTGGAGACTTATTTACTGCTTACATATCCTTCATGAGGGTATATTTTGCTCTACATTATTTCAAAGGAAAGAAAAAATAGAATTATTAATAGCTTTTAAAAATCTCTGTAATCTAAGAGAATTTTATACCATAGTGGAATAATTTTATATTAGTCTACTAACTATGCAAAGAAAATGTAAGCCATTCCCACAACACCTATGTTATCCAACATTATCTCCATAGACCTTAAGCTAACCAAACACAGGCAGTTTACAAGAAAGGCACCAGACATAACTATTTTCCTTTCCCTCCAAATTATCCACTTTTCTACATAATTTTCATATTTTAATTTATTTTTATTTTCTTTAAAAAGGCTACTTGAATAACTGAAGTTTGTCATCTGCTCATGATGTTTTAGCTTCAAGTTGTAATTTGAATTCAAATTACAAATAAATTTCAAATTTCAAATAAGGACACATTTTGACATATAAGCTTTGTTAGTACTATTTAAACTTACACAATGACGTACAGTGATATTCTATCAAGAACTTGCTTAGCAGCAAAATGACTGGTATCTAATTTGTTTCAAATGAGTATGATCTGCCACCATGACTAGATTATAGACTCTCCTGTTTATTTTCAACCCAATATCCATTCATTGGTTAGTATAGCTATAATAAACTTACTATTTTCCAAAGTTCATTTTCAAATGATCTCAACAATGTGAAATACATATATAGTAAATATATATATAAATATTCATATATTTATATATAAAATATAAATATATAGCACAGGATGAGGTTTCTGAGTTAATATTTTTGTATATAGCTAGGGTATGGAACTTGGGGTGTTATACTCAATTATCATTCAATAATTAAGCACCTACTATGTATACCTACTATTTTAAGATTAAAAACTACACCCTCGTGGAATTCATGTACTAGTGGAAAAGACAGAAAATAAACATACAAGAATAAACTTGACATAAGATAAAATAAGGCAAAAAAATAACAGAGACGGGACAAAGGGGACATACACTCAGCCTCACCCCAGTATCTGGTATTTTAAATAGATGAGTTAGGGAAGGCTCCACTATGATGACATTTGAACAGAGACCTGAAGACAGTCATAGGGGACAAGGTATCAGGGAAGAGTTTGTTCAGGACAGAGAGAACTAAGGCGCTGAGGTACGAGCTCGTTTAACATATAGGTGAGGTAAGAGGAAAGCTGTTATGACTGGAACAGAGAAAGGGTGAGCAGGGAAAGAAGGCCAGGGGGTGAAAGGAAGACTCTGCAAAGGAAAAAACTGAGTGGTTTAAAGTATGGAGGTTTCCAAATTAGTAAAAAACAGATCTATCATTTACTCTACAATTTCATGTCTATGTGTCTATCCAAATACAAAGCCACTAGTTTAAAGGTACACATGCATGCCGTTGTTCACTACAGCACATTTATAATAGCCAAGTTATGGAAATCAACTTAAGGATCAACAATAGGCAAATGGATACGGAAGACATGGTATATATACGTGATGGAATACTACTCAGCTATTAAGACTAACTCTTGGAATTCATGACAACATGGATGAAAATGGGGAGAATTATGCTAAGTAAAATAAGTCAGAAGAAGAACAAATACCAAAATGATTTCAGTCTGTGTGTAATATAATGAAACAAAGCAAAGGGACAAAACTAAATCAAGCAAACAGTTGAAATTTGTCTGCAGAAGTCATGTCACTAAAGATGTGGGATGAGTAAGAAGTAGACAACAAAGAGGGGAGACTTGCATGGACCACGGTGAAGGATTACTGGTGTTTGGGTGGTGGACATATATATTAACATATATTTGAAAAGGTATACAATTATATCCCTAAAACCTATATATGCTATTATAACACAATCTAATTTTTAATTGGGTGCTTGACTTAAATTTATACAACTTTATAACGATTGGTGATGCTTTCTTGGTTTGCAACAAAAAAAGGAATGGAAAAAACCTGCAGTATCCACCGTAAGCATGTCAGCAAAAATAATGAGTAACAATAATGGAAAAAGTCTAAAAAAACTACTTGAGCATTTTAATAAAAATACTAATTTTCCTTTATTAAAAAAGTAGAAAACTATAGGAGTATTTCCACACACGAGTTAAAATATAAAGTATACTCTAATTGGTTTAAACATCACTGAGAAATCTACAGTACATGAACACACAACGTTTAACATTTAATTCTTAATATAACATAACATTTCATGCCAAAAAAAGCACTTAAAAGGGAACTCACCTGTTGTATCAGCAGAAATTTTATTTAAGCTTAGCTCATCAGTAAGGTCTTCATTTTTAAATTTATTTTTAATATCTCTCACTTTGTTCATTATGGAGTCAATTGTCAGTTCTCTGCCACCTAAATCCTCAGGCTCCATTTCTAAGAAAAAGTCATAATTTCTAATTTTTTACTCGCATTAAAGAAGACTAGACTGCAACTAGCCTTTCAGAACACAAAAGGCTAAGACCTTCTACACTAAATTTTATCCAGCAAGATTTCCAACAGATTAAGTATACCGACAGAACTTCAGTGAGGCCACAACACAAGAGAAATTGCTGATCCAGAACCCTCCCCCTGCCTTTAAACTTTCCATTTTTCTTCTTTCCTTACTCTGTTTCCAGAACTATTTCCTTTAGGCCATTTGCAAATTCAGTTGACTTTTTTTTTTTTTTTAAGTGAAAGAATGTTTGCTCAGAATCTGGTAATGGCATACAGACACAAAGAATACTTTGAGTAATGAGTATAATCATTCCTCTATTGACTTGCTTTATGTAAGTAAAAATGCATATAGCACGAGCTTTCAAAGCAGAAGATGTACATCAATGCTCTTCATAAATGGTTATCGAACAGAATCGTGATTTGCCACCTTAATCATACTACTGACAACAACCTACTGTATTTCTACTAAGTGCTTGCTTGTCTGAGAGCTGGGATGTTTAGTCTGCAGCCTTTCTTCCTATCAATCTTTCTGCGATTCTCAAACATCTAATTCTAGTAGCATTAAAAGAAAACCTAGAAACCAGAAGTCTACAGCATTAGCTTTACAAAAACATCTAAACACAGATATTTTATGAGTATTTATGAAGCTATATTGTGTGTGCACACACACACACACCCCCCACAGACACCCCGCAGGTCTTTGTAATTTGTCCAATTAGGTTACTTGCTACCAATGTCGTTCAACAATGAGAAGAAATGATAAAGTGGGCAGCAAGATATCTTCTCTTGAAGTCAGATTTGAAAGAAAACTATCAGAATACCACCACCATCTCCTCTCCTTGTTCTAAAATACCACACAAGGAAAGGAAGACGATGCTTTATCCCCAAACTCCCCACCCTGAGTCCCTCTAGGCCCATTTCCCAGCGAGGACCACACCCACTTCTTGCCTTCCGGATCTTCAACAAAAACTAACGCTACCCCCAGCGGATGGGCGGAGGGAGCAGACTCCCCCTCCCCCCCTCCAGCTCGTTTAGCCGCACCCCTCGTCTTCTACCGGCTCTGAACTCTCCTGGATTCACCCCCACCACTCACTGACCAGCTAAGGTGCCCACACCTCGGTCGCTGCGGTCCCTACGCGAGCCCGGACTCACCGCCTGAAAGAGGAGCTGAGCAGAAAAGATGGAATCCTAATGCCCTCCGTAAACACGTTTGAATTGCCCCGCTGCTTTCGCCGCGGCCGTCTATTGGCCGATGAGAGTCACGTGAGGGCGCCTGCCGTGATTGGGCCCTTGCGGGGTTTCCGCCCCCCGCCGCAACCCGTGACTCCCGCGGGTGGCGGCTATTCCGCGTTGACTGCACCGGCGTGACTTTGGCGTGTGCACCCGTTGTAGTTCGGCGAGCGTTAGCCTGACGGTAGTCGGCCCGGTTTCTGGCGTCTTCCAGTTTAAGCAGACCTGATTTTTGCTTGGGAGGAAGCTACACGTCGCGGGGCTACCGGTGAGGGGAAAACAGAGGTGGGGATGTAACTCCCTGCGTATGGACCTAGAAGGTGTCTTGAGTTCGTCTTTCTTCCCACCACCCCCTCTGTCCTTCACACTGTCCTCACTCCGGCCTTAGGGAGAATGAGGCAAGAAAGGATCTTTCAGTCACATTCAGTTCTGCAGCCAGCTCATTGCTTTTTACCCTGGAGCTACGGCATAAGAGCCTTAACACTGTCCTTAAATGACTCCGTGCTTGTTTCATTCTCAAGCCACGTCCTTCTGCCCCTGTGTTAGATTCTGCATAAAGTCAAGCTCTTCGCGGTTGCCAGGCCTTATCAGCCCCGCCCTCTCCAAGGCTGCCCCAGTTAGAACTCAAGTGCCCTGAAAGCAAATGCTGTGCGAAAATTAAGAGGGATATAAGAAAATGAATAAATTAAAAAACAAAAACAAAACTCAAGTGTTCTCAGAGAAAAGGCACCTCCCAGTGTAGCCACTCTGCGACTTGGTTCAAGGCAATTCACATGAAATACCTGTGCAAGCATTATGACCAACACTCTCTGGTAGCACAGATTGGTTGGTTTTGTGCATGTGTAGAAAACATTTGTCCCTTGTTAATTCCAGAACTGTCCTTAGAACACTCAACTTCCCAGCTCTGGCTAGCCAACATGAAAGACCTTCCCCCATTTTTTTTTTGGGGGGGTGAAAAAATAATTTTTTTATTTATATATATTTCACATCATTTCAGCCCCTGGGGGTCACCCACCTTCCCCCATTTAATGCATCTTTCTATACCTGCTTGCTACGTTTTTGCTTCAGCAGAACAAAATGATCTGTACATTGGTTAGTATACTTACTGCTGCCTTTGCACTATTGCATCTAATACTGCTTTTGCTTGGAACTTAAATTATTCCCCCAGTTCTTGTAGATCTCTTGTGGCCTGATATCAAAACTTGAATGTTCATGAAAATACTGTTGTTGAATAACCTCACCCTAACACTTCTCTCTGTAAACTTATGCCTTCGGTGACAGGCAGTTATATTTTTAAATATCACTTGTATGTCAATTGACCTTTCAATTTCGTATCTCCAGTTGAGGTCTCTTCTCTGAACTCCAGAAGCATATATCCATTGCCTACTTAACATCTCCATGTTAAGTGTCATGGAGTCATCTTAAACTCAACATGTTCAAAATTTAGCTCCTAATCTTCAATTGAGAACTGATTCTTAGAAATTGTCTCTGTAAAAGAAAACTTAATTCCATTTTGAGCCAAAATTTTGTTGTTATCTCAACCACATTGCAATTCATAATAATGTGTTCTGGAATCTTACCCATTCCCACCTTCACAGCTGCATCTCTAATCCTACCCTGTTGATGGTAGTGACCTTCATAACTCACCTGAATTGCTGTAGTAACTTCCTGTCTGGTTTCTTTGTTTTCTGCCTTATTGCCCCTAAATTTATTCTGTAGCGTAACAGGATAATCTTAAGTCTGATCCTGTCGTTTCTTTGCTCAAAACACAGAGCTCCCATCTCACTTAAAATAAATGCCAAAAAACCTTACAGTGGGCTAGAGTTGGGCTATTCAATATACCTTTTAGCTACACATTGCTATTGAATACATAAGTGGCTACTGTAACTGGTGAAATGAGTGTTTGAATTAATTAATTAAAATTTAAAAATCAGTACTCAGTGCAAGTATTGGAACACTTACATATATTTAAACAACTGAGTATATGAATCTCACTCTGTTGTGTGAGGTAGTCTTGAACCCATGGACTCGAGATTCCTAGCCTCAGCCTCCCAAAGCTGGGATTAAAGGTGTGTGTGACCGTGCCCAGCTCAAACAAACAAAGAAAATCACTTTCAACTAAATTTTGTGGATCTAAATGTAGATCTAACTGCAATAAGTGTCTGCGTTTGAACTGTGCTATAAGTTTAAGTGCACAGGATTGTGAAGACTTAGTATGAAAAGGTAATGTAAAAATGCATTATTGGTCACTTAAAAATATTGATAACAGTTTGAAATTATTTTTATATTATACAAAGTAAAATGTTTCATTAAAATTAATATTTCATCACAGACCATTGGTAAATAAGGACAACCAAGTGCAATGTTGTATCCTTGATCCTAGAACAGAAAATGGACACTAATATAAAATTAATTTAAAAAATTGATGAAATCCAAATAACAAATAATTGAGGTATAATAGTAATATGTCAATATCAGTTTAATTTTGACCACAATGATATAAAATCTTAATAGGGAAATTTGAAGTGAAGAATATACATCAACGCTCTATACTATCTTTGCAAGTTCTCTGTAATTAAAAAATTACTCTAAAATTACAATTTAATTTTAACCTGTTTCTTTTTACTTTTTAAATATGGCTCATGAAAAATTCAAAACTACACATTTGGCTTGTGTTGTACTTCCACAGGAAAACAGTAATCTATAAAGTCCTATTTATCTTATTTATAACTTCACTTCTCTCCCAATATAATGTAAACTCCTCTTGCATGGATTTTTGTCTACTTTCTTCAACATAATATCCATAGTGCTTAGACTGATGCCTGCTATTCTATAGACATTCAATAAATGTTAACTACTGACATTTTCTACCATTAGAATATCTCAGAATCTTACTTTTTCTAATAGATTTCTATACTTCTTAAGGACAGGAAACTTTAACCTTTTATAAGGTGTTGAGAAACAAAGTGTGTACTATTCTTGGTTAAATAGTATATGGGTTATATATATGCATGATATGTTGCAATGTACCTTATTGGTTCCCTTGCAATATTTACATATCTACTTATGAGACTGGCCATGGCTTTTCAACTTAAGACCAGAATCAGTGCCTAAGACTTGACCTATCCACATAGATTTTGATCCTTTATTGCTATTGCTGTCCATCCATGCCATGAATGGAGGTGACTTACCTCCAAAGATAAATTAAAAAATGAAGTTGTTCTGGTCAAGCAGTTATACTGCTATTATTCTTTAAAACCAGCTTCAGCTAAATTATTTGCTTTCAGAGGTAAGCCTTCTACAAAACAATAAAATTCACCAACTGGATTGTCTTTAAGGTAAAAAGTCTTGCATTTTTTTATATCAATAAAAGTTTGGGCTATGTGATTTTGTGATTATCATCCTACCACTTTTTTGCTATTCTGACAATTTTCTGTCAGCAAGTTGCCACTTTATGCAATTATTGACATCATTGTTACCAGTTAACCCAAGTCCCAACTTTGGTTTCAGAAACTGTTTCCCATACTCAAATGTACTTGGTGCATGCGCAAAGGTTACATTTCTGATCAGTAATAAATCCAGAGCTCACAGCATATAATCAAGTATGCATTGTCTCACTGCTGCCACCCTCATATCACAAGAGTATTGCATGCCAGTGGCCCAGGAAAAGATCAAAATTCAGTCTGGTCTCTACTGAATGCAGGTTATTCTCACACAATCTATAAAGCTGGAAATGGAAGTCCAGTCATTGTGATTTGGGGACAATTTGTCGGGTGAAGAGTGAGCTTTTGTAGTAAGTCTCTGAGTAGGTCTGCTTGACATTTCTGGTGGACCAGTTCTAAAATATTTAAGTTTCTTGAGAATTGGGAATGAGTGCTGTTTAAAAAAGTGGCTAATGAAAAGTCTTCACGTTATTATAGTTTCTCAGATCAATACAGTCCCCCTGCTTATGGCACTCGTAGCTATTCTAGTAGGAAGCTATGCCCCTTACCAAAAGTATCTAAAGTCCTGCATGATTTAGTCCTAATTCTACACACCTTATCTGTCCCTTTTCTCTCCCTTCACTTTTCTCTCCCCTTTTTTATCACACCTTTCTCTCTCCCCTCATTCAGAACTAAATTGACACCTTTTAGTTCCTTAAAGCACTGAAAACTTTCCTATGCTCTATTTTAATATTTCTTCCAATAATTCTCATCTTCAGATCATCAGCAATTGACATATCTCATCTTTCAGATCCCTATTCAAATATCACATCTTCAATGAGAGCTTTCAGCTGTTCATCCTAGCATAGCATCTATTTCATAGTATTTATCACTATCTTTAGTGATCTTGTTTATTTACTGATCTTTGTTTTATTATCTATTTCTCCCTAACAAGCATTTTGAGACAAAGATCCTTCCTTGCTTACTTATTCATTCTTATACCCAAAACACTGAATGGTAGCTAACATAAAAATTACATCTAGTTCATAAAAATTGTTGAATAAATGAATCTATTTTTCTGTCTTACCAGGTTATGAGGTCTATAAGATATGAATCAGAAAGCTTTGGTCTCTGCTATATTCCACACACAACGGATGCTCTTAATGAATATGTACTGAATAAAAATGAAAAAAAGTCAAAGGATGCCACTAAGAAGCTAAATCATCTTTCCAGATAGCAGTTAACTGTAACAATACCCTCCATCTGTAGCCATGTGAGCCTGCCTTATCTCTGAAAGTGCCCCCCAAAATGCTAGTGGAATGCAAGATCCCCCAAATACCTCACTAGCCTGCAGGCACTAACAGGATTATCTGATCCCTATTCAGATTTCAAGATTTATAGCACCTGTTTGCACAGTGCTGGTCTTAAACTCCTGAGATGTTCACTTTGACATTTTTGGGAGTCATAGGGGTTGTCTAGTTTGTGATCAGAAACAAGTTTGGTCTTACGAGATACCACATTTTTCCACCATGAGTTACCTACCACTGCCCTCCCAGATCCTGTTCCTCCAAGCATCTCTCCCTCCAGCAACCCTGTTGGTGCTCCAATGAACACAGAGGACTTTATCATGGTCTCTATGGTTCTTAAAAGTTACCAGCACCAAAACTTGGTGATCTCTAACAAATTGTGTTAAATTAATGTTACTCTTTGTAACATTAAATCCGTGGAATCAAAGACTGTGTGAGAGAGAGAAACAGAGAGAGAGATCCAGAGAGAGAGAGAGAACCAGAGAGAGAGAGAGAGAGAGATTTAATGATTTATGGCATGTTCAGTGAATGTTCCAGTTTTTAGTTATAGCCTCAAATAACCTAGAGTCCCACCAGCATCTTAGGTCTGGAACATTCGAACTAGAACAGATGTGACAACCACAAAGCCATACTCAGAATCTGTTCTCCTTTGATGATTGAGAGTTTGTTAGAGGAAAACTCTTGTGCTTCCCTCCTCCCACTCTTAAAATGAATTCTCTCCCAAGAGACTCTGGAAACCCCTTCGGTATAAATTCTTCCAGAGTATATCACAATTTACCCCAAATATTCAGTAGCACCATCAGGGAATGAAAAACAAGACTTTTTCCACAGATTCTTTAAGCTCCAGGAAAACAACCTAGATTGACGAATTCCTCAGGCATGCTCAGACTGGCCCAAGCCTGCAGAAGCCACACCCCAGGTTCAAACTGGAACTGTGCTATCCTGATATGCAAGAAAAACTTCAATTGAACTCAGCAGGGACAAAGCTTCAAATCACACAGAGGCACCCCACACAGTGGCAATTATGGTAGCTAGCAGCCACAGAGGTCATGAGGTAACAGCAAGAGTGACTCCAAGACCACCAAAGAGACAGCAGAAGCCAGTTACCCCACAGGCTGCTCCAGCTAAGATGGACAGGAATTTGGACTTCCAGCAATTCTACTGAAATTCCTTCATGTTACTCCTCAAACTGGTAACACAGGTTACTTGTTAATATATAATAAGTACATAGGCTGGAAGAACATATACAGCATGAAAATAGTTGCCTATTTAAATGATGGCATTGTGATACCTTTTCTAAAGAAAAAATTTAGTTTTTATACTTCATTAATGTTTCCACAATTTAAAGAACAAGGAACGAAAATGAAGATTACTGTTATTTAACTGTGGATTTAACTATTCTAACATTGACATAACAATAACCTCTTGTTCAAACCAAGATTAACAATTAATTCTCTCTCATCCCTTATTCAGTCTGTGAATGTGTATATTAATAGCTGTAACACAGGAGGAACAGGATCTCAGTTCACAAATTCAGAGGTGCAAGAACTATCAGGTTTGCTTATAATTTATTTGAAATCCAACTCCATATAGGTTGGTGGGAAGTCAGTTCTAATTGGGAATCCATCCACCCATGATGTACCTGTATCTTCTTTGGTTACTTAGCCTGGAACTAATCATTTGTTCACAGTGGCTACTGCTGGAGCAACAGGAGACCTGCTGCTTTGGTCTGTGTTCAAGGTCCTGGAATCACCAAGGCTGACGTCATGTGCTGAAGGCATGACCTTCTAAGTACCCCCAGGAAGAAGTTGATTCCTATAAGAGACTTACTAACTCTTATCTCTGGAGTAAGGAAATACTTAGGGACTAGTCACTTTTTGAAATGCATAACACCCTAAATGACACCAACAGGAATTCCTAGAGAATATTTCTAACAATTAAAACATCTATAATAACTTTGTAATGCACATTTGACAATGAACATGACAGTATTCTGAAATTCTAAAATAATTTCTGCAGATTAAATATAAGGCATAGAATACTTAAAGACTCCATCCATCCATCCCACTTAAAATTGTCTTCTTCTTGTGTCACCTTAGAAGGATCTGAATTAACTAGTTATCTGAACATACAAAGTGGTTCCAGACTTCGCTCAGTCAGAAAATTAATACACTATTTTATTCTAATATTTTAGGATTTCCTTTTTTTGCTACATAAATAGTTTTATTTATTTGTATATATATTTCATGTCTTTGTATTCCCCCAGGGTTCTCCCACCACCACCACCCCTCCCTGACAGCTCCCACCCATCCGCCACCCCCAGCTGTGTGCTTTACTCAATGTGCTTCTTTTAGTGACAGAAGCAATGTCCTGACATTTTCCTACTATTCTCTTTTATATCAAAGAGCTTTAAGAATTTCACTCATGCTGAGCAGGCAGATATGGCAAATACATTTATCTGGGGTGAGGAAAAAGTCACCCACCCACAGCCTTTTGCACAATTAGTGTGCACACTGGTCTAGCTAGAATGTCATCTTTCCATGGACCTCCGGAATAGTGATAGCAGACCTGCCAGAGGCTCACTTCCTGCCTTATCTGGTAGGGCAAGGTTGCATAGGGAGGACTAGCAGCATGACCAGTCATGTTCAAAGGGAACATGCAGAAGCCACCAGAGCAAAGAGGGAAACAACAAGAGTCTCTTTCCTCTGAAAATAGTCAAGGTGAGAAAACCAGGAGGCACCTTCCCCATCGAGACGGATGCAGGAAAATAACCTGCACCTTAATTTCCAGAACCAAATAAAACTTGTCCATGGGTAGGTATAATTTACAGCACGTATTCACATTGAATCGATATAGTTCATGGTTGTGGCTTTTCATGGACTGTTAAAATTGTTTGTAAATCAACTTAATAGAAAATCTCTCAGCTTGTAACTTTCTCCCAGGTTTTCCAAGAGCGTTACGCCTCATAGCTCAGTTGGCAGGTGGCTAAGTGGGCCACTTGAACAGCATCCTTTCTATCTACTCCACCCATTGACCCAGTTTCTGTCAAAAGTTGGCGCCAAATTCTATACTTTATAGAAGCTTTGAATTTGCTTTAAATCTTTCTCATTTTTTTTATTTAGATAATTGCTCTGTACTTTTACTGTATTAGACACTAAAACTGAGGCATTAAAATCCAGTACATAAGTGACATATTTAAGTTTTTATTTACATATTTACATTACAATCATACAACATTGTTCCTCCCCACCTGGTTGTTGGTTCCCTTGAGGGTGTCCCCCCACCCTCCCTCTTGTGTCTCCCTCTCCTTTCTCCTGTTTGTTGGTTCATTTAGGGCTTATTCTTCCCCCTGCCCCGCCCCACTGCCCCCCCCAATGTCCTTTTCCTAGGTTTCAGTGTACCAGGGGTGGAACTCTGAGGGCAGAAGTAGGAATTAGTATATTAAAATACTGTCTGACATGCAAATATAATTAATAATGTCTTTCACACTTTTTTTCATACTGAATGTTCAGGATACATTGTATATATTATACTTACAGCATTCTGTTGAACTAGCTACATTTCAGGTGTCCAATTGCTCCATGTGGCTAAGGCTACTCACACTGAACAGCCATGTACATGGTTGCAGGTACCAATATTTATTGATTAGGGACTTCACAAGTTAAGGCACAAAGAGAAGCAAGAAAATGGATGTTCCACACTACTGGAGATAATGCTAAAAATAAAAATTGATCTGTTAATTTGTCTTTTCGTTATCTAAACATTTCTACCACTGAGTCTCTGGAGCAATGTCCATCTGGTGTCAACATTGCCAAAATTCACATACCTTCATTGGTGCAGGTGTCTTTTGTCTCAAAGGTCATAGGATAAGAGGTCTGATGAAACATTTCCTTGTGGCCTGAATGAAGTTAAGAACAAGAATGGCTGCATAGGGTAGGCTGTATAGGGATCACACTGGGTAGTTCTGAGCATCAGATGAGTAACAAATAGAGATCCAATATTTGCTGAGAAATTTATTTGTTGGTATGTTTGTGAAGCTGGAACCCAAAGGAGGAACTGCTCTTACTCTGAATCAGGGTAGCCCCACCCACAGTTAGCCAGGTTTTCTAGGAGCGCACAAGAATTGAAAGGGAAAAAAAAATAGGTCAAATCTCCAGGACACTGCTAGACCATGGACTGTGCATCTAGAATCACACAAATTTTTTGGAGTGTTGATTACTGAAGTGCTCAATGGAAGAATATTCCCTGGTACAGATTTCCCCTATAAGTATTGAGATTAACTTTGATATCAAGGTTACTGAAAAAAAAGGCTGGAAGAGACAGCAGACAAATAATGACTCTGACAGAATTCCCTCATCAACCTGTGATTTCGTCTTTCTCACACATAAACACTTTTTAGCACTCATACACATCTGTCAATGACCCTAGGGGGAAACTGTATTGCATAACTTTTATGCATTTGTCCTAAGAAACAGATGATAAAACATGAATGACAAGTAAAAACGATAATTTTAAGGACAGAGTGTTCAGCTATCAGATAACTTACAACCACTCAACAATGAGGATTTGCTCAAGTTCCATGTTCTGTGTTAGTCATCACTGGAGAACAAATAGCATGTTGGCTTTGATGATGTAATGCCCCAATGCACAATCACTTATCAAACTCTTGCTTGTATATTTAACCTTTTAACTTAATGATATTATTTCCATTTTTATCAATATTACTTGTTTTATTGAATTAAAAATTTTAATAGTATTACCTTCTTACATTTGTTCTCTAGACTTCTTTGAATGTAAGCAAATGACTTAAAAATGCCATCAAATTATATAGTGAGTCAAATGCTTTAACCACAAAATTTAAATTTTTTTCCTTCAGTAAATAAAGTTAAGCACATCAAAGAATCAGGGAAGTGTTAATTTTTTAAAACAAATTTTATGGATGAGGTTCAAATATTTAAACTATTACCTTAAGTCAAAACCAACCAACCACATGCATATGCCTCATAGAACACAACTATATACTGACTTAGCCCAAGAGCTATGTTTGCAAATTGCTTCAAAATAAAAATAAAGCTATAATTAGTATTTCAGCACAAGTCTAATTATTGTTCCTTGTTAAGGTCCAGATAGAACTTAAGGGAGTTTAGAATGTTAATATTTTCTACTATCTGCCATTTTCAAAATGAAATCCTCAATTTAATTTGGTAGAAAGATTAGCCATAGAGCAGATTGTTACAGAATTATATATAAAACCGTTAGCAATAAGTATAAAATTGGTTTAATTATAGTTAAAAAGCTATTTAAGACATTTTGAATGTAGGTCTTTCAGTCAGAGTGATTTTAATTTAGTACCAACTGATAGAAGTTGGTGGCATCAACCATTTTATGAGTCCTGGTAATCATTCTGTCTGTAGAGGCAAAAATGGAATCTGCAACACCCTGCCTCTAAAAAGTGTGGTCTGCAGGCCAACAACATCAGCATTACCTAGGAAATTGTTAAAAATGCAAAATCATGGGCACCAGACCAGATACACTAAATTGGAATCTCCAAATTTAACAAGATCCCCAGGAGCTTGTGTACATATTAAAGTTTGAGAAGCACTGGCCTACTGTGTGTGTCCTGGTTAATAGGTATCTCATTCAAAGTACTGGGAAGGAGATTTTCACTGAGATCTTAATGGTAAGTGTGAAGAATGAGTGACTGGAGCATCTGACTCTGGCCTGAGAACAGAAATACCTGAATTTGCCATCAAGCCCATGGAAAGTTTTGCTAGTGACCCCACAAAGATTTGTTGTGCTACAATCCTCAAGAAGCTAGAAATAGTTCCATATACCAGTTTTCTGAGAGAATGCAGAATTTCCCAGAAGTACTTGCTGTATTTACATTTTGTTGAAACAGACTCCCAAAACCTTCATCAGCATTTTATTTTTGATTCAACCCAACAGTTTCACAGAAATCATTGTGAAGAAGAGCATTTTAGCAGCTGTTTGCACTGCTGTGATGTGACCGTGACCCTAGGCCATGGTCCATGCGTGGTATCCTCTGCTGTGCCTCATGTCAGGAAAGATGTGGCATCAATTTGTCCCATGATTGGTCATATTAACTTGCTCATTTCATTACGGTACTACCTGCCAATTTTGCCTTATACATTTTCCCTTCCCCCTTTGCTTCATGCAATTAATCATTAAGGAAGTGATGTGTCAGACTATGTGATTATTAATTAATTCTGTATTCAGTACTTCAAGTATCTACTGATAATTCTAGTCAGAATCAATTATTAGTATTTGTGGAATCATGGCTTTTTCATGCCTATTATCCCTTCTGCAGTTATGGGTGAGCACTGTATTAAAAAATACAAACATGTCACTAACATCAATTACCTTTATGGGAACTGTAGGAAATTTACTTTTCTAGCTCTAATATAAGCTACTCCAATGCATAACCTATCTCTTCCCCCTCCTCCTCTCACTCCATTGTTCAGTTCCATTGATTGTTTTTATTTTTTTTTCATTTGTTTGTTTTTCCCTATATCCATCATATAAATGAGAACATCCTGTATTTCTCTTTTTTCTTTTTGGCTTATTTCTGCTAATATGAGTCTTTCTAGTTCCATCCATGTTGCTGTGAATGACATGTGTTTGTCCTCCTTGATGGATGCGTAGTATTCCATCGTGTATAGGTACCACATTTTTTTTAGCCAATCGTCTGTTTTGGTATTTTTTCATATTTCTAAGTAAATATATTGATAACAATTCCAGTGGTGGAAAGCTTTTCTTCTTACTTACCTGCAGCTTTCTAGTATACATGCTCTCATGTAGGACAGACACTGTAATATTCACATTCCATCAGGAATATGAACGAAGAGTGTTTCAGAATTTATACATTTCAAGCAATCATTGTTTACTTCCAGTGGTTTTGTTTTCACAATGTTTTGTTATTTGCATTCTTATTCTTTTTTTAAAATCCAGTTATAGTCTTTATGCCCCTATTCCTACTCAAAGAAATGTCTATTCACTTACATCTGTACTGCTACAAAATTTTCAATAAAATGCTTAAGCACCAATTGTAGTGAACAGAGATTTTACCTTCATCATACACTATCATCTGCCTCCACCCATAGTTCTGGCATAGTTAACCCATAGTTAACAGGTTTGAACGAGATTGTGACACATTACCTAGTTTATATTTTCTAGATAAATTTATTGTATCTCCGTATCCATCCAATCACTCATTCAACATTTGTCATCTCTCTTGAAATTGTCAATAACTCATACCACAAATACAAATTGGAGTAGATACAATCAATATAATCCAATCTTTACCTTGAAATAACTCTTACTAATGCACGGGAAGGAGTCAATCATCCTTCTAAAGTTTTTTCTTTTTTATGTGACGTGAATGAGCTCCCTCCTTTATCAATCAATAGGAGAAAAAAGTCACAATGATGTGATTGTGGCCCCATGTCAGAACTGTTAACATGAGAGGGGAGAGGAGCTGGACCAACCACCTGGGGGAAGTCTGTCCCCAGCAGGCTAGGAGTTGGATTCCCAAACCAAGATATCAAAACTATATGGCACACAAGCAGCACTACGGACAGACACTAGAAAGGATCGTGGAAAGGAGCACCATCTATTTGCCCTACCACAAATTCCTGACATGCTCGGCCTGACTATCTGCCTCAGTTACTCGTGGAGATCTGAGCAACCTGCTCTGTTGCTGTCCACACCCAGGAAAAAAGGACATAATTCCAGAAAAAGAAAAGACTAGTGGACCAACGGCTTGCAGTGAGAGGAGTTGGAGTGACCAGAGGAGGAAAGGTGGAAAGGGGAGGGAATAAGGGGTACAATACAGAGAAGGCAGGGTAAACCTTAAGGGGAACCACAATCATAGAAATGTGACCAATATTGTATGAAAATTATAAAATTAAAATTAAAAAAATAAAGTTTTCTTTTTTCTTTCCCAATTATTTCCTCCAAAACATGAGCTGCTACTTGTGATTTCCTTGCCCATGTTGCTGCAGATCAATGCTCCATGGAGGACTGGAATCTACTCTGCTTCTTACAGGAACCTAAGAATGTTGTTCAACACCTCAAGCACTTTCCATTTAAGACAGTTCATTGGAGGCACAGTATATTCTTCACACCTGTTGAAAACCATGACACAGAAGAAGGGAACAAAATACTTTTTGTGAGAAAATTAAAAAACAACAACACGTTTTTCTTTCCTAGTAACTCTCTTGACAATTCTGAGAACAGAACTATTCATGTAATATTTAATCAAAAATTAGAAAATAAAGCTCATGCTAATGTTTTCAAGAACAAGAATTCTAAGTTATCTAATTTCCACTTGTGGTGGCCAAATTTCTACTGTCCCTTTAAATTATTCTGCGATGGTGTAAGGTTTTCAACATGAAACTAAACTAGAATACTGAGAGGCCTAGAATTTTTCCCATAGGAAAGAAATAGCCATCAATGATTTTTCTTTGTGAACATACAAAGGAATTTTTAGAACATTATATAGTTACTTAATTAAATTATTAGTAAAGAAATATTTCACATTATTTTTAAAAAACCTTTTTGAGTAAATATATTGATTATAATGCCAGCGATGAAAATGCCTTTTTTTAAATGTTGTTTTTTAAATTAAAAATTTTTTTATTATATTATTTTCTTTTACATCGTTAGCTACCCCAGGGTTCTCCCACCACCTTATCACCCATGGACCATCTTAATCTTTTGTGCACCCCCCCCAACCCCATACCCTATGCTTCAATTTTGCTAAAAATTAGTTTTAAATTTTTCTTGTCTGCTTGATGTTTGTTTTCCCTTTGTCCCTCATATATGTGAGACCATCCAGTGTTTCTCTTTTTCTTTCTGACTTATTTCTGCTAGCATGATTCCTTCTAGCTTCATCCATATTGCCACAAAAGATGTTTGTCTTTTTTGATTGATGATAGTATTCCATTGTGTACATATACCATAGCTTTCTGTACCATTCATTTATTTTGGGGCACCTGGTTTGCTTCCATGTCCTGGCTGTTGTAAATAGTGCTGCAATTAACATCCGGTGTCTTTTTGGATTAGAGTTTTTGTAACCTGTGAGTAGATTCCTAGAAGTGGAATTGCTGGATGGAATGGGAGTTCCATTTTTAGTAGGTTAAGGACCCACCACACAGAAAATGCTGTTTCAAATGTACCTTAACATCCTTTATCTCATTTGACCAACATGACAAGTATACAAAGTAGATAAGTAATGTGTTATCTTCATTTATCAGATAAGGAGAGCATTAAAGAAACTCATGACTTTCCCTTGCCCACACACTTTAAAGCCAGATATCAAAATAGAACTGTGGCTACCTGATTCCTGGTCTAAGTTGTTTTCCATTGTAATATACTATCTTCCTAGTTGTTCTTAAAATCTACAATCCATTGCAGACAAATTCCCAAAAGAAAATTCTATTAGTAAAATAAGTAACTACTTAGGTTCTAATAAAATGTGCTTATGTGTATTTTTATATTGTTTTCCTTCAATTTTACCCTTATTTCTTCTAGATCAAAAAAGAGTAAGCAGATGCATACCAACAAAAATTTACCAAAATACCAATTATTTCACAATTTTGTGGATTTTGAATCATATTCACATGTGAACCTTTATTTGGAAATCTTTTGCTTTAGTCTGGGCTAAATCTTATTATAATATAAGAAATTGTACTGAGCCTAGTTCATCATTGGCAATTAAAATATGCAAGTTTTGCTGATCAATGCTGATCAATTAAGTTAGCTCTACCAAGATCTCAGCATGAGATCTTGAGGGTATACATTCCTTTCATTTTTTTCTTAGATTTTATTACTATGGAGAATTTTTTTTTTTATCATTTAGGTACTATTCAAAGGACCTCTTCAATTTAATTCTATATATGCTCTGATCAGGACAACAATTTCTGATCTACAACAAAATTTTTCTTAAAAAAAGTACCCATTGACCCCAGCTATGAATTAACTGATAGCAATTATTTTAAAGAAAAATAAGTCATCAGATGCGGAAATGTTATGGGGAAATAAACCTTCAGCTGATCTTTGATAGGGGGTTTTGCCTAACATACATTGTAGAAACTCAACGAATACTTGCAGAATGAACACATGAATTAGTTAGTATTTATTCATGGCATATGTCTTAACTACTACTTCTTCTAGTAATTATTGACATTCCTGGTCTAGATTAGCTGTTTTCCTGTTACTCCAATATATGCCTGTCTTAATTTGTCGGTAATGTTTTTGTTAAGGTTAATATCACCATTATTGGGTGTTAGGATTTTAGTGAGCAAAATCAACTCATTTTCCAAGGTCACATAGTAAAGAAAGTCATTTTCTTCACTTATTACAATTTTTATACTCATCTTGTTTTACCTGCATCTGTGCCACATTCTTTGGTTGCTCCTGTGTCAAAAGTTAGTTCTCAGTAACAAGAACAATAGCAATCAACATTTACTGAGTACTCAATATTACTTTATTTGGCTAACCTCATTTAAGTTTCCCAACTTGCTAATGCTATAAGTACTATTACTGAACCTAATTTACCATAAAAAAGACAGCTTTTTAAAAGATATGTTCCTAGAATTGAAACTACTGCAAAAAGTTATCATTTTTACTTTTTATTTGACTTAAAAATAATTTAATTTTTTTAGAAGTTAGGATTTAAATTAAAATTTCCCTATACTTAATTCCCATATACTCTATACCCAGTGCCCCTTATTAATCTTACCTTAGTATATATAGCACATTTTGTTACAATGCTGTCACAATTGAACCAATACTGAGTAAATACTTTAACCAGATTTCCTTAGTTTTTAACCTAATGTTCTTTCTCTAAGCAGAATCCCATCCATTCTACATTACCTTTAGGTTTTCATGTCTATGAAGACTTCATTTGACTATGATAGTTCCTTACTCCTGAAGGCCCAATCAGCTTTGAGGAACACTATTTACATTGTTTTGTAGAATATCTCTCAATTGAAATTTATCCAATATGTTTATTATTAGGCTGTGTTATGTTTTGGGGAAAGAAAGGCCACAGAAGTGCCATTTTCATTACTTCAGAGCAAGGACAAAGGTTATTAACATTTCTTAACATTGTTGATTTTTATCTTGATCTTGATCACCTGGCTGAGGTGGTCATTATCTGATTTATGTACCATACCACAGAGTTAATTCTGCCCTCCTGTTGCTTTTCTGTACTAGATTCCTTGGGAGAAAGTCACTATGTTCAGCTCTTACTTAAGGAATGGGATGATATGCTTTACTTTCTTGAGGGTAGAGCAGCTACCTAATTATTTGGGATTATTCTGCAGGGGATATTTCTCTTTTTCCCCATTGATATGTCTGCCCAATCACTTTTTTACATCAGTATGAACTCATGGGTATTTATTTTTTTTTATTTTGTTCTTTAGATAACAACCTCTGTAAGTGGTTTTTGGGATACTTCCCCCTCCCTTCTCCCTCTGGTGACCCTTCCAACCTCTCAAACCTCACTCTTTGTTGTTTACTAATTGTGTTAAGTCCATTAGTCTCTTTCCTTTAGCAGTGTCCTTTCACTGGGTGAGGGACTGAGTTGTTGGAACCAGGTGAGCCTTGCTGGTAGATTTTCAGTCTTAAGTTTGCCTTGGGTGGCCAGTCTATATTCATTTGTGATCTATCCATGTTTTCTTGCTGCAGGCCGTCTTCTCCAATCCATCTCCACTGCTTTGCTGCTTTACCTTATGGCTCTGGAGTCAGATTTAGGGTGACTCGCCCCCAGTTGGTCAAGAAGTTTCTCTGTGAATACAGGCATCTGTGAATGGCCTTTGTAGATCATCTCCTCTGCCTCAGTTTGAAGCTTTGATGTGCGGCTGATTAACCCATCTTTGGTCTTTCTCTCCTCTCCCGCAGTGTGGGGAGGGGGTGTTGTTCTCCTAGGAGGCATCTCCAAATGAAGTCCCAGGTCTTCCCAGCCTGGTGAGCACATAAGTGCGCATGGTGACATCGTGTCTCTACAATTGTTTCTCTTGTCTCGCATGCACTGGTTCTCTCGGTTGTTCATCTGCTGTGTCCAGCTCAGGCTTGTGGGCTGGATTTTTGCATGATCCCTCACCCGTCGTTCTACCATGGGGTTTATGCTGTACATGTTCTTGATCCTCTGAAGTTTAGCTGGAGAGTGAAATGGAAGGAGCTCCTTCCCCCTCCCCCCATCTTGTACCTCCCTGCATGGCCCATCTGGGCTGTAGATGGTTGCTCTGTGCAGCAGCCACCTGCTGGTGGTTGGGGCCACTATAACCCCTACCCTGTCCTCCCTCCAGGGCTCACCCTGTTCAGGGGACTTACCCAGGAACCTTCACTCCCTTTGCTCCCCACTGGCAAGGGAGCTCCGCACCGAGCTCTATACTTTGGGTTTACAAAGTATACTTTATACTTTGGGTTACAATAAAATATTACTTTATCTATTTTATCTTTCAAAGAGTTCTAGCTTTGAGCAATAAAAACTCTTCCAGTCTCCCGTGTCCTCTTGCTATAGTCACACCAATATGAATGGGTTTTTTTTTTTTCTTCTTTAACTATTTCTTTCTGTTACAAAAAGATATTCTGGGATCATCTTTCACAATTTCCTTTCCAGAAGTCAGTCATTCTTCCAAGGATCCTAGACCTAGTCATTTTTCCAAGGATTCCTGATCACTCTGATTGTAAATAGTATTAGAAACCCAAATCTGGGTACTAAGCATGCTTGGTACTTAATTCCATGTTTCTAAGCCCTCTCAGCTGACAGAGAAGGGACATAAATGTGCATATACTAACCTGTGTATCTACATATTTGTAAGTATATCTATATCTAAACATGATTTTATAGTCCTATTTCCAATTCTAATTTGTTAGTATATGGATCATTCTTGCCTTCTTTCCCTGCTGACTTATAAACTTGAACTCCAACAATGAGAAACATGACTCACACCGTATCCATCTATTTACTTAGATGTTCAACTCTAATAAACACAAAGTAACAATCAGCATTGTTGACTTGTGACTCTGACCCTATTGGTGAAGCTTGCATTTTGTAATACAATTGGATTCTTCCATTACAGCATGTGTTCCATCCTGGGGTTTCCAAACCTCCTAAATTACTTAATTCTTTTCATATGTTAAGGCTCTTTTACTGTAAAGTTTATAAATTGTCAGAAATGCTTAGCATTATTTATCTACCATTGCAGTATCCTATAACACTGTTTTACTACCCTAGGAAAATTTTTACACATTCAACTTCCTTCTACTTCCCTGAAATTCTGGAAATGACAGATCTTAAATTACCTCTGAAGTTTTGCCTGTTTAGAAATGTCAAATAATTGGAATCATAAAGCAGGCAATTTTTTTTTTCACTTATCAGTATTTACTTAGCAATATGCAAGTTTCATACATCTGCTTCATGGCCTGAGAGATTCTTTATTTCTGAATAATGTTCCATGATATGGTGTACCATAGTTTATGTATCCATTCATCAGTGGAAGAGTAGCTAGCTTGGTTTCAGTTTTGGTGATTATGAATAAAGCTTTTCTACTCATTCATGTGCAGCTTTTTGTGTGAGTGCAATTTCCAGATTAGTTGAGTAAATACCCAGGAACACAAATGGTCTTTTAAAATGAATATTCCAATATGCTTCCCTGCTATCGGTGAATGGGAGCATCTGTTGCTCTGTAATCTCACCAGAAATTGATATTACCAGGTTTTTGTTTGGGAATTTAGCCATTCTATTAGGCAAGAAGTGCCATCTCATTGCTGTTTTAACTTACAGCTCCCTAATAAGATGACATTGAGCATCCCACATGTTTACTTGATACCTGTGTATTTTCTTAGGTGAGGTGTCTAGATCACTTGTTTATTTTTAAACTAAGCTTACTTTAAATTGCATTGTTTTATTATTGTTGAGTTTCAAAAGTTCTCTCTCTATCTTGGGCACAAGTCCTTTATCAAAAGTGTTTACCAAATATTTTCTCCAAGTCAATGGCTTGCTTTTTTGATTCTCTGAACACTCTTTCATAGAGCGATTTTTACTAATTTTAATGATATTGAACTCTTTTCTTTCATGGAGTGTACTTTTTTTTTTTTTTTTTTTTTTTTTTTTTTTTTTTTTTTTTTTTTTTTTTTTTTTTTTTTTTTTTTTTTTTTTTTTTTTTTTGTTTTTTTTTTTTTTTTTTTTTTTTTTTTTTTTTGAGACTAGGTCTCGCTATTTTTGCCCGTGAAACTGCAGGCTCTCGTTGCCCGGGGTACCATGGACTTAAGCAATCCCCAGCCTCAGCTTCTCAGGTAGCTGAGATTACAGGCGCGCGCCACCACGCCCAGCTATTTTTTTGGAACTAGGTCTCCCTACGGGCCCCAGGCGGGACTCGAACCGCTATCCCTAGCCCCTGCCGCGATCCTTAGCCCCTGCCGCTTCATTGGCTGAAGCTTACAGGCACGAGCCACCGTGCCCGGCCGGATTGTACTTCTGATGTTACATCTAAAGATTCATCACCAAATTCATGACCACCTAAATTTTAACACGTTTTTATCTAGAAATTCCATTATGTTGTATCCTGTGTTTAGATTTATGATATACTTTGAGTTAATTTTGATTAAAGCTATATGATCTGGTTTTGAATTGTTTTCTTTTGCTTTGCATGTAGACATATAATTTCTCCATACCACTTGCTAAAAAGATTAGTCTTACTTTGTTAAAAATGAATTAATAAAACACCAATGAGTCTATTTCTGCGCTGTCCTGTTCCCCACCATTCTATATTCTTTGTTCTATGTTCTTTCCCTAATGCCAAACAGTTTTATTTATCTCAGTTGATGTTTTAGAGCAAACCTTAAAATAAGGTAGTACAAGTTCCTAAATTTTGTTTTTCAGTATTATTATTGTTCTAGGTATTCAGAATTTCATAAAACTTTAGGATCAGTTTGTTAATATTTATAAGATAGCTTACTGGGATTTTGAATGGTATAGGATTGACTGTGTATTGGGAAAGACTAACATCTTAATAATGTTTAATATTCCAACAAATGAAAATAGAATATCACTTATATGCATGTATTTATATATTTTTGATTATTTCATTTTAGGGATTTGTAGTAGCCAATGTAGAGTTTGTACATAATTTAGATAACCTAAATATTTCATTTTTTATATGGCACATAGGTAATAAGAAATAAAGACAGTTTTATTTCTTCTTCAATCTGCGGTAGAGGAAAATTCCTCTACTTCTTGTTTTTATTGTGGAAGGATGTTGAATTTTGTCAAATGCTTTTTCTAGATCAGTTGATAAGGACAGTATGTTTCTTTTTGTTTATTGATGTGATGGAATATATTGCTTTTTTTGAAAGCTGACATTGTCTTGTAATGTTATAATAAATACCAACAGATATCAGTGTTTATTTTATACACCATGGAATTCTGTTTGGTAATATTTTGTTCAGAGAATTTTACATGTCTGTTTTTAAGAGACTTTTGTCCACAGCATTCCTTCATTATAATTCTGTTATCTTGGTTTGGTATTGGGGGTAATGGTGGCCCTATAAGCTAAGTTAGAAAGTGTTTCTTCTAGTTCTATTTTCTGGAAAAGATTGTAAAGAATGTTTAATAAAATTTACAAATAAAACCAACTGCAAATGGGTGCTTTCTTTTTTGCAAGGATATGATTTATTGATTCAATTTTTAAGAATCAATAGTGTTCCATCAGGTTCTCTATTTTTTCTTTATAAATTTTGATTGTGTCTTTTAAGATATCAGTATATTTCATTTGAATTTTCATTTTGGGGACATAAATTTATTCAGAGTTTTCAATCATCCTTTAAGTGTTCATGGAACTGGCAATGATGACTCTTCTTTCACTTTTGATATTAACTCACAGAGGTACTTGGATCACTTATGTCTATGAAAGACTGGATGTGTGGCTACATGGTCTTAAAGTACAGTGATGTGAAAAGAAAGTAGATCAATTACTTTGACCTATAAAAGGTGATAACTATAGGCTGGGTATACAAACTGGGTAACCCCAGAACAACGAATACCCAATGCAAGATAACTGTATTTGATAATTCTTGGGAAAGGAATAACATATGCTCTTAAGATTGTTGATGAGAACTGCGGGGGATTATCTAGTTTGAAAAAGACCATAAGACATGCAGATAAATTATTCTGGTGGTAGTAGGTGAATCTAACATATCAGTCTCCAATATACCCAGTTAAAAGTTATTATAATCAATACAATAAAAGACAAGCTGGGGAATATACACTTTCACCATATTTCATAAGCTGTTAATAATTTTTACATAAAATCTTACAAATCAGCTGGGCATGGTGGCGCACGCCTGTAAACGGCAGCCTAGGAAGCCCGGCCAGGGCCAGGGATTGCAGTTCGAGTCCCACCAGGGGCACGTAGCGAGAGCTAGTTCCAAAAAAAAAAAATAAAATAGCTGGGCGTGGTGGTGTGCGCTATAATCCCACTATCGAGGAAGCTGATGCTGGGGATTCCTTGAGTCCGTGGTACCCCGGGCAATGTGAGCCTGCGGTTCCACGGGCAAAACTAGCGTGACTTAGTCTCAAAAAAAAAAAAAATATTACACATCAATAAAATAGACAAAACAGAAACTGTATAGAGAATGTAAATAAGTCATTCTCAAAAGAAAGAAACTAACATGTTAATAAAAATGTTAATTAACATGTTAATAAGCAACATGAAACATTATTTGCCTATCAGCATAATTTTGCTAAAGCAAAATTAAATTTAATAAAGAAAACAGGATGTAGACAAATGAGCACATTTTCATAGATTTTGATGGAACAGTGAATTGATAAATTCTTGGAGGGTATCAGGCATCAGGTATTATAAACTTTTAATTAAAGTTCACTGACTTCTTATAAAAATTTAAGCTGAAAAAATAAGACAAGGTCACAAAATGGGTTATATAAGAATACCAATAGTCAAACAGATAACATAAGTCAAGTTGGAAGCAAACTAAATGTCCATAGATAGTATAGTAGCTAAATAAGTGATATATCCATTAACTAGTCAGTATTCTTAACACTGAGAAGGGCTCCTGAACTGTTAAGTTTTTTTTTTTTATTTAATTTATTTATTTTGAGACTAGGTCTCGCTACTTTTGCCCGTGGAACCTCAGGCTCACGTTGCCCGTGGTACCAAGAACTCAAGCAATCCCCAGCCTTAGCTTCCCAGGTAGCTGGGATTATAGGCGCATGCCACCACACCCAGCTTTTTTTTTTTTTTTTTTTTTTCTTTTTGGAACTAGCTCTCATAATGTTGCCCTGAGCGGGACTTGAATAGCGATCCCTGGTCCCTGCCGTGGCTTCCTAGGCAGCCACTTTGAACTGTTAAGTTTTAAAAACAGATTATGAACAGTATTATAAAAAACCATTTGTAAAAAGATTAAAAAAAACTTATGAAAGCTTGTATGAATCTGGAAAAGTAATCTCTATTAAGAATGAGACATGAGATTATGGGGGACTTGCATATCATTTTAGTGTTTTTTATCTACTTCATATTCATGAATTATCATGAGTCTTTATCTTTAATATGATCACTAACTTACAATGGTTACATGCTTTAAACTTTCCGATGTTGTGAAAGCAACATTCAGTAGAAATCACTGCACACTACTCTGTGGTGATGCTGGACATTCTCAGGGGTCTTAGTGGCAGGGAGCCAAAGCTTCCTGCTAACATTTTTTATTTAAAGTATTTTCATTTTGGGGTGGGTTATGGGCATGTAACCCCATCACAAATTGAGGAAGATCTGTACAAAGTGAAAAAAAATGTAAACATCTTAAAATTATTTAAACAAAGGATGTTTTAAGTCAAAGATTGTAATTCCAAGTTAGTAAATAATTTATATTATATGACAGATTCTATATTTTTAAAATATCTATGGAGTGGGAGAAGAGTAGCTTACAGAATAAAACAAAATACAGGAACTAATAAGAAGCAATGAATATTACTAATAACTTTCTATAAATATTGTCCACTTAGCAAAATTTACTTCTGTATGATTCAAGGTCTTTCTACAGTGTTTTCATCAGACTGTCTTTTCACTCCTGATTCAACAGATTCCTAGGTTCACTTTTCTTTGAAAGTAGAAGTTGCTAACAACATTAACACCATGAAAAGATGGAGACACCAGAAAAAAATAAATGAATAGGTTGATTTGTTAACTCTGTATGAACTGTAACATATTTAAAATGATTTTGTGATTTTATATAAATTGTTTATATTAGAATAAAATACTTTCATTAGTTTTTGGCAGATAACTGCTCTCTCTGTGCATGTTTTATGTGAATGGTTTTCAAATCGCAATAGAGAACTGTTCTCAAAATTCTTTAGATACCATAGATGCATATATTTAATTTTGTCCTGTCAAGATGCCTCCAAAATCTTGGTTAAATGGTGGTGACTCAGGGTGAGTGGACTTGTGGGTCTCCTTTCCTTTGCACATTCTAGATAGGCCTTAGTTTTGACCAGTCATGGCATTTGTAAACCATTTGTGAATTGAGTACTAGATTCAGCATGAGTAAGTTCTAGGCTCTGTTCTGGCTATTCATTTGGACAACGCATAAATGTAGTACTCTTCCAGGTAATTGTGGAAGCAGTGTAAGTGCTACTTTTAACAAAGATTTGTCATTTCTTGCCTTGAGTTTTCTTGTATGTGACAGGCGCCCTCTAGTGAACAGAGGAATTCATGTTGGCCTTCACTACATAAGAGAGACTGGAAATATGTGAAGCAGTTTTAACAGCTTCACATTATATTAAAATGAATAAAGATGCTGAGGTTTTGAATGTGACAATGGGGTGAGGGTAAGGAGCCACTTCCCTTAAAAAACACTCACAATATCACCATATAAAAGAAGTAATCAAATTTCTAGATGAAGGTCAAACTAATCTGATTTTTTTGCTAGATTACCAGTCCAATAGTAGATCTTTCATCTTTATTAATTTCTAAATGTAGAGACTTGATTGTACTTTCTTTCATGTAGTTACTAGAATCTATCTGATACACGTATCTTGGGGTTGAGACCTGAGGAACCAGAAATTTAGTCAAGAAATCTTTTATCGGTTAAGTGTATTTGTTAAGTTATATTTTATTAGGTTGATGTCAAGAATAGGGTATGTAATGAAGGTTGCTTGAACGAAACAAATTACTTTTAATTATCCCTTCTGTCCATAAAGCTCCTCTCACTTATAATAGTCCTTTATTATGCTCTGAAAGATGTTATAATTTTGACATCATCATAAAACTTTATTAATTTTTATTTACTGTACTAGGTGAGGTGCGCGACAAGGAACTGAATGCAGGTCTTATTCTCTCGGATGCTTCCAATACAAAATATAGGCAAATCATTGGAAATAAATCAAATAAATATAAGATGGTATTCCTATTACTTATTTTAACAGTGTTAAAGAGCAAAAGTAGTAATTACAAAAATATTTGACTCAGTGGCCTTGAAACAGAGCATTCTAAACAAACAATTGGAGAAAAGGTTAAATAGGAAGTAGGTTACAAGCTTAATAAATAACTAGGTGAAAGGTTATTGAATTATTCTTAATGGAGGTCTTGCTTATATTAGAATCTATCAAATTATTAATTGTATGTGATTATGCCACTGTTCAGGTAGCCAATTTTGAGGGTTATTTGTCTGGTGACCTCCCACCTTCTTACTGTCAAGACAACTTTTTAAATTAAAAAATTATTATTTCCTCTCTCACCTGGATGGTCTTTGTGTCTCCTGAACAATCCTTTAATTTCTTAAAACACACACACACAAAGGCAAAAACAAAAACAAAAAAACTATCAAATTTCTATTACGAGAACATTGGTTTCCAACACCTTATGGGGTTTAGATCCATCTCAACTCCTGGAGGGCTAACCCAGCTTCTCTAACTCTTAAAGTCCACCTCGGCTCTCTTCTCCCCACTCCTAATGGTACCATCAAACACCATTGCATTGCTTTGCTCATTCCATGTAAAGGGTTTCCAAAACATACACGTTGTTAATGAGTAGGGATCCCCAAGTCCACTCTCCATCCCTGTTGCTTGGACTCGCGCTAATTTAGAGGGATAATGTGTGCATTTCCCTTTGTCAAGCATGTTCTGGTAGGGGTGATGGGAACAGCCCAAGGGAAATCGACAAGAATGACAACACGTCGCCTACCTCATGCTGCCCACAAAAAGCCCATTCTTCCCTGTCCGGTTTCCTAAGATGCATGGGGCGGATGGGAGGTGACCCGAGAAGGCGGCGGACACCTCCGCAGAGTCTGGTGCTGGGGAGGGAGGCGCAATGGGGAGACTCACAGAGACCGAGGGTGGCCAGGATCGGCCAGGTGTCTCGCTCCAGGTGCGACCCGGACAGGGGTGACGGCCAGGGATGCGGGGCGGCGCGCGCCTGCGCGTACCTGCGCCAGCCGTCCCCCGGCCGAGCATCCCTGCGCAAGAGTCCGGGCGCGCGGGCGGGAGGAGGGGCGCGCCGGCCCCTCCGCCCCACGCGCGGCCACGTGACGCCGACCGAGGAGATTGGAGTCGCCGCAGCTCCAGGCGGCAGAGTGGTGCAGCGCTCGGCGCTCGCAGCGGGATCGCCTCCTCCTCCTCCTCCTCCTCCTCCTCCTGGGATCCTTGACGTTGCCTTCCCAGCCGTGCGGCTCCGCGCCGCCGCCGCCGCTGCCGCCGCCGCCGCTGCCGGCCCATCGTTGCGGAGCCCCGAGGAGGACAGGGCGCAGCTGGGCCGCCGCCGTTCGAGGGGTCCCCGGCTGCCGATCGCCCCCTCGCCCGTCACCTCCGAGGCCGACCCTCCCCCGGGGGCTCCACCTTCTCCTTCCTCCGCTGCCAGCGCTCGCTGACCGACGCGATGGGGCTGCTGGACTCTGAGCCGGGCGGTGTCCTCAACGTGGTGTCCAACGCGCTGAACGAAACCGTGGAGTTCTACCGCTGGACCTGGTCCATCAGAGGTAAGCCGCTGCTCGCCCCATCCGGGCCCGGCCCTGTGGCCTGGGAGCTCCGGCCCCCGGCCCTGCCAGCCGGTGCCCCCCGGGTCTGAGGAGGTGCGGGGGGCCCGGGGGCCCGCGGACCGGCACTGGTGAATCTGATGCCAACGTTGAGGCCTCCCCCTGCCCCTGACGCTCGCACGGTTTTCCTCCGAGCTTCCACCATCTCTCATCAGCTTCTCGGATGCAGGAGCTGACATTTCAGATGGAGTCTGTGCTGCTAAAAGCTCCCCGCAGGAACCGCCCCACCCTTCACCCCGGCGTTTCCCCCTGGTCTGACAGTCCTGACTTCGGCACCGAATTGCTTTTTGACGTTTAGTAGTATTTCGTTTGGAGAGATGGCTGGGGGAGTTGGGGGGGGCGGGGGAGGTTCCAAATGTAGCTGTCTTTTTGCTTCTTGGGCCTCTGGGTTACTTTGACCCAAGCTGAGGCTTTTTCCAACAGCAAATAGGCTTGAAGTGATTGTCTACAATGGCTTTGCGCAGTGCAGTGCCGTCAGGGGGAGGGGGAGGCTGAATGCCTAGGAAGAAACAAGTCTTCAGGAGGGGGGGTCTTTATAGCAGCACCGAGAGGTTGTCCCAGAAGCCTACCAATGTGCTGTTTTTCTTAAACCTGCAAACTTTTCCCTTTCGCACTTGCAATTTATCTGACAGGGATCATTTAGTTGATTTATGCAGCTCTTGTAGAGGAAGCAGTTGTGATGTGCTAGTTTTGCATTCTACCGTTTATTTTCTTCACTAGCTTCAGTTCCTTTTGGTTTTAAAGCATTTCGACATTTTTGAAATAAAAATTTAGGCCAACATGATTTAAAATATGATCCTATTATTTAGAATATCCCAGTTGTTTTGCCGTATTCCACATTGTATCTCAACAGTGGGGGAAATTTATGTGACATATTATGACTCTGTCTTCTTTCCCTGGAAATGAAAATGTACACCTATAGTTTCGTGATTGTTGTTAGAGTAAGTGGGACAGTGGTTGCAGCAAGAATGCAGTACAATGCAAAGCTGATCTGTTGTGGACACAAGTGTGTCCTGGAATTATTTGTGTGAGGCACAATGGCTCGTTGACATTGATGTGCTTTTAAATTCATTAGAAAACTTCTTTTTTCAGACTGATCTAAAGTTTGACACAGAGATAGCTATTTAATGAGACACCATCATTGAGAATAACTAAAAGGCAGTTTTGTTGGAGTCTTCCTTTTAAGTCTTCTACATACTGGTAAACTGAGGTTATGCTGTACTTAGAAAAACTGGGGGAAATGTATCCTTCCCTATATTTCTGTGATTTTGGTTATTTAAGCATTGCATCAGGGTTTCCCATTACTCAATTGTGCAGAGCTGAATGTCAGACAAGCTCTCTGGCAGGTAGTTGTACTTTGCATACTTAAGAGTTCATACCTTGTCAAGGTCCTCCAATCTCCATATAGCCAGGTCCACACCCAGAAGTTCTCATTCCTGCCTCTCCTTCCCTTCCTATCAGAGCTTTCCCACCTCTGAGTCTCACATTATTGAAAGCAAGGGTAGAATATACCTGTGTATAGTTAATTCCTTCTTAATGATGTTTGTGTAAAAAGTATCATGAATGAAATGATAAAATGAAGCTATTTCAGCTGCCCCCTCTGAAAACTTGTTACTAGCTGGTGAAGGGCATATAAAATAACATACTATTGTGGGCAAAGCAAGAGAAGTGAGAGTAGCCACTGGAACACAGGTGACCTCTTACTGTCACGTAGGGAAGGTATATGCTGATGCTCTGGCTATCCACTTACGAAACCTGAGACTGCTTCCTTGCTTTCTGTAATGAGCTACCTGGTGTAGGTAGATGGTATTTCTTGAGTACCTTAGAGGTTTAGTGGGAAGTAGTCTGTTCTGCCTTGCTGCTGTGTAAGAAGGAATATTTTTCAGATTTAAGTAGAACAGACCTGAACCCTGCAATACCTTACCTACTCTCCTACCATCCCTACCCCACCACTTTTTGTTCCTTTTTTTAACTTACATTGATCTAATTCCAGAGGGATCTCAATACAATTTCATGAAAATATAAATGAAGGTAGCTTTACTACGTGAAACTGAAGAAAAAGTTGATGAGTAAGATATTTAAAAAGGAGAAAATAGAAATGGGTGGAGAGAAAGCATCTTGAGAAATAGTGGTGAGTATGGTAAAAGGATATAAATTACTTGAAGAGAAAAAGAAACGAGTGAGGCTCTGTGACCTTGAATGCCTTAATTCCCAGGACAGCAGTTATGTGCTTTTTTCTTTTATATTAGCTTATTAAATATTTCTCTCCTGAGGTTTCTGCCTCTTGTAAAAACCTATCTTATTTTGGACCGTCATAACAGGAATAGTTATAAATTTGTACAGTATAATTAATGATTTAAGAGATCTTTGCCCTATGGCAAACGGTGTGGAAAAATATTCATTTATATTCTTGTCAAATGGTGCTATTTAATAAAACAGCAAAAGCAATGTGTACAATCTAGGCTTTTCAGAAGGTACATACCTGACAGATACTGCATGTAGTCTCTAGTGTGATGATACAGAAATTTTTACTTTTACTATATCACTAATACTTTGTACATAGGAATTGAAACTTTGAAAGCTTCAATTTTAGAAATATTAGAAAAATAGCAAATTTTAGAAAAATAACTTTTTTTATTAAAAAATAAATTTTTTAAAAATAACTTTTTACTCCCCTATATTTTTGGATCCTTTGGAAAGGCAAGTTAACCCATGTTTAAATTACGCAGGAAAGTATGGACTGATGTAGGACTTTGTACAAATTGGTGGAATGCATAGACCTCTGGGTTTTTCTTTGTTTTCACATTATGAGTACATTAAAATTATTGATCCTAGGTTCACAGTGTGCATATAATGAAGAGAATTTATATGTGTATTTTTAAAGCTGATGAATATGACTATTCTCTAATGTATAAATATCCCAATTATCCACAATTCCCATTGTATTAATTTTGATAAATGCTTACTAGTGGACTTTGTGTAACTGGCATTAATATAGAAACATGCCAGAAAGTTTATAGCCAGAATACCCCATCCTTCCTGTGCTACCATATTCTTTTTGACTACATGTTTTTAAACAGCCATTGGAATGTGTAAGTGTATGCTTGTGTTGGGGGGTGGTCATGGGCATTGACATTGCTCTGTTCACAGATTTGGTACCTCATATTTTGGTGAAAATTTTGTGTCTGTTTAGAAGTTGAAGTTAGAGCCTTGAAGGCCAACCTAGCTGGGCTTAAATTCACTTTGGAGGGGCAGAAGGGAAGGAGGTAATGAGTGGAAGGCGCAGGGGGAGAGGGGGAGGAAGAGAGGAAGATTCCTACAGGAGAAGGATGAAATTTGAAGGTCAACTTACCTAATCATTCTTTTTTTTTCTTTACCACTAATCATGTGCATAATTCTGGGTAGAGAGAGGGACATCTGACCACTGCCTCTGTGCAGTGTGTGACATGTAGGTGCTCCTAATCTGCAGGTAGTTTGATCTGTCAGAGTGAGACCTAGCTGTAGCTCAGGCAAGGTCAGAGGAGTTCTTCTCTATGCTTTCCCATATCCACCTTTTCTTTCTTTCTTTCTTTTTTGAGACTAGGTCTCACTATTTTTGCTGGTGGAACCGCAGGCTCTTGTTGCCCGGGGTACCACAGACTCTAACCCCAGCCTCAGCTTCCCAGATAGCTGAGATTACAGGCACGTGCCACCATGCCCAGCTATTTTTTTTGGAACTAGGTCTCCCTACGGGCCCCAGGCAGGACTCAAACCGCGATCCTTAGCCCGGGCTGCTTCATAGGCTGAAGCTTACAGGCACGAGCCACCGTGCCTAGCCTATAACCACCTTTTCTGCCTGTACTCCAGTATTGGGTTGTGAGAGGAATGTACAAGTTCTGCTGTTAAAATATTTAACTGTTTCATCGTGTGAAATTAGGGTGGATACTTTTGAAGATTATCTGGACTGGTAGCTAAGAAACTAGTTGTCAAAGAGTAAAAGTCAAATCTGTGAGAACGGAAATGTGTTTTAAGGTCATTAATGCATTCTGGGGACTGGTGGAAGGGAAGTTAAACTCAGCTCAAATAAACTGAGGTTAGAAACAGACCTTTCCTCAGGGCAGACGAGCATGTGTCTTAAATGTGGTCTAGTCTAGTCACACCTATTTTGGGTCTTCTAAGATCCTAGAGTTTCTTTCTCTTGTAACTCTTAAAGCCTGTAGGAGATCTAGTGTTTGTGCGTGTTTGATTCTTCTTTTTTTCTACACCACTAGCTTTTGGTGATAGATTTCTGTACTTGAATCGCTGATGTTCTTTGTTCATTCCTCAACAGCTTATAGCAAAATATTCAATCATAGGTAGGTTCTAGGAGGGTAAACAATACAAATTCTAAAACTGGTGTCAGGACACAGTTTTATACAGTCAGATTATCGTTTAGGAAGTCAGGGTTGTAAGAATTATGTAAATAACTGTTTCACACAGTGCTTTTGTAATTTTAAGAACCATAAAGATTTTCACCTTTTTAAAATTCAACTTGTATTTTTTCCTCCTGTTGCCTGATGATGCCATTAGCAAATGACTTAACACTATTTTGGATTTAGTGAGGCACTTACTGTTTCAAATTAGACAGGTATTAGCACCTGAGGAAGAGTTGTGTAAGAAAGTCTGTTTTCACTTATTTTAGATGGCTACTTTTTCCCTTTTCATTTTCAGGACATTTCTCCTGTAAGCAGACCTTAGAATAAGGATATACTAGAACATATTCTTTGTTATGTGTAGATTTTTTTACTTTTAGTGGAGGAAAGTGAGGAAACAAATGACCCTTCAAGGCTAGCATCCAAATGCCCTTTCCGCCCTCATCAGTCAGTATTTCCCTGCACACAGACGCTAGTGAACTTGGATAATGCCTTATTAAATAAACATGGGCATGCTCATATTTATGTGTCTCAACACACTTTTCTTTTGCTTTTGCTGCTACTTCCCTCCATTTACCTCTCCAGGTACTCTTCCCCCAAACCCCACCCTATTTCCTATTTCCCTCCTCAAAGCCTTTCTTTAACCATAATCCCCATGAGCATTTCCTTTCTCCCTCTGACTCCATTGCCTTTAGTAATTACTCAAGTACTTCCAGGTGCCATCCCTCCTGTGACTATTGTGTTAAACTGTTTTAACACATTCATTATTGTTTACCTTTTACCTTTGTATATTTTTCTTTAACATGAGGAAGTGCCACTTGTATTTGTAGATTTGATATGTATCAAGAGATGATGGCCCCCTTAGTCTAACCTAATTCTAGATAATGTTATATTCCAGTTGCTAAACACTAATAGGGCTTTAAGTCACACTAGATCATAGACATTTAAAAAAATAATCTTTATCATAAGTTAGTCATCTGTTTACTTGATGTTGGGTCAAGTTAGTGAGGGAATCACACCATTAAGTTATTTATTTATTTAAGTTATTTATTAACACAAAACAGTTACTTGAAGGAGATACAGAATCAGACATAACTCTTGTCTCTTGTGCTGAAGCATTGTGATGTGTGTAGAAGTGAGGAGGGCAGCATGGTACAGAGAATAGAAAGAACACTGGTAGAATTAAGGTGACCGGGGCTCTCCACCTGGGCCTCTGCTAGATGTTATTGGACTCTGGACAAGTCTCTTTCTTTTCCAGCCCCAGTTTGTTTTGTCTGAATATTGAGCGAGTTGGATATAGATGTAACTTTAAGTCTTCAAATAGGCAGAGCAATTTCAAATACCTTGACCAGTAATTCGAAACCCTACTTTGTGCAGGAAACCAGTCTTTTCCCAGCAGTTATTAGTGTTGCCCTAACGGTAAAAATTAACAGATGCAGTTATTTAATCCTTTTAGATTTTTCTTTATGTGCCCCATAACAGATAGGTAAAGGAATGGAAAAATAACGGGATACAGATACTTGAGCCCTGCTTTGAAATTGCTTATTGCTGTAAAACTGTACTATCTAATAATTTAGACACTTCTTGAATTACCAAGAGTTAAAAATTGTGTCAAAAAAGACATTACTCTGTATCATTATCATTACAGAGTAAATCAATTATATATTATATTATGTAGTATATGCAGTTATTACATTATGTGTTATGGCAGCTTCTGAGGATGACTTGTTATGAGGTCTTGGGCAAGCTATGCAAGATTCTTTGGCTCTTGTGTTTCTACCTTTACTATGAGACAGCTGAAGCTACATCTTAAGATCACTTTGCTATATCTTAAGATCACTTTGTTGAATCCTCATCAGATCTCCTAAAGCAATGGTTTAAGTAGTCTAAACTTAATCTTATGTTATAACTTTTCTGTAGGAAATGTAAGATTTTATTGTACATCATTACAAAAGGTTTCCCATTACAGATATTTTATCTTTAAGTATTAAAAATTAAATGTGGAGGTATGGTTTAAAACATTGTGCAGTCACTACAAAATAAGTACATCTTTGAAGATAAGGGAATCAAAAGAAATAGTTTGTGTGAAATTCACTCTTTATCCAAATGTTAATTTTTTAATATTTTAAATAATTTGTTTATATATACATATATTTCACAACATTGTAATCCCCTGGGTCACCCACCACCTCCCCTCCCTGGCCACTCCAGCTGGTTCCTCCCACCTCCAGCTGTGTGTTTTCATTTGGTTGTCCATATATTAGTGAAACCATTTGGTTTCTGTCTTTTTCTTTCTGACTTGTTTCTGCTAATATGGTTTCTTCTAGGTACATCCATGTTATCATAAATTCATCAAATTTGTCATTTTTAATTGATGAGTAATATTCCATTGCATATATATACATGGAAATATACATCTTTTTCGTTCATTCATCTGTTTTGGTACATTTGGGTTGTTTCCATGTCCTTGCAATTATAAATAATGTTGCAATTATAAATAAACATCCGAGCACAGGTGTCCCTTTGTACCCATATTGAGGTCTCCTTTGGGTAAATTCCCAGAAGAGCAATTGCTGGGTCAAATGGTAGTTCAATTTTCATTAGTTTGAGGGTCCTCCACACAGTTTTCCATAGTGCCTGTACCAGTTTACATTCCCACCAGCAGTGTAAGAGTCTACCTTTCCACATCCATACCAACACTTGTCTGTTTTTTTAATATGGGGCATTCTTACTGGTGTAAGGTGGTATCTCATTGTGGTTTTGATTTGCATTTCCCTGATTGCTACTGATGGTGAGCAATTTTTCATGTGCCTGTTGGCCACTAAGTGTTAATTTTTAAATTTAATTTTTACCATATATTTTTTTCTTCATGGATGTTCTGAAAAAAATGCCTACTGTGATTTTATTTTATGTTTACACTGAGTTAGAATGTAATTCCTGGGATTTGAAAGCTATATATTAGTGCACTAAAGAAATCAGTTACTGTTAGGTGTAATTGCATAAAGACATTTATGTTTTTGAACTGGAGATTTCAAATGAGTATGTAACTTTGCTTTTACTTTTGTTTATCAAATGAAAACTTTGACACATTTATATATCATTAGCAAGTTTCAGCTGTTTTCGCATACCCTTGTTCATAGCAGAACTATTCACAATAACCAAGTAATAGAAGCATTCCAAATATCCATTGGTGGATGTATAGTTAAACAAAATGAATGGATGAATGTATGGTGGACTTGTATTCAGCCCTAAAAAAGGAAGGAAGTTTGACACAGCTTACAGTATGAATGAATCTAGCAGGACTTTGTCACAAAAAGACAGATTCAGTTACTCCTTTAGTATGGGGTCTCTATAAGTGTTCAAAATCATAGACTCAAAAAAGTTGAGTGATGGTTTCCAGGGACTTAAAGGGAGGAAGGAATGGGGAGTTGTTTAGTAGGTACAGAGTTTCAGTTTTGTAAGATGGAAAGACTGGAAGTTGGTTGAACAAACATTGTGCATATACTTAATGCTGTTGAATTACACACTTAGAGTGGTTATTAGTATGGTAAATTTTATTTTTTTTTATTAGAGTTAACAGAATTTCTTGCGTTACAAAATTTAAATTATGGCCCTATAGAAATGAATTTTTCAGTGCTTAATGTTAAAATAGTCAGTGTTTTCATTCTTTTAGTTTTTTTAGCTTATAGTAAAATAAATGTATAGAGAGAATGCATAACTGCTACCTACCAAAAACAACCCAAGTGACTAGAAACCAGCAAACAATAACCTTGCTTATGTATTTTGTTTTACAAATTCACAAAGAACTTCATAAAAATCCTGGAAGTTAGACCTGACAGGTATTTTTGTTTCCATATGTACAGAAGATCCTGAAAAGCAGACCAGTTAAGTAACTGATGGCTAGCGCGACAGTGTGGTAGCCACAACTATTAGGACTGTTGTATGAGATTAAGTTAAAAGTGATAATTTTTGTATTTTCATATATCTTTATCTGTGGTGAGAAGATGAAATTGGCTTTCATATGATGACATAGTGAAGACCATAAAAAAGTATATATATTCAAAATGAATTATGAAAATGTTTGCCATAATCATAATACAAGGACTAGAAACACTTATAAATCACACTAAAAGGAATAAAATCAACAGAAGCTAATAAATTTGTGAAACTATTAACTATGAAACTATTAAATTTTGACCAACATTCCCATCATAAAATACATAGACAGTCCAATGGTATCTTCGTTTTGGGATTTGTTTTTTGTGGCTAAAGGGAAATTCCACTTCCATTTTCTTGGAGTTCTTAATGATCTTTGGCAGCACCAACAGGGACTTTGGAATTTTGAACTCTTTTAAGATCTGCATAGGGAGAAAGTTTGGTAACTTTCATTTCTGAGAAGTCTACTCCGGGACAAATAACCTGCCCCAAATATGTAGCCCAGAAGAAGCAGGAGGTCTCAAGTGAAAGTCTGTTTTGTCTGTCTGCCCACCATAACAGTGCGATTTTATGATACAAATCAGGTTTAAAATAAAACCTTTTAAGGTTTAAAAGGTTTAAGAAGGTTTAAAATAATTATTTTAAAAGGTGTAGGATATTCAAGGGGAGCCCTGTTTCAGAAGGACTATTTTTTCTCCCACTTTTAAAAAAGATATGATATCCTAATAAAAATTAACTCTTTTTTAGTGAAGAGTATGTGAGTTTTGATATACAGTTGTGTCATGTTCTTAAATACAGATAAAATAGATTATTGTTGGCCAAACTGATGTTTATACATATATCAGTTCTATATGGTATGAACTTTGAGTCAAAATGTTCTAAATGGAATTTATTTCTCCAAGAAATAGTTAACTCTTGAAGTTTTAGAAAGGTTAAGGTGTAATGTTCTAGTAATTCTTACTTAAATAAAGTCTCTAGCTTCTGGATGTGATTAGTGTTTACCTTCAGATTTGTCGTAACTTAAGTAGGATAGGAATTTCATTAGCCAAGGAGTTAGTTCTTTTTGCTTACTGAAAGACTAATCCTGTGCTTAGAAATTTTCTGAATTTAGATGTAACTTCTCCCCCTTAAAAAATCTCATTGGCTTTTATTCTGCATTCTAGAAAGAGAGAAGAAATATGCTCTCTCTTTAGGTTTTTAGTTTTTGATGAGGCTTCATTCCTTTTTCCAGGCTGGACATCATTGGTCCTTCCCATTTCTCATGTTATGATTTCCACAACATTCATGATCCTAGACCAGGTTCACCAGATGCAGTACCTCAAAGTGTCAGGCATCATTTGTATGTCCATTGTCCTTTCTGCTGAGGTAACTGCTATAGGTATTTTCTTATTTCCTCTCCCTTATCTTAAAATATCATTTGCACTCATAATTTAGGCAGAAATTGATAAGAAAATTTCTCCCCCATGTTAATGGACTTGACTAAGTGGTACTAGAATGGCAGCAGGGAGAAAGATGACTTGTACTATACCATACTATTTATTAGCGGTGGACTTTTCAAGAGTTCTTTGAGCCTCGTGAGCTAGAAGGTCTAAATTGAGAAGGATAAGTTGAAAACAGGACTTTGCTAAGAGGCTGCTGAAGTCATCATATGCATTGTTGGACAAGGAAGTGAGAGCATCGCCTGTTTTCCTTGGAAAAAGTAAAGACATTGAACCTTATAGAGCACACATGTACTCCCTCAATGCTAGCCTGAGTGTTGGTGAGTTCAGATTAAAGTTGTATGTCAACATAAAGGAATAAAGGAGGATTTAGAACAACCACAAGAAATTGTAACTGCACCTTGCAGAAACCTAAAATACCAATAAATGTACTGTTGGAGCTCACTGAAAGGGAAGCATAAAGGATGAATATGAAAATAATTACCCACCCATTTATTCACCAGCTAAATGGCTAGGCACCGTATAGGTGACCATGCAATACAAACGAATGCCCAGCCCCTGCCTTCAAGAGGCTTACATGTTAAAGAAAGGTCTCGGGAAACAATGCGATGAGGAGTGCAGTAATGACACTGCAGACACTCTGGCAATGCAAACTGAGTCTCCAGATCACTGCTAATCTAGAACCCCTTCTCTCTTTCAGGTCTTGTATATAAAGGGAATGAATTCAGATTGTGTGCTGAGGGGCCAGGCTCTGTAGCATGCATTAACACTCAGCCCATCTGTTTACTGAGACTCTAGCTCATCTGCTCTGTGTATCTCTTACCTGCACTCACCCCTCCACCTTTTCACTCTCACATTGATCTCTGTTAGTGTGTGATACTGTCTTATCTTCAGCTACTCCCTCCATCCTCCACCCCCCCAATCTATATCTCTGTCTTCAGTAGTTCTCTTTGTAATGAGAGAACGGTAGAGGATACCCACACCATATATCAAATAGAATGAACCTTTTAATTTAATCTTAATTTGGAGTAAAATTTTAGACATGCTAATTTTTTTTTCTTTTTGTTGCTCAGAACTTTGAAGTCAGTGGTTATTCTGTGTATACAGTTAAGAATGAAAAAACATATGTGATATTAGAAACTGAAATCTCCTTACACTTGAATTTTTCGTTCTTTGTTAATACGAGGATAATATATTTGCTCTTTATGTAAATCTCATGGAAAAAACTGGTGGATAGGAATAGGACATCTCAGCATCTCCTTCTCTAGCAACCTGAAATGGAACTATCAGGTTTTAGGAATATGAAAAAATTAATTTCAGTATCTTTCTTTAATGTATTAGTTAACTTTTTTAACCTGTTCTTTATCACACTTTAGGCAAAATTCTAATAAAATTGACTCAGACTTGCATATTTCAATAGTAAGGAGTTAATTCATTTTAGGTAAAATAAAGTGTTGCATTAGATGTGGGTTCACACATGTGTAAGTTAAATGACTTATAACGAGAAAAGCACATACATTGGTTATGCTTGTGGATTAAAAAATGAACTCATGTTCTCAAGGAGCAAGTTAGCAAAATGTCTTGAATATGGTGATTGTCATTTAAATTAATTATAGAACTCTAATGATCCCTAACTTGATGCCTCAAATATAAATGCACTCTTGTCTTCAGTATCCAGAAACATTTTGGGGATGGCTTCCATTGCCCCACATCTCCTCAGTTGCTGACTACTTGCCTGTTTTATGTATAGACGGGAGCAGCTTCCCATCTGCACTGATAAATTTGATATGTTAAGTATGAAAGAGGAGTTTCTAAAATTTTCTGTCCACTAACTTGTTCTATATTTTTCATTAGTTTCATTTTTTGTCTTCATTTCTTGTCATTGTCTGGCCTATGTGATGAAACTTCCTATTTAAAAGCTACTCACAGGAATTCAGTTTTATTTCTTTGGTCCTTATGTTATGACTCAAATATCTGTGATCATCCACTACACATCAGGAAATTAGGAAAACTAAGTGGAAACGCTATAATTCATAACAAATTCATTTTATAAAATGTTCACCTCTTAATGAATTTTATGTATTTTGTTTTCTTTCTAGACAAACGGGTAGAGAATTGGCCTTTGATGCAGTCTCCTGTGCCTACACTTTGCATAAGTACTCTCTATCTCCTGTTTGTGTGGCTGGGTCCAAAATGGATGAAGGACCGAGAACCTTTTCAAATGCGCTTAGTGCTGATTATCTATAATTTTGGGATGGTTTTGCTTAACTTTTTTATCTTCAAAGAGGTAAGTTTCTTAGTGTCACTCAGTAATAATTCCTCAAGGTTATTAGAAAATTTAAAATCAGAGTATAGCACCTCAAGATAACTTCTTTAAAAATAAATTTTATATTATTGCCATTTTTCATTTTTGGATGACAAAAATGTGAAATACACATAAGTATCAGACAGTTGTTTGAAATAGAAATTTAAAAAAAGAGGGGTTCTGAATATCCCTTGTTAGTTGTTTGGACATTTGAAGTGATTTAACTTCTCTGAAACTGTAAAGTGGAAATGTACTTACCTTTTAGGGTATCGGAGATAAGTGAGATATTTTTTACATAGTGATTGGCACATATTAAGCATTCAGTAAATAATTACAGTTATTTACTTATAATTCTTATTCTGCAACCTTAGGTTTGATAACTTATCAAAACATGTAGATGTGGAATACTCCTTTCAATACTGTTACATGATGTCATTGCATTTGGGGTGCAACTAAAATGGGTTAACTGTTATGGAACTGTTACTAATTATGGTGTACTTTTCTGGGCATCAGCAAAGTTCCATGAAATTTGATGGGAAATCCTAATGGTTAGACTGACATAGCCATGTTTTAAGTAGTGAGTGCAAGGAGTTTGCCTACCAAGAGAGTCCTCATTAAAATTCTGTATGATCCCAGAGAACTGGACTAATATGCCAGAAATATACACAATATTTCCCTTGTGTATTTTTTCAATCTTAAATTGGCAAAGTAGCCTGAAGAATCTCAACTTCATAGAAAACTTTATTTGGATACTTTTTACCTAATTTGTTAGATGCACTCTGTACTAGATCAAGACAGGAAATCACTGCAATTCTCAAATCTATGTCATGGTAATTGGAATTTCTCTTAATTAGGAGGGATATAAAGTTAGTTTCAGTCAAAAAATTAAGTCAGTTTCAATTTTTTAAAATAAGTTGATGCATTAAATTTTAAAAACTCTAACGCACTAAATGTTTAATACATCTGAAATTTTGTAGGTATTATTGCTTTTGAAAATCATTTGAAAGGTTGCATGTTATATTTAATATTTTAATGCTATAGGTACTAAACTTTACTCTAAATATTATTCCCTCCCCCCCAGTTATTCATGGGATCCTATAATGCAGGATATAGCTATATTTGCCAAGGTGTGGATTATTCTGATGATGTTAATGAAGTCAGGGTAAGTACATTCAAAATAGTTAATCGATAAAAATGCGTTTAATTTTATAAGCCTCAGTTTGTGAAAAACTTACCTTTACATAAAGGCAAAAATATACTGGATTATCCTATGTCCATAAAGCTATGCTTTTCTTCAAAAGTATACAGTTGAAAATGTTTTTATACCTCACTATCTTCTTTCATTTGATGGTAAAAGTGTCTATGTTGGATTACTAGAATACAGTATTTTAAAAAGTTTCAATGTTTAGTGTAAAGGTGATGCTTTAGATTTTTGTTGTATTTGGGTCAAGAGAAGAAATTCATAGATGGTAATTCATCTGTTAGAAAAGTCTAAGAAAACAGTTTTATTTTATATAACTGCATGTTTGTAAGTTAAGCATAGCATAATTTGTTTAGATATAAACTCAAAGGCAGAAAAATTAACTTTGCATAATATAATATCATATTTTATTTTTCAATCACCTTTGTCAGTAAACTTTAATTTTACTTTAGTGGAAGAAGCAGGATTTTTTAAAACTATTTATTTAAATTCTCGTACTGTAATATTTAATAAAAGGTACATAAAAGATACATATATGGTTTATGTTCTAGGTACATATATTAAAATTAATGCAATATATATTTTATGTTATATGTGATACAGTAGTAGGACAATATGTAGAGCTTCTCTTGAACAAAAAGCTTTATTGCGTTGTGGTTGAGCAATATAAATACCAGTATCAATCAGTGGCAACACTGGTAATCAAAATGCTTCCCATTGTATGTCCATACCTTCATTTTCCTGTTGGAAGACTTAGGAGCTGATGAAAAATCACCTCTTTTACTCATGTTGGTTTCATTCAGTCAAAAATGTGTATTGAATGCCAACTCTAAGCAAATAATCGAGTCAAGGGCACTAGGAAGACTGATGAGAAAATAGAGGACATCCCTCCCTTTATGAAGCTGATGTCATCAAGTAAGCGTTGGATAGACAGATGCTAATCACATAAAACAAATGGCTAACAAGAAGACAAAATCTGTGATGTGAGTGAAAGAAAATGAGGACAGCTACTTTTTAAAGATTTGTTCGCTAGAAAAGAATTTTCTTCTGTTAATCACATTGCCAAGAGAAGCTCTTCCAACAGGAACTGACTTCAATGGTCTTGCTTGGGTTTGGGTAAAGGAAAGAGAAAAGTGTTAGATTTACTCTCTTTTAGGAGTGTGCTTAGAAAATTCTCTTGGATGTAATAACATATATGGTGAACCTACTCTCCTGGCATGTATAAATGGTTAGTTCTTAGCAAAAGAAGCTATTGTGGAACTGTAATCTAGGAGAAGAAATAACTGGTGATTCACAGCGCACTGACTCCATATTGAAAATTCAAAATTCTTCTTTTTCCTAATATTGACTATAATAGGATTAGTGTTTGACGGCGACACTCATTTTTTACTCATTGTTAGGTAGCCAAGAGTCTCACTTTCACTTTGATGTAGCCTAGCGCAGTCTACAAACAAAAGTGTGATTATTATTTTTTTGTGAATGACAGCTTATTTAGAGACCTGGATGGGAGTGGGATGTGGGTGGGGAATAAGATAATAAACCCTATCTCCTAGATAAAATTTACTATGCCAAAGTGGTTAGAGTAATTTTATATTAAAGTACCAGCCGGGTAGTGAAAATTAAATACGGTATTGTGAGTAGTTGATCACTTCAAGACTATTTTCAATCAATTTAATCATTTCAATAGTACTAAAGCAAAGTTAGTAAATAAATACCTGCCTGTGAACGCAAGACTTTATTTTCTCTTTCCTTTTTGCACCCAATTTAAAATTGTAATTTTGTTTTTCATAAGCAAAAAATAAATCCAAAATAAACAAAACCCTTGGCATCCAACAGATGCAGGTATAAAATGAGAAAAGGATTTGTTAACTCTGAAAACAATTAGCCTGTCTTGGAATGAATCTGTCAAACCCTGACACACAAAGATTTATAAACACATTTTAGTGCTGTACTGCTTTCTTTTTTAGTGCTGTACTGCTCTCTATTTGTACCTAGGATGCATCACAGAAAAGACTTGATTTAAAAGAGTTGAGTTTAGCTTGCTATTATAGTAGGAGTCATGTAAAATATTTTAAACATATATGCAGAGGTCACCTCTTACTAGATCCTTGGATCCTTAATCTCAGCATGTAATGTAATCTTTATGAGCCATCTGGTGTCTTAATTAGAGTCCAGGGAGAGAAGAGACTTATTCATGTAATCAGGATTATTATGACCCAGGAAATATTTGTTTTCATTTGTTTCAATTTATCATTTAAAATATTTTACTGCCTAATACAAACTACTGTGAGTGGTGCTTGATTAAGGTGAGGGAGATGCAGGCATTAACAAAGACCAGTTGCTAGACACATACTTGCAAGAATACTTGAGATATGCAATAGGCTAGACTGAAATACTGAATTATCTTCCCAAAGTAAACATCTCAGTTTTTCTATCTAATTGGAAAACATAGTGAGGTGTTTTAGTGTTCATAGCTTTGTACTCAGCAGTTCAGTACTTCCTGGTATTCTGCTCTGTTAACCGACAGGAAATTTTCTTTGAGATGTTGTTTGGCACTGAGTCAATCTGGTTTTGACTCTTCATTTCCTATTTTCCCCCTGGATAGATGCCTAGGTTTCACACCTGCTTAGGCAAAAATTATTCTTTGTCGTGTACATTCTGTATAGTGAAGCTTTTTCCAAATTAGGTACAAATGAGTAGAAAGCCATACAATTTTGTCATTCTGGTGTTTATAACTTGCTTTTCTCTTTTCCTTTTCGCAGATAGCTGCTGCTTTGTGGTGGTACTTTGTGTCCAAAGGAGTTGAATATTTGGACACAGTGTTTTTTATTCTGAGGAAGAAAAACAACCAAGTCTCTTTCCTTCATGTGTATCATCACTGCACAATGTTTACATTGTGGTGGATTGGAATTAAGTGGGTTGCAGGGGGACAAGGTGAGCATTTTCAGGAACCTATTAAATTGTGTTGGGTATGTTGGGTGGAAAGTAATGAGAACTTGAAAATTTGACTTGGTCTATACTTGAACTTGCTTTCATGGTTATTTCTAGTAATACAGTTTTAAAGAAATTTAAAGAAAATTTGTCAGAGCTGAGCATAAAATGAACCTAAATGTAGCAAATAATGTTTTGATGGGGAGCAGTGCTCCTGATTCTGATCCAAAAGACAAGCTCTAACCCCTCAGTCTGAAGGCTCCATTTTCGCTGCAAACCAAGAGAGCTTGTTGCCATTCTATAAGACAGCTTAAAAAGAAATTGCATGTATCTTTTTATGATTAAAGGGGGTTAGAATTCCCACTTGGCTCAAGATGTGCCTCCAGCTTTTCAGATGCCTATAGGTTGAATGTGATTCAGATCGTTGAGCTGGGAACAGACCTTTCTTCTGAAGGAGACCTAGGGTATAAATTAGTACAGTATTGTTCACCTAGTAAGTGCTGCTTTGCTGTAGATGTGTCTTGGTCTTTTAAAGACAATAACAACATATTTACAAGTCTGTCTGAACACATTTATTTACCACCACATTTCCCCCTCAAGAATAGTAGAACGGAAAAGTATTATAGGCAATTCTGTCTTAGGGCTGACTTAAGCCATAGGCGCACTACACTTTAAAACTTGCCAATTTTGAAAGTCCTTTGCATTTGAAGAACACTGATTTTCATTGATGACAAAACTTGAGCCTAAAGTTTAAAAATACCGAGCGTAATTGGAGAAGAGGCTTTCCCATTACTATTTACATCTCACAGACTTATTCCTGATAGGTACGGAACTCAAGATTGAAAGTTGGAAAATAATGTGGATTTATTTCATGTCCAGATGGTTTCTTGCCTAGTACATTTTCTGTCTCTTGTTTTCTCTGAAGCATTTTTCGGAGCCCAGATGAATTCCTTCATCCATGTGATTATGTACTCGTACTACGGGTTGACCGCACTCGGCCCCTGGATTCAGAAGTATCTCTGGTGGAAACGGTACCTGACCATGTTGCAGCTGGTGAGTTAAGTGTGAAGTTTCTTCTGTTAGAACATCAAAAGTACTTGAATCTATTAATTATAAAATGAGAAAACATTTTTTGACAATTCCCTATTACCAGGCTGATTTTCTCTATACTCTGGTCCTGAGAGTTGAGGCTGCTTGACTCTGAGCTACCTATTCATAGACATAGTCACAGCCATTTACTTTCTATCTATAAAAGGCTGGGCACAGCTCTTGCTTCTCTAAGGGAAATTGTCTTTTAAAACATCTGTGAAATAGAAGGTTAAAGACTACTCAGTACCGCACATGTATCCGGGAAATATAAATTTTTTTCCTCAGATTTGTTTTTTAAACTTAAGCCTTGTCATTTACTTCTCTTCAGTCTGTTCTCTCTTTCACTTTGATTTTTACTTTACTTTAGCGCTTGCTAACAGATACCTACCTTTAATATGTAAAAGTGGTATAAAAAGCACCAAGCCAAAGAGGGGGTGGAGTAAATGAAAAGAATGCAGTCCAGGGGCCATCTCTTCCTTCTCTAATACACAGACCTTAGCGAACATACCTTAATACTTCAGAGAGCATCCCTGGGTATTTTCAGGTGCTAGAAAATCGACAGTTTTGAGCACTTATTCCTCGCAGGACTGCAGTAGCATCTGGGTGCTGGGGTGTCACTTTCAGAAATAGGTACTAGCCCAGTAATCAGACTGGAAATCCAAAACCAACCTGGTAACTACTCTTCAGGTCTTGGAATTTATTATAATTTGCTTTAATCATGGCTTGTACACAGTTTTTATCAGTGGCATCACATGTGGAAATATATCCATCTCGGCTTTAACTTGCTAAACAGCTGCTGACCAAACGGGAAACACAACTTTTGGGGGAATGCTGGGTGTGAAAGACTAGTTGGTAACTAACATGCTACAAGAAGCTTCCTCTGGTTTTTCTGTAAGCTCTTTATACAGTAGGCACAAGTTATTTCTCTCAGTAATTTGTACTTGGTCCGGAGAAAATGAGCAGGTGGAAAAAATCATGTGAGCTCTTTCTGTCTGTTTTTGGAACCTGTACCACACTCTTCCTAAGTGATGCCATACTCAGTCACACCCATGTACACACCCTTTTTCGGTGATGCAGGTTCAGAGAACCATTGTGAAATCAAGTTCTTAAACTCTGAATTTGGCCATGGAAGGTTTTCAATAAATTTGGGCTTATGCAAAATAAATTGTTTTCATAATATTTAATCATTGATACTGATAATACTGTTCTTTAAAGAGGACCCGTAATTACCCATTCCAAATAGGGTGTTAACTTTGTAAAAGGTCATATATTTCTAGGGCATAAATTTTCACAAAAGTTAGTCCTGTAAATTGATCTTATAATGAGTTAACAGCATGGAATTTATAACGCTTATATCCAAAACCATTCACTTCCTGATTTATCAGAATTTAAGACATTTAATTTTCTTAAGCATTTTAGTTTTGTTTCTTCTCCCTTTAAACTATCTTAAAGTTGAGTGTGAAACACCCTTTCTGCATTTATTCTGAAATATCCACTGTTTTATCAAAAATTGTAGTTTTCAAAGGGTAGTGTTAATTCTAGTGCTTCCGTGTCTGCTATTCTCGAAACAAATAATGAATCATTATGATAAACTCATTAAAAAAATACATTACCATTTTGTCAACAATTTTGTACATGGGGAGGGGGGAATCAGTTTAAAATGTGGGAGAAAAACAAACATTGAAAAGCCTACCATACCACTATCTACCATACCATACCATATCATCATACCATCATACCATGCCATGCCATGCCATGCCATGCCATACCATACCATACCTACCATACCTCTTTGAGTATATGCCCTCTCATCAGATAACATTATTCAGCAGGGATTCATTGAGTACAGACCCTGCTAAAGACTCGGAAATCTTAGGCAACACATAGTTCTGCCTCTGGAATGACATACTAATGGAAGGCTGGGTGATGAAGATGTCAGCAAATACAAAAGACAATTTCATATACTTAAAATTCCTATGAAGAAAAAACCCACATAAAAGGAGAAAAGTCTTTCAGTTAGTGGGATTGAGGGGGCTAGTTGAATGGAGGGTGCTTTTGTTCTGGTCATCAGGAAGCTTTTGTTGAGGTGATGGCCTTTAAACAGCAACCTGAATGATGAGCCAGGTATGGGAGCCAGGGAACTATTACATTTTAGATGATTTAGCAACATTTGGGTGTATCTATCTTAGATGGAGGATTCTGATGTTGCTAGAAGTGATGATTCAGAACTAATGTTCCTTGCATTTTGTTTTTCAGGTTCAGTTCCACGTGACCATTGGGCACACAGCACTGTCTCTTTACACCGACTGCCCCTTCCCCAAATGGATGCACTGGGCTCTCATTGCCTATGCCATCAGCTTCATCTTTCTCTTCCTTAACTTCTATGTTCGGACATACAATCAGCCAAAGAAATCAAAAACTGGAAAAACAGCTGTGAATGGTGTTTCAGCAAATGGTGTGAACAAGTCAGAAAAGCAACTAGTAGTAGAAAATGGAAAAATGCAGAAAGATGGAAAAACAAAAGGAGAGTAAATTGGAACTGGGCCTTAACTGCTGTGACAGTGAGGAAGCTCCCATTTCGTATAAAATTTCAGGGAAAACAAGCAAATGAGGGTTTGGGGTGGGGAGAAAAAGGCAAATGTGCTCCATGTATTAGTAACCTTTAGACTGAGTAAAGTGTTAAATATAATACCCAGATGTTTTATTTATAAAGTTTTTATTTTAAACATTTTTTTTTTTTATTAACCTTGATGTTGTCCAGACCAAAGTAATCACTATGTGACTTTGGAGACTCTCCCTCTGTCCCCACATCTGTTTGTCTAATGCATGAGTTTATTCATGTCTCGTATATATGGTCATTCTTCAGTCTGACGATCACAGAAACGCAACCTTTATGAATTTTGTGGCTAAATTGCTAATTACCTGCTGATAAAAAATCAGTTACCTGATAGTTTTTGGTCCAAAGCTAGAAATGCGGATCCTATTAAAATTTGCACATTTGAATTCATTTGCTGGCTAGAACGGTCAAATCTCTCCACCTCTAGTTTGAATATACCCTTTGGGTTTTAATTAAATAAAAAAATCTGATCTCTGTAGACTCTTAGAGGCTTGATGATGATGGTGTTGGTGAAAATAAGAGAATTACAGTCAAATCCTGTCTGGGGACCTACAGGTCTCCATGACTTGTGGCACAAATCACTGTGGGAAACAATTTTTGTGATGAACAGGCAGCCTTTTTCAGTACTCCTGATACTATCAGAAATAGATTATAAAAATCAAGATTATTGTCTAATTGGAACATGAAACAATTCATGTCTTTATTAGTAACATCATAAAATTGTTACATTTATGTGCTACTCTAGAAGAGAGTATATTGATTTTTATCAGGCTTTCCTTGTTTTGATTTGTGGCTATTACCAATTTTTCATATGTGGAAATAATACCTACCTCTTCTGTTGGAAAGAACATTTAAAATTCAATAAATTTTAATTAAAAAATCAAGGAGTCTTCTAATGTAAATTTTAATATTGACTTTCGAATCCACAAGTATTTTTTTTGCTTTTTTACAAATAGCATACACCAAACTTTTCTGTGAAACTTGTTCTCTTTCAATGTGCTTAATTTTGAAGTGATATTTTCCTTGTGACAAAGTTGCAAGATCTTATTTATTAACTAGATATGAAGTGTATACCCATTTTGGTGCAATACTCCTGACTCCTTGGTGCTAAGTATGGTCAAATTCAGTACTTGATTGTTACAAGGTGTTAATTTTTAAGACAAAGTGCATAAAAGTGAGATTAGTTAGAACTAAAATATGAAAATTAACATTTACAAATGAAGTATTTCATGTAATATAAACGAACAATGGGAAATAACACTAGGAGAGAGAGCTTGTATAGTGTCTTCTATAGGTTAAATGGCATGTTGCACAGGGATCATTATAGAAAGAGAAAGATGTGACTGAAAAAGCATGAATATTTTTAAGTATCTCAACATGTCAAAACTGTATGTGTAGGATGTATGCTGTTTGTGCAAACTCTTTCAGGATATTTTGTAAAATATTTATTGTGCATTACAATTACATACCCCCCCCATTCCTCAAAGGCATGCAGTCATGAGATTTATAGAAAAGTTTGCAACACGTATAAAAGTTCTAACGAACAGGATTCACACCTCTGTTTTTTGCTGCTCAGTGTGTAATGACTAGAGAATTGTAATTCTTTGTGAACATTCTGTACTGGTTCTCCAGGGCTACTCATTCCCTGCTACCTGATTTAAGCACAATAAATATACCACTGCTATGGGAAAAATGATTTTTTTTGGTTAGTCACTTTATTTTAATGTAAATTATCAGATGTTTGATTCAGTTGTTAATATTCAATTTTTTTTTCTGCTGTGACGTTCTTCAAAGAAATGAAACTAGAACTTGAGGGTCTCAAATTTCTAGTAAAAAGCTCATTTTGTTATGGTAACATAGTTTTTGCTTTAAAAGTTAATTGCCTTTGGACTAGACATAAAACATACCATTGTTTCCAAATTTCTCTTACGTTTGTCATTTCAAATGTAAGCTTTAAGATTGCTGTACCTTCTTTTATTCTAAAAATCAAATGAGGGATCTTCTTGTATCATATTTAAAGCATCTAGTCCTGACTATCAGTTCTTTATCAAAGGCGAGTTTAAGTTGTGATGAACATAGCTTTTTCTCTCTATCATCACACTAAGTGACATGACTCATAACAAAAAATGAATGGAGTAAAAAATTATTGACCAAAATAACATTTCTTACATAAAAACAGAGATCATCAATGACTGGAAATACCTCGAACATGTCACAGTGAGTTTTCCAATAGAATCAATGACAGAAACCCCCCCCCCCTTTTCTGTGTTACTCAACTCTGTTTTGCTGGTTTTCACTTACTGAAGACTTGTTTCAATTTTAGCCATTCTCGTCTTTCTCCATACACTTTCTAGGCATTCAAAACTATCGTATGGATTATTCACAGTTCAGAACATGGAATCCGGCAGTATTTGCTGTTTATTAGGAATATTTTAACTTACAGGTTTGTTTCATAATGCAATTCAGTTATCCTGTAAGTAATAAAGAAAACCTAGAAATGAAAGTAATATTTGCTGCATATTCAACTGGAATATATAGTAATTCAGGTATATGTTTCACTCTTGGGGAAGGCACAACTTTTGAATCTCATTCATTAGAATATGATATGCTGAACTGTTCATACTCTCAGCTTTCTCCTTATTGTAGCCGTTTAAAAGCCAACTGTATTCAACTTTGGATGTACAGCTCAGTACAAATTCAGGTGACTGCTGATGGTAAACAGGGCTGTAGAATGGAGAGACACTGTAATGTGAGCTACACTAACTAAAACGTAGTTATTGCTTAGGAACATCTAAGCAGTAACTAAAACATGCTTAGTGAGATTGGTCACCTACCACTTAACATGCCATCAGTATTCATGTTATCTTAGAAAACAGGTACTTAATACTGATGCAGAGTCATGCTTAATCTTAGGTTTTTTAGACAGATGACATCAGAATCAGAATAATAGATGTAGAAGTACAAAGTCTTTGTTTCAGAACATTACAAATTATACAAATATTCAAAGTTGATTTTCCTGAAAGGTTCCACTGAATTGAAAGGCATAGTCTTTTTTAAAAAAATGTTTTTTTAAGTTGGGAAAATGTAACATAACTACATTCTTAAAGTGTATTCAGGGATCTATATTAAAATTTTAAATTGGCATACAGAACTACTACCAGATGAATAGTGAGATTCTAGATTACTAAAAGAGCATTGTCAACTGTGAGGAAAATGGTCAATAGCTGACATTAAATGAGTAATAGGAAATTTAGGACAATGGTTGGTCCAAATCCTTGATTCTTTTAGACTTAAAGGTTTAGGTGAAATTAAGCTCTACCTTTTAAAAAGAAGTTCAGAACTTAGTTTTATTCTTTGTCTTTTTCATTTTACCACATAAAAGCATGTCAACATGCTCACAAAAGTATGAAATTGTCCTTTGGAGATCTAGCTAACCTTAAGTATAAACTAACTTGGATTTTCACATTGTCATAGACGAGGCTTTCCCAGGGTTATGTGTCCTTAGAGTAATATCTTCTTGGAGAATAAGTACATGCTGAAACATATCACTTGATTTCTATCAATCTGATTATAATAATCCAGTGCAGCTCAGAAGGTCACACTGAAATTGAATACCCATGCAGAAAATGTGTCCAAATGAAAAGCCATTCTAATATTAAATGTTTGATGGTTCATGTAATAAAGTCATTTTTAAGAAGATAAGTTCTTAGAATTATCAAGTACTTCCAATTTTAAATATAAAACATGAATTTCAAAGGATATTTGTTTAGTCCAGATGCACATCCCATGTGCTACCAGTCTCCAGGCGTCCCTGAATTTTTCTGCTGCAATTTTAATCAGTTTAAAAAACTTTTTCTGTTTGCCATGGAGAAAAAGAAAAGCATCCAGTTGGAATTCCTTCTTTGTCACCCCTGATGCATTATATTTAAACTGAGTATCTCCTCCCTGTGAGGAAGCTATCCTAAGAACCAGTCTTTCAGGAATGATTGCCTAGCTATTTGGTAATGAGAGGTTGGGTAGCTTATGAGTCTTGCATGATATGTAGCATTATGTTAGTGACATTCTCACCTCAAGTTTGAAGGTGACTCATGTTCTGATTTCTTTAGTAAATTTGGAGTAAGGTATAACACTTGAATTTTTATATGCAAACTATATAATTAGGGTATAAGTACAGTTAGACTTCAAATATTTTGAATTCACTTTTAATAAAGATGTTATATGGTCACAAAAGAACAACCACTTTTCAAAATTCACCACTTGGGTGTTTTTATTATGTTCAAAATATTGAGAATTGTAACTTAAATGGTAGCCTCAGTAGTTTCCTAAGTAAATGTTACTGCATTGGTAGGGAAAGAGCAAGACCTTCAGAGTTGGAATGGGGATTTATAGATTGAGTTCCAGGAATATGAGAAAGAACCTGAATCTCTAAATCCCATTGGTTGCCAAAAAAGCAGTTCCTCTTCCTTGTCAGACATTAGTCCTTGTTGCCTGAAATCCTATAATGGCCTCAAGACTATTAATTTTTCAAGGGGTGCTGATAATCCTTAGGTCTGCCTTCTACTCTTTCAGTGCTAGCAGCTCTATAAGAAGACTTAGCAGCATGCTTCAGGGGGATACATACAAAATTTATTCTGGAAGGTGATAGCTTAAATGATAGGATTTGGTTAATTTTTGCCTACATGAATGTGTAGCAACAGATCTGAAGAGCACTAAGCCATGCATGAAGGAACATGTTTCGTTTGGACTAAATTTATTGATAAAGGTGCACTTATCAGAAGTTCTTTACTTGGCAATATAACTCAACAGTGAGGAGTTTTAACAATTTGGCAGTTATTTAAAACCTAGATTCATTGGTGGCCTACATTACAATGTGGAGAAAAAAGGCAGAAGATGAGGAATGTTGGAGAATATTTATTATGTGAAATTCACTCAGCATTTAAATATATATGAGATATATATTATACATAAATATAAACTGCAATGCATCTTTGAAAAATTCTGTAGTGGTTCTTTGCTGTAATTTGAGGATTATAGAAATAAAAACTTTGCTCACTTAGATTGTGAATGAGATCTGAAAATTACACTGAACGCAAATGAGTAGGAGAAAAAGTTTACAACTCTCAAAGTACATTATTAACATTAAAATGTTAGTAGTGGTATTATAATGGTAATATTAATACAAAGGTTATTAATACTTAAAATTTCATGTGCACAGGACTCATAAAGATAGGAAAAACTTAAAGAAGAAGCTAGATTCAGGGGTGCAGATACCATTTTTATGTAAGGCAGTAAATTGTGGAAAAATGACTAGAAAAAAGTATGGGTTTGCCATAAATTGTGGCAAAGTGACTAGGAAGCATAAGCTAGTGGGAGGTAGGATTATTTTATAAGATTTATTTATGCAGCCTCATCTTGGCAGTTAGAGGGGTTGTTTTCCTTTAGTGGTACACGAGAGGGGACACCTTCATCAGGGAAATTTATATTCTGATGTTAGGTAGATGGAGGGCAAAGAGGTCTTATTGGGTGTACTTTTTTTTCTTTTGTAGTAGATGATTACCTTCAGTTCAAGACAATCATTCTGTCAAATAGTATATTTGGGGTGGCAAATCCTGAACCTCTCAGGATCATTAGGAAAGGAAGACACTGCTTCTGAAATGGGTTTCCAATGAGAGTGATGGTATTACAGATTGCTAGAGACCCACTGGGAGTAGTTAAATGAGAGAGTGAGAGAGAGAGAGGAGCGAGGGAGGAAGAGAGAGGAGACAAGATAAAGCAGTGCACAGAAGAGTGGCTATTAGGATGGCTTGGTTCATGAACAGAAGTTCATGAATAGTGCTAGCTTTTGTTCATGGGACTGAAGGAGAAAACCCACTAAAGTCCTGCTTCAGTTGTATACATTATTCCAGAGTCAGAAAACATATGTTGGACCTGGCTTAAAGCTTCCAGTAGAGATAAAAAGACCCTCACTGATTTCCATATGAATTAGTTCATAAACTCAGGTTTTCTGAAATTAAGAGAATATTGGGACCTCTTGAGGAACTTTCAGTGATGCTGTCAAAAGTATACAGTATATATTTTTCTAGCTTCCATCAAATGGGAAGGGATATAAGCTGACTTTGAGGGAATTATTAAGACACTGAATCTTGAGATGATGTTAATCACTGGGCCCCCAAATCAAAACTCGTCCAAATCGGGGTTTATGGATGTAGATAATAAAAGCACTTTCGACCTGAGGCAGTTTACAGTGGACCCAGCGGGTCACTGAGCCTATTCTTTTCAGTTCTTGAATATATGATTGGACTAGACCTGCTGAACCTCTGATGGAGCATCCACACTGCTTCTCTGTCTCATGGAATTAGGACCTGATTCAAAAGCTGTCCTCCCATCTTTTCTGAAACAGTGAACCAAAATAAATACAACATTTCTTGGTGAATATCTGAGGTCATGCTACGATCAAAGACATAAGGTGTAAGATAGATAGATAGAT